>JADRCH010000143.1:4390670-4625032 GCA_019843965.1 Rhynchomys soricoides | reverse complement strand
AAGAGAAGAGAAGAGAAGAGAAGAGAAGAGAAGAGAAGAGAAGAGAAGAGCAATACATTAAGCCCTGTTCCTCCATTGCCTCTGTTTCAAATTGTAAAATGATTCGATTCCTCTACTCCACACCCTGTGCCCCAAACAATAGATATAATTCAGTTTAGATGGTCTTTTATTAGTCACTAACCACGTAAATAAAAAATAACAATAGTACTTTAAAGTTAAAGGACCTCTTGGTATAACTTTATTATAAGAAATGCCAGTTACTTTTCCCTAGTAATTATATGTAAATAACAATGAATACAATATGAACAACATAGGAAGGTTGCAAATAGAGCTCAGTAACAGGGCACTTACAGGCATGAAGCTCTGAATTCAACTCTAGCACTCCACAAGTGAGACATGAATGTACACGTGAATGTATGTATGTAATTCCAGCATGCAAGAGGTAGACACTGAAAATATGAAGTTTAAAGTCTTCTACACTGATATAGTGGATTCTGGTTCAGTTTTTTACCGCATGAGAATCTGTAGAAAAGTAGGGATGTGCAAATGTTTTAGAGAATTGAAGCAGATTTAGCAATAGCCATTATTAATATCTCCTTAGAATTTAAAACCTTTATGAAAAAAGAAAAAGTAGTATGATAAAAAGTAAAGTTAAGAATATCAATACTGAGATAAATTTTACTAAAATGAGAATAATGGAACTTATGATATTGTAAAATATTTTTATTGAAAAAGATTATCAGGAATGGGAATTAGTAGATTTTTAAATGGAAAAAGAGAATATGCTATTTTAAATATTAATAGAAAGCATGTAAGCCTGAAAAGTGAAAAGAATGAAAACCATAAGTGTTTTAAAGGGAAGAGAGATTGTACCTATGTGCAATAAATGCTTTGGAAAACGAAAATTATAAAATAAAATTGAATAAGTGACCATAAACTACCTCAATTAAATTTAAAACTCTACCTTTCATTAATCTACATACCCAGGTAGTTTAGTAATACCAAGACAGATAACCACAGACATTTTTAAAGTGCATATATTACTGAAAATTCAGAAAGTCAAAGATGAAAAAGAAGTACTATTCAAAAGGCTTTTTACATACAAATTAAACCAATGATAAGTATCGGCTGGCCTTCCAGAGAGCCAATGAAGTTCAGGACATTTATCTACTGACCTCTCAGATATCCAGTGGTTTCGGAGAACAGAAGAATCATAAGTTCAGAGATAAATGCCTTACATAATAACACTTCAAGCATAGAATTTTAAAATAAACCCACCTATTTTTGAAAAAACTTCATATTAATTTCCGTAGTAGCTATATGAATTGTAAACCACAGCTGCAGTGGATATTAAGACTCTTATTTCCTAGTTCTTGACAGCATTTGCAATCTGTTATTATTACTATTTTTTTTGTTGTAGCTATTATCACTGGGATGGAAACATTTTCTTTTCAAATTCTAATAAGCATTTCTTTTAGTACTTATATATTTTATGATTTAAGATATGAAACTATGGTGCATGTATATATACAGTTTATCCAGATCATATCTTTCCTTTACTTTCTTCTCTATATACTACTAGGAGTTTCTATTATATCTCCTCTCAAAGTTTATAACATCCTTTCATAATTAAAAGTATACTTTTTAAAAGCCACTGAGTCCACTTAGATAAGACCATATGTTCTGGACATTGGGTCATTCAAGGGACTCTAGAAACACATAGTGACCATACTTTTAAAGAATAGAATCTTATCTTTCTCCAGGAGTCTCATGATCACCTTTATCCTCTGTAACTTTCAGTGAATTGATATTGTGCAGAACTTGTGTTGGGAACCACATCTTCAGTGACTTAATGTGTAAAATAGCTATGTCATATACAGAGAACAGAAATTCACAGTATATCCTTTTCTTTCAGATTTCACATTCTTTCTGATTCCCATTTGTGATGTTTCAGAGAATAGGTGGGGTGTAGTGGTGATGCCGATCATGTATCTATGACTGAGCATTCTGAGTAGTGTATTCTTAACACTTTAAACATCATCACATCTCTGCAGTAACCACAACCTACAGTGATAAGAAGCTTTTCTACACAGGGTAAAAGCAATACAAACTTTGTATAGAGAGATGAATATTTAGCAGACAGGTTGATAACATGACCACTTAGAAAAGCAGTATCAATAACTCCCATAGAGTCTATGATATCCCCAGCAATAGATTTTAATCATATTTGCAGCATCAGGCATAAATACTCACATGGGATGGACTTCAAATCTATCAATAAAGAGACTGGTGACCACCATCTGCAGTTTTGGCATGACTGCAACTGTACACTTATTCCTTGCAGGAAGGTATTGCAATATGTAGCGTGTAACATTGGATAAGACAGTTGATGCCTTTTCTACCAACGCAGCCACCATAAAATTTCCCATCACAGTGAAATCTAGGTATCATGGAACGTTTCTTCATCAGGTAAAGATTTTTATCTTTCTCTTACAACCAAAATTTGTGGTGTTTTCAGCAATACAGCATTACTACCTAGATATTGTTTGCAACGAGAAGCAATGACAAGAGTCTGTTTATTTTCTGTGTCTTTGGGGCTTCTCTAGCCTATAACCAGGAAAAGTAACACATATCTTGCCTTGATATTTTCACTTAATAATCCCTGTACTCTGGGAGGGTCATTGCTCATTAACTTGGGGGTACTTTTTATTTAGGACTAGAAAGCTTTCATAAGATTTCTTCATCCATCCTTAATATAGTTAACCAACACCCTACACTCGTTTCAACGAAGTTACTGCTCCATCCATGCATAAGCACAATTATTTTCCCATGTTACATTTTAGTCTTTCTTAATAATATATATTTTGCTTAGATTGGAAGATTATAGGTTACTAAACAGAGTCACCACATGCACTTCATTTTGCTTACACGTTTCCCTAGCATCTCATTTCCCCATCCTTATGACGGGGAACACTTCTTGAACACTTCTGCCTGTATTATCTACTTTAATTTCACCCGTATGCTGCTGCCTAACCTACCAAATACATTTCTGCCACCAGTTGTCCATTCATAGTCTCCTAGCTTCCTTATTTCCTCCAAGCTAAGTACATAAAGCAAAAGATTTGCCAATCATATGTAAGAGAACATGCAGTGTTTATCCTTTGGTCTTGGTTCATCTTATACTCTATAATATTTTCAGTTCTAATTAACTACAAATTTGATGACTTCATCTTTTACTGATGTAGTTCAATACCATCACAATATACAGATGTATAGTTCCAACAGTTAATTTACACTCATCTAGATTGATTCTACCTAACTATTGTAAATAGAGAGGCAATGGACATGAATGTTGAGTATCTCTGTAATAAGATGTAATGTCCTTCATCTGTGTGCCTTGGAGTAGAAGAGATGGGTCAGATGCAAATCTAGTTCTAGTTTTTAATAAAAATATAGACTGATTTCCAGAGTACTTGTACATTTTTTATAACTTTAAGCAGCATATGATGGTTCCCCTTTCTACACTTCCAGGAAAACTCTAGTTGTATTTTGTATTCCTGAAGATGACTATTTTAATTGGTGGATGACATAGAGCCTTAATGTTTTAATTTGGTTTCTCATGATAGCTAAAAATATAGTAATAATAATAAAAGCAAAGCTCAAAGTTCTTTTGAGAACTTTCTGCTAAGCCACACAGCTTATTTTCCGTTTTATAATTTGATTTTTGTTTGTTTGTTTTCTTGGTGTTTAAATTTTAAAGTTCATTGGATATATTATCCAATTTTTTCTGACAGATGAATAGAGGGAAACATATTCTCCAGGACTCTGGGATAACTGTTTGTTCTAATGACCATAACCTTTGCTGAACAGAGTTTTGTTTTTATTAGTCCCAATTTATAAATTGCTGATCTTAGTTAATGAGTTACTAAAGTCCTACCTAAAATGCTCTTGTCTGTGTATTTGTATTTTCCTAGAAATTTTGAGGTCATAAACTCTTATGTTAAAGTCCAGAATCCATTTGGCATTGAACATTGTATTGAGTGAAAGGTACCAAACTAGTTCATTTTTAATTTATATTGAAATTCATCTTTCCTTGGTATTATTTATTGAAGATGCTATCATTTCTTCAATGAATATTTTTATTTCTTAATCAATAGTCAAATAGCTATAGATTTTCAGAAGTATAGCTGTGTCATTTTATCTATTCCATTGATTGATTCATCTTATTTTGAGCCATGTCATGTTTATTGCTCTGTACTATAATTTGAAATCAGGGAGGATATTACACCAAACAATATTCTGTCTGTTCAAGATTCCTTTTGCCATCCTTGGTTTTAGAGCCTCCACAAAAATTTTCAGAATGTCATTTTTATTTCTGTGAAGAACTCTCCTGGTATTTGATTTTGATTTCATTGAATTTATGAGCTGATTTGATAATATGGTTAGTTTTACAATTTATACAATATGAATCTGTCAATGTTTTTGTGTCAGATGTCTTTCCATTTTTGTTGTCTTGCTCAATTTCTGTCTCCAGTTTTTAAACTGTTCACCATAGAGGGCTTTCTTTCCTTTTTTTCATTAAATTTGTCCCTAGTGTGTGTGTGAGTATGTGTGAGTTTGTATTTGTGTGTGTGTGTGTGTTAAAATGGGATCCTTTTTTAATTTTTTTCAAAATGGTTGTTACTGATATACAAAAGTCTACAAATTTTTTCTATACTACTTTTGTATATTGCTACTTTGTTCATAGTATTTATCAACTCTAATTTTTTTATGTAACATTGGAGTCTCTTATCTGAAAATGCAATCTCCTTTGATTCCTTTTTCTATGTGCTTCTATTTCATTTCTTTCTATAGTCTTATTTCCTTGGCTAAGAATATATGGACTATAACATTTACCTAAAAAGTGGAGAGAGTGAGAGAGTGGAGAAACAAGGTATTTTTTCCTGTTTTTTTTTTTTTTTTTTTTCTGAGACAGGGTTTCTCTGTGTAGCCCTGGCTGTCCTGGAACTCATTCTGTAGACCAGGCAGGCCTCAAACTCAGAAATCCGCCTGCCTCTGCCTCCCAAGTGCTGGGATTAAAGAGTGCATCACCACTGCCTGGCTCATTCTCTTGCTTTTGAACTCAAAGAAAATGATTTGATTTTTCTACATTAAATAAAAGAGAAAGAAGAAAGAAAGAAGTAAAAGAAAGAAAGAAAGAAAAAAGAAAGAAGAAAGAAAGAAGAAAAATAATCAAAACTGAGAAAATATCTTTTAACAAACTAAATTAGCAACATATAGTAAAAGAGGTTTTGATAACTAAATGTACCTATCCCAGATAACCCATAAAACAAACAAACAAAACAAAACAAAAGAAATGCGGTTGTTGATACAGCTTAGTTGAAAGAATGCTTGACTGTTATGAATGAAATTCTATGTTTGATTTGCACCACAACAGAAACAGGACATTTTATCTTACACGTGACATCCCACAATGTGGTAGGTAAAGGTGGAAAAATCCTAAAATAATAATCATCCTTCATTAAATAGTGAATATACACACATAATATGTATATACATTTAAGTTACAATCTCAAGTTTTCTTTTTTAATTTTATATTTATTTATTGGTTATTTTATTAATTTTATTTATAGGTATTTTACTTATAGGTATCTTACTTAGAAAGGGCAATGAAATAATCATGGGAGATAGAGGGAAGGAGGGACCTGGGAGACAGGAAGGGGAGAGAAAAAAGGAGAGGGGTCAAGATCAGGTATGGGAAGAGACAGAAGAGAAATACAGTGGGTCAGGAAATTGAACAGAAATATGTAGCAGTGGGGGATGTAGAACTATGCATAGCCACTAGAAAGTTCCAAATGTTTGGGAAACAAAAGGTTCTCAGGACCCAATGGGGATGACATTAACAGAAATATCCAACAGTAGGGAGATAGAACATGTAGAGACCATCTCCAGTAAATAAGAACAGCCACCAGCTGAGGAATGGGGCCACCTACCTACTTCAAAAATTTTAACCCTGAATTGAATTGTTCCCATCTAAAGGAAATATTAGTTTTCAATTAGTCATGTTATACATTAAATTATAAATCCATTAAGAACAACATTGTAACTAACATAGTTTTTCCATTTTATTGTTTTATTATTTTGTGTTTATATGTATGAAATATAAAATACAGTCAAGATTGTTCACAGACACATTTTTGAAGACACAGTATTTCTTAATAACTTCAGAGGAAATAAAGTCACTATGTGAATAATATATATTCTCTATTATTATTACGTATTTATCTGAAAATAAACTGACCAGTCATACACATCTGGATTTTCTTACCTAGATGTGAACCAAATTATTATTATGCTCTTTTAAATTAAGATTGAATTACAAGATAGAATTTTTAAAGTTAATATTTAAGAAACATTTTGTATGTGTTGGTAAAGGCTAAATTTTCTTCTTGGACCTTTTTTGTGTGTCTGACTTAGAATTTGTCTGAAGGGTTTAGCTCTGCTAGCAGGAATCCCTTGATACTAAAAATCTAACATGGCAAACATCTCACACACTTTGGGATCAATAAAGCCTGCATTTCAGATGTCAGGTCAGGAACTTTGTGTTCACCCTTTGCTTTGATGTCTGCAGGAGGCTTCCCCAGCCCCACAGAGTGCAGTCTTACTCTTAGAACTTCTTTTGCCTTCTAAAAATGATTCCTGATTCATGGGAAATTCACTGTAGCTGCAGAGCTTTAATTTTTTAAAATTCTTTCTGCTATTCAAATACTTCTTTTAAAGCATAGTTTAAAAGTACCTTCTTAGAATATTACTTTAAACTCATATTCCTAGAATTAGTTTTCAAAGGAAGATTGTTCTCTAGATAAATATAAAAAATTATAGTAGCACACAAAATGTAAAATTATAGACCATTAAGTAATCACTGTTTTATGTAAACATATGCTGATCTATTCAATAATTTATGAAAATAAAATTCAAGCAAACTCCTGAGAGGGTTTGACCTATTTAATCTTGTTTGACTAAGTAGCCATAACAATATGGTGTCCTGTGTACTGGTTCCCATCTCTTTGCTACACCTAAAGCCTTGCAGCTTAATGTCATGAATAACTGTCCACTTGGCAAATATGGGCCAATCTCTTATTATATTAAAAAGGTAAGGTGCAACCGTCATAACTTTTTATTAAAACAGTTGCTTCTCTGCTTTGGATTCACACATCCATAAGGGCAGGATCTGTGAATTACAATTACAGTTTTAAAAAGAAAGAAAAGAAATTATTCCAAATTAAGTGAGCGACAGATGGAGCCATTAAAGCTTTACATTCACTAGTGGCCAGATACCATTAATGCATATGTATATTCATTACATCATTAATAATCATATATTTTTATTGTATATTATTATATAAGGTTTGCAAAGTTTCAGTAAATTATATGAGAAATAATCTACCATTTGTGCATTCAGAACCAGAGCAGCAAGATATCTATAATGTAGTTTGGAATTTTTATTTATCATTAATTTACTTGATAAAACTATGTACATTACCTTCCTATGTAACATACTCCTACAAATGCTGAGAAAGTAGAAAAAATTTAAAAAAACATAAAATTGTTTTTTTTAATATAGTTCTATGTGGACAAAATTAATTGGCTTTACTTTCACAAGCTGTTTCCCAATATGCCCTGTGGGTGTGTTGGTATAACAAGTTAATGCATATTAAAGTATATAGGAGGTTATAATTTATTTTGACTTTTGTGCAGGTTGCCATAAAGAAGTTCAAGATATAGTTAGTAGTCATGTTGATGGAATGTTCACAGTTATTTATATGATAGATCAAATACATAATACATTTAAGATATTATTGAAACATTTTATATGCATTCCATCTAAAATTCCTAGCATATCCAAAAACATTAAGTCTTCCTTATTGCTAAACATTCATGATCAGAAAGTCAAACATATGTTACCACCCAAGTACTATATAAAACGTTGAAGGGGTTGAATGTTTGAGTTGTAAAATAATCAGTAAGCAAAGATTGGTTATGATAAGTTTATTAATAAAACCTTGTTTATTTTGAAGGACTAATTAGTAGAAAACAGTATAACTCACCAAATAATTCTTTCCCCTGACATTTTTCTTTTAAACATCAGAAAGATAGTTGGAATTAGGAAAATAATCAAATGACAATATTGATAACTTACTCATTAGGTATAAAGCAAGCAAGTATTGCTCACAGAGGAACAGAAGTCATGTTGCAATATGTAAGTTATAGTCTAATATGTAAAATATACTGTGTGAGAAAGCTGTTTTCTATTCAAATGTCTTAAGTCAAATGCTGTGGTGACAGTATGAACCAGAACACCCTTCTACAATCTGCTTTCATTTGGTTTCACAAATACTAATGCTAATGATTTATTTAGTTTCTGAAGAATAGATGTCTAGTACATGGAGATAAACTATGTGAGAACTTACAGTTATGATATTTCCATTATTATGTTTAGTATGGTTTCAGTCTCTCATAATGCATATACAAAATTCAAAATCTTTTGAAAAGTAAAAAAAAACCTCACAAATATATGTACATGCATGATATGCACAGGGTGACCCAATTATTTTGAGTAATATTCTATAGATTTTATGCAGTACTTATGGATACCCCAATATTAGTGTTTATAGAACTATTATATTATGTACAATAAGGACATATTACTCATATTTTTGTTATAATTTCTGTAATTTTTGTGCTAATAGGACACCAGTTATTTTACTGACATTTATGTTCACTTACTATAATAAAAATTCAGTAAGTTTTCTTCCTTCCATTCCTCCTTCCTTCCTTCTTTCTTTTCTTTGGCATTTCCCACTAAGTTTCCAGTTTCTCTTTTACCACTTTTTCTTCCTGAGCATATAGTTCTCACTCCAAATGTAAAAAAATTTTAGTGACTAACACTATGTATGTATGTAGTGACTATGTAACAAGGCTCCCCAAAATGTAGTCTTTATTAATTGCATAGAAATCTCCATAAGAAAGAATAGTAACCTAATCTCAAGAGTTAGAGTCATGCGGATCTTTGGTTATTTTCAAAGCTTTTCATTTCCCTTGTCCCACAACTCAAGTATCCCCTCTGCACCACGAACCATCCCAACTGCTTTACTAACATGTTCGTTTACAATAACTAATATACAAAGGTTAAGCCTGTACGACCTTCAATATAAATGTTCACATGCCGTAGCAAATGATTATTATATAAATATTCTATAATACTAATTTAAAGAGACAGCATGTTGAAGAAGTTGATCTTGAATCAGTTATTTATATGGTTAAAATGCCATTCCTTATTTGTACCTGTTACATGACACTACACAATTAATAGGAAACTTTTGTATAATTATTAACTAAATGCTTGAGCCTTGGAAAAATACTGAGTGCATGTGTTTGGTGATAGTATATCTCATGTGGCCTGTTTATAGTGTCACATTGTTTCTAGATATTGATTATCTATCACAATTTACAGGGTTCTAAGTGAAATTATACAGTGTAAAGCATCTTCTCTCATTGGCTTGTTATTGCTACAAGTTGTTAACCAAGTCAGGATAGGAATGCTTAATTGTTAAGTGTATTAATTTTAGTTTTCTAATAATCAAAAACTGGTCATATGGTTTAAACCCCACTCACAGTAAACTGAAAGTAAATACTGAATTAATTAGTAATAAGTAGTTACAGAAAAAAACAATATGAATCAACAAATACTAATTTCATCCCTTAGTTATCAAGTTCTCTTTAGTGTTTCTATTAAGCTGACAAAGGACAGAACTGCACCTAAGAACTGTGCAAAGCATTTTAAAATGGGGAAGATGATTTCAGATACTGCCTGCCTTCCAAAAATTAATTAAATCACTACATAGTCCACAGAGCTGATTACAATAAAGAAATATAGCTGATGGAATAATGTCATCAGTTCAACTGAATTCAAGAAATCCAGTTTTCAAATACATCTGGCTGATTCAACACAAGCTTTGAATCTGAATCTTCAACTAACTCTGGACTTTAATACGTGAAATAAAGGGTTTATGTATTGAAGACATACAGATGATTTTGATTCACTTCTTCATATACAATACATTTGACTATATTTTCCATTTTTTATAGTGCATTACATATTACAAGTAATTCAGAGAGAATTTAAAACAATCTCAGAAATGTGTGGAAGTCACATGTGAATACAAGACCACACAAACTCAAGAATCCGTGTGCGTGTGTGTGTATATATATCCATTTATCCATTTTGATCATTAATACCAGACTTAAGAGATCTCCTAGATTTTTTCTCCCGTGAGGTTTTCTAAAAATATATTTACACAAGCTATGATGTGGTATCAGTGCATCAATGCATTGATTTACAGACTCAAGGCAAAGCAGCAATAAAAACAAAGTCATTCTTTATTGAAGGTGTATACAGACATAAAAAACCATTTCAAATGAAAAAATATTAATAATATGTAGATGCTACCAAGATTATAAGAACATAAAAAAGCTTAAACATTTTCTTCATTATTAAAGGGGCATTGTGCCATTGACAGAAAATATAACAGGTTTGAAATCCGTCTTTTTAAGTTACATACTTCAAAGGACATGATCAGTGTCTTTTCTGATACTGCTGTGCTTATCAGTCTCTTTACCCTCGTTTATTGATGCATCATATACTCCCTCAAGAGGATATTCAAACAGAAGGCTTATGAGAAATATTTGTTTATATTTGTACTGAGTCTTCCTCATACAGAAAGAGGTTTAAAATGTGCTCTTCCATTACACTAGTAAAATCAGTCTCAGTATCAATTTTGCTATTGATATAAATATTGGACATAAGTTTCAGTTGTAAAATCACAATATCTATGTATTAGTATTCCTTTGACTTTTTTTTAAGTTTAAGATTATAATTAAAACATTTTTTATCTTTCCTGACTCTCTTACCTTCCCGTATAACCATTCCCACTCTCCTTCAAATTCCTAGCCTCTATTTTCCCTTATTTTTATGAATTGTTATTGCACACATATATGTATATTAGATATACACATATTCCTAAATATGTCTGTATAATCTTACTTACATATATTTTGTTAGACTATTTGGCATTTTACAACTAATTGCTATGTTCTTCCCTGGGGAAGACTACCTCTCCTGTTCCCAGATTACCTCTCACCTATAGTTCCTTGAGTAGGATTGAGACCTATTGTAGTTTTTTGTTTTGTTTTGTTTGTTTGTTTGTTTGCTTGCTTTTTCCATCCACTTCAGCATGGTTATTAGTATTGTCAAGTTTTGTCAAGCTCATGTTTAGGTTGTCATGTTTGTAAGACTTTATAGGTGTAGATTTTAATATTACTAGGAAATACAATATCACAGCAAACTTGGCTGGCATTTATAATATTTCTTTCACCTCTTAAACTATTTTCTCTGAGCTGAAAGTCAGTGAGTGTTTTATATATGTATCCATTAAGACTGGACTCCACACCTTTGTATTTTTATTCACTGTGGCTTTCTGTTATCGTCTTCATCTATTGAAAAGGCAAGTTACCTTGATGACGAGTAAATACTTTGCTCATTTATGGGTAGAATGGCAAATGGTTATGATTCCTATTAGTGACTGGGATTATGCTGGTTGGCAAATTAATGGTTATAGATTTACCTCTAATTATAATTTCACTAGCAATGAGCAATTAGCTAGGTGTGCAGTAAGTAGTAGGCATTACTTCCTTATTGTTTAGTGTGTCCAATTAAAGAGCTGTTGTTTACTAGAAATGTAAGAATGCTGGTAGTTACTGGATACATTACACACACACACACACTTTTCAGTCCGTTTCTTTATGTAGTTTTCTTTTTCAATTCTCTTTTCTGATATTGCTTTTTCCTTAAATTTTATATATAAAGTTCAACACATTTCTTTAAAATTACATATGTTCTGTGTAAAATAAAAATATCAAAACATGGTTTAAAATTTGGGTCTTCAGAATATGCTTCATTGCATTTTGACAATAGGATATGTTAAACAAAACCTAGGACTAGAGCCTTCCTGTGACTATTAATATAGCTAAATATAGTCATCCAACTTTTAGGATGAGCAAACACTATCCTCCAAGAGCTACTCTAAGCTCCTTCCCATTTTTTACCATTCTATTTACAACAGCAGTTGACACGTATTCAGGGTCAAATTATAAAGGCTTACATAGATTTCTGATGGACGATGACAATAAGCTGTTTTTTACACTCCTTGTAAAGTTGTTAAGATAATGCCTAACTACATAAATCATTTTTTCTTTAAATTCTGTTAGTTAATAATATATTAAAATATGTGTGGCATATATTTGCTACATTAGAAAAACTTATTTCAGAGAAACATTTATTATGGTTTGTTACCATCTATTACCATTATTTACTCTATTTAAAACATTGATTATATATATCTTACATTGTGTTCACTTCTAGTAACAGACACCGCTTTAAGGGACTAAGTCCAATTGCTGTATAGTAGTCTGTCCTTCCAATGGCTCAACCATTTGGTGAAATGTGGAACTGAGTTTGGGGTTTGGTTCTATTAATTTTGATACCTCCAAAACACAGGAGATTCAAAAATGGAAAGAGAATGAAGATTAAGAGCAGTATATTCTGAGTCAAAGTAACAACATGAGAAGTATCCACTGTGTACCTTAGAAAATATATAATTAATTATCTCTATAAGACAGTGTGAAAGAACTTCAACATCAAGTCACACATTAATAGAGATCATATGTGTGTGTGTGTGTGTATATATATATATATATATATGTGTGTGTGTGCATATAAAGTGTATGTTCCAAATTAACTATGTAAAATAGCTATATTCATTAATCCTAAATATAATATTGATCTTACTTATACCTAACTAAATAAAATACTTCTGATTTTAAACACATGAATATGTGTTGTTTATCTCAAATTTTGGTATCCCTCCCCTATATTCCCTTTACTCTTGAAATATTTTCTGGCAAAAATCCCAGTGTGAGATCCAAAGATAATCCCAGTTGCCACATCAAGAGATGAAAACCTGGGCACATAAAACTTTAAGAAGGAAACACCCTTCTGTTCCACTCCATAAATTTTTTATATGCTGACATCTAATATGTCAACAAAATTCCATAAGGCAGAAAAGGCAATCCCAAGGGAACCTCTAGAATACAGATGAGCATAATAACAATAGGATAAGCACTCTGCACAGTGTATTGTCAGCACTAACTCCACATTCTAGAACTCTGAGCTGGTTTATATATTCTGTGAATTTTTTTACTACCTTGGTAAATTTACCTCAGGCATATGCTCTATGTATTAGATTTCATCCTCCAAACCACATTTCATTTAAGGCAGAATATGGAGATAAAACAAATCAGATTGTGACATAGTGATAGCATACATACATGAATGGGAAAAATATGTATAGAATTTGTGAGAATAAACTATTTAAAATTCGGTAACAGAAAACCTCATTTGATACATATTTATCATTTATTTTGGAATTACATGCAGAAATTGGTTTATTAACCACACTACATTTTAATGTATTATATTTTCTATTGTAAAATGAAGAAAATTTAAAGGTTAATCACTAATAACTATGCACATCCATATGCAAAGCCATTGGTTTCCTTAGCAGAAAAACACCCAGAAAATACATGATAATGAATTTAAGAATAAGAATCGCTACTGTGTCATGAAACTACATGGTACTAACAATACATTAATAATGACTTATACGAAAAGCCATTCGAACTTCAGAATTCTACCGGAACTTTCCCTACTTACCACCAATCTAACATGTTTTACCATAGCATATTTCATCTCCCAGCCAATCAAATACAGCATGCTTAGCTACAGTGTCTAGGCTAGTTAATTGTTTCCACAACCTCTCTAGCTTTGGAGATCATGCTTACAATAAACAGCAAATGCTTTGGCCTACTCTGGCCAACCTGCCTGTACACAATCCAACATCTATAATTCTGCCAGGATCTACCATATCTATGACCAACGCATATGGTTCTCCTATACCATATCTAACATCTACACTCAGACATATACACTCCCATCCTGCCTACAAGAAGTGCAGGGACAAAGATAGAGCAGAGATGGATGGAAAAGCCAACAAATGACTGTCCCAAAATGAGCCCCATATAATGGACAAGAACCAGTCCTTGACATGATTAATGATACTCTGTTATGCTTGCAAACAGTAGCCTCACTTAAATATCCTTTGGAATCTCCACCAAGTAGCTGACAGAAACAGATGCAGAGACCCACAGCCAAACATTAGATGGAGTTCTCAGGACATCTTCTGGAAAAGTTGGGGTATGGACTGAAGGACCTGGAGATGATAGTGATTCTACAAGAAGACCAACAGATTCAAATAATCTGGACTCCTGGTGGACTCCTCTGTTTCCTTCTCATGGATCTTGTTCCCCTAACTGGACTGCATTATTTGGCCTCAGTAGAAAAAGTTGTGACTAGTACTGCAGTGACTTTATGTGCCAGGGTGTGTTGGTAACCAGGGGTGACTTCTTCCTTCTCAGAGAAGAAGGGAAAGAAGTTGGATGAGGAGCTATGTTAGAGGGGGACTGGGAGGAGCAGTGTCTGTGTCCTGAATGTAAATAATTAAATAAATTAATGGGGAAAATGAGGGCCATGAATTATTTCATGAAAGATGGCTCAGTGTTTAAGAGCACTTATTGCTTTTTCAGAGGTCCTTGGTTCATTTTGCAACATCCATATGGCAACTTACAGTTATCTGTAACTCCAGTTTCAGGGACTCTATTGTCCTTTCTAGATGTACATAGTTGCAAGAAAACTTTTACTTTTTAAAAGTGTTGCCAGGCATACATTGATCAAGTTCCATTGAAAGGCTTCATATCCAAGAAAATATGGGTAGCAAATACATGACAATAAGAGTTTGAGAGTCACTAAAGGAAGAACCCAGACTCAAATAGTATGCAAGAACCAAGAGTGTTTATTCTGCAGAACCAACCAGCATGCAGGGGTCACCACCACTTCAGAATGACAACCCAAAGACACTAGAGCCTCTTTTATACTGCAACTACTTATTAAATCATTCCTGATGCTAAAACTGTGGTGAGAACTCTGCCAGTCTTCAGGTGTCATAAGTTAATTTCTTCTGTGATAGCAAACAGACATCAAAAACCTAGAGAAGTTTCCAAGAAGTAATAATACTGTTAACCAATGGTTTTTAAAAGGAAGCTAAGTGTTGGCATCAGAAACTGGCTTTATAGTCAGGAACTGGCTTTACTGTTGCAGGTCACCTCCAAAGAATCCAGCAATGATGGTGATTTCACCCACTGCTGACAGGGACTCACCCATCTGTTGCCATGGCAATCACCACACATTCCCATTGTCCACCTTTACCTGAACCAGTGGGGCAAACGGTTATGTCACAGCCCAAATAAAAGGTAGACCCCTCCTGACCTTCGCTCTCTTTCCCTCCTTGTCTTCATTGCCCCCTTTTGTCTTTCTGCCCCCCATAAGTCTCTCTCCCACAGAATGGGGTTTGCCTGGTGCTATCTGTCTGGATGAGCCATGATTCTAACCTAACACTAAGGATTTACATCATAGGTTCAAGGATAGAAGATAAAATATTGACTGGGTTTATTTATACAGTACTTGAAGGATAACTTAGCTATGGTCCTTAACTTTAACTCTCCACGAACCCATAAAGCTGGTAACAAACGATGAATATTTAGCCAGATAATTACTCTCAGGTGATGTGGATGTAGATATTCTCCATTCTTCAATTTATGAACTGAATTTATGTGTATTTGTAGAGAACTTTCTGCCATATGGCCATGCATCCTGTAAGAGGTACAAGAACTGAGAACAAAAAGCAAAGACATGCCTACCTATCCATTTACTTCCCTTTGACTAAACTTAGAGCCTCTGAATTCTGGCAGAGATAGAACAAAAGCTACTTTATCTGCTCCCCCACCCCCTGCTGTTTTGCTATGAGGTGCTAAAAGGAAACTTCAGCTTCTAGCCTCAGAACAACTCAGGCAGCAGGAAGGTCAATTGCAGAAGCAAAGTGACTTACTCTTAAGGTGGGTAAATATTTTATCATTATATTGTTAGGTTAGGGAATCTCTGACCTCATTGATGGGGACCAGGATGCCACATATGGGCTACATTCCTATGTCATGAATGATTAACCATTGGAAGGGCTGCCCAGCACAGATGACCAATCCTGAGATAAATTATCTCCCATTCATGTGGCTATCTTTAAGCTGTTCCTCAAGTGAGAAATTTTATTGTCTTGTTCCTGGATTTTGGGGTCTTCTGATGGAGCAACTGGTTTATGGCCTAGTTTCTGACCATAAACTAGGAGACAAAAACGGGAAAAAAGACCCCCGTTATGATCTAAAGGGTGAAAGATAAAAGGATATACAAAGTTGGGAGCATACAAAAGGGAGTCTATGAGGGAGAGAATTCAAAACACATTCTGCAAATTCTCAAGGATCTTTTGAGAAAAGAAAGCAGGGTAAATTACCTAAACCAAAGATCATCGTTTTATACATGTTGCTTTATTTCTTATTATTTTTTTCTTTTAGCGCATAAAAACAGGTTTGAGATTATCTATGAATTAGAGCTATATACAGTTGGATAATTTCTATGTAATTTGTAATGCTTTCAATAGTATGACCAAGGAAGGGACTGAGTGGCTTTCCAATTATTATTATCAAACAGCACATTCAGTATAGTTTTTAAATAAAATAAGTGATAATTTTAGAAGAGGACGTAATTATGTTTCTCCTAAATTCTAGTATAAATTAATCTAAAATTTTCATCAATTTATTCTCACATTTACATTAAATAAACCAATGTGTTATAGTTTTTAGATGCCTCTGAACTTTACAAATTCAAAATATATATTTTAGTCACTTTAGCTTTTTTTATTAATGTAAATAAGAACCATTATTACCAAAATGATGTTATAAGGAGAATGGGTTTCAATAATACATCATAAGATTTGGTCCACTTAACATATTGCAGCACATTCACAGATGAGAAGATTCACCTAAGTTAGAAAGATGACATCATGGATACAGAAGATAGGACCACTATGATTGATAAAATGCCACTCAAATTTAGAACCCCTACTATTATTAGACAAAATTGTGGACATTATTAGTTAGTTTTGATAAGCACATGATTTCTAATATTGTGATATACTATAAATACATCTTGAATTTAAAATTCAGCAGATTTTAGAATGAATATTAATGTGGATTTTGACATCTTGTTCTTAACGATCAATCAAATATTGTAGAATTCTGACAAATAAACTGTTAAAAAGTAGTTAAAATTTTTATCTTAAACTTCTGTTTCTAACAGACTTTATGCTAATCTATTTTATTCGGGTAATTTGGGACCCTACCTGGCTATTTTTGAGAGGCCTGTAATAGACACTGTCCTACTTGTGATACCATAGTAAGCCCCTGACCGCAAAACAGTTATTTAATAAATCTTTCCAGTAACAAAACTTCATCCAAAGTGTAAACAAAAATATTTCTGAATTTTTAACACTAGACTAATAACAACCTTGTTGGAAAAGGTCCTTTAAATATCTATATATCATCCATATACCATGGGCAGCCGTGTGTGTGTGTGTGTGTGTGTGTGTGTGTGTGTGTGTAAAAGAAAAAAGAGTGCAACAGAAAATGAGCTGACTCACATAAGAAAATGTATTGATGATTTCAAATATAAAGGAAGCTTACTACTTAATAAGTTATAGTAATGTTCTCAGCGTGGAAGAAATGTCAAGAAATAGATTGCATCAGATGCTTTTGCTTGGTGCTCATACCTTTTATATTTAACTTCTGTCAAGTAAAACTGAATTCTGGGTCTTGAAATATAAACATATTTTTGGTTTCATATATATTAATGTGATATATTATATTAGATTATGTGATTTCATATATATTAATATGATTTAGTATAATTTTAACATTTATTTCCTCTAAATATCAGGCTTAAACTAAAATTAAAAGAATTAGAATTCGTTTTATTTTATTAATTTTCATGCTTTGGAATAGTTAAATATTAATACTTGAGGATTTCTTTTTATTTAATGTGTTTTTTCTGTCTCTAATTTCAAGATATTAACTGTACAATTTTATAACAATTTGAATATTCTAAATATAACATGCTGATTTCTCTCATCATAGCCTAGTATATAGTCAGTCTGATTCTAAATATTTTTATTGTAAAGAATGCTACTATCTTAAGAAATTCCAAGTATAAAAGCCAATTGGTCATAATTTCAAAAAAGAATTCTGTAGGGTGACTATTTTTATTAAATTGTACCCTCATTTTTTGAATGAAAGCGATAAAATGATTCCATAAGCAAGAGTTTGTGTGTATAAATTCTGAAGTGCAATTTTATGGAACAGAAACAGATGATGAGGTCAGGTAGTTATGAGCTAATGAGAAATAAATTGCTATAATCACTGACCTAACATTGCCTGAAGGATTTCTCTGCAATAATGGATTTAACTGGCAAAGGGTCTTAATGTTGCTGTTTGAGACTCTTGTTTGGCATTTGTAAAATTATTCTAAGGCTTGATTGTATCCTGAACATGTTAATCCGTTACAAAGCACTTGCCTGAAGTGATTTGATTTTAATGTTTCATAAGTAGTCAGTTGTATGGGAGTAGAAGAATAATTGACTCTCTAATAGTGTGCAAGGACTCTTCATACTGCAGTCTATCAATTTAATTTTGGTTTATTGAGAAACATATAGACATATTTTGTTGTTATTCTTTGCTTTGAGAAAAATATGATTATTCATATCATATATGACCAAGATGAACTTTCTGTCGACGTTTTTTAATTATTGATATGTTACATCCAGGCTTAAACGATTTATTAATCAGGAGTTTAACATTTTCTATATAATAATCTTTTAGTCACTCATCTTAAAACTTTCTTTTGACATAGTTAATTAGCAATATTGATAAATATTTTATATAACAATTCTATTTAAAGTCATTGTATTTTTGCTATTTATTCTGTATCCTTTACAAAATATATCCCTTCTTTAAATAGTTTAGAAGCAGCAGGTAGACATTGTTATAGAAACCTACAGCTAGCCAAAATGTACAGAATAAGTGAACGTGGCTGATCTACAACTCAATCTCTACCCCGAATGTGCAGTGAGCATTTTGAAGTCATGAGGGAACAACTGGAAGGGCCAGGGGACCAGGATTTCTTTTGTGAAATAGTATCTTAAAGATGTGCAAAATTGTTGTACCCATTAAATCTCAAAAACATCAGTACTCAAACAAGTCTTAAAAACTGACAACATATATATTTTTTTTTTATTGGATATTTTATGTACTTAATTTCAAATGTTATCCCCTTTCACGGTTTCTCTCTCTGGAACTCCCCTAATACATACCTCCTTTCCCTGCTTCTATGAGGGTGCTTTCCCTCTCACCCACCCACTCCCAACTCACCGACCTGGCATTACCCTACACTGGAGAATAGAGCCTTCACAGGACCAATGGTCTTTCCTCCTATTGATGCCAGACAATGCCATCCTCTGCTAGATATGCCGCTGGAGCCATGGGTCCTTACAAGTGTACTCTTTGGTAAGTGGTTTAGTCCTTGGGAACTCTGGGCTGCCTGGTTATTTGATGTTGTTGTTCTTCCTATGGGGTTGCAAACCCCTTCAGCTCCTTCAGTTCTTTCTTTGACTCTTCCATTGGGGTTGCCATGTTCAGTCCAATGGTTAGCTGTGAGCATTTGCCTCTGTGTTTGTCAAGCTCTGGGAGAACCTTTCAGGAGACAGCTACAAAAGGCTCCTGACAGCAAGCACTTCTTGGCATATGCAATAGTGTATGGGTTTGGCATCTACATATGGGACAGATCCCCAGGTGGATCAGTCTCTGGATGGCCTTCAGTCCCTGCTAGAAATTTTGTCCCCGTAGTATCTTTAGACAGGAGCCCTTCTGTGTTAAATGTTTAGAGATGAGTGGGTGGCTCCATCCCCCAACCAGGGGCCTTGCCTAACCACTGGATATGGTCTCTACAGTTTCTCCTTCCCCATTGTTGGGAATTTCAGTTAATCTCATCTCCGTTGTGTCCTGGAGCCTCTTGCTTGCCTGGCATCTAGGACTTAATGGTGATTATCTCCAGTTCCCCGTCCCCCATTGCTACACACCTCTGTTCAAATTCTGGACCCTCTGTATATCATCCTTGCCTCCTCCCATACCTGATCCTGTCCCCTTTTCTCCCTCCCTTTCCTTTCTTCCTCCCTTGTCCCTCCTATCCTCTACCTCCTGTGAGTATTGTGTTCTTCCTTCAAAGTGGGACTAAAGCATCTACATTTTAGTCTTCTACTTTCTTGAGCTACATAAGCCCTTTGAATTGTATCTTGGGTATTCCAAGTGTATTGGATAATATACATTTATCAATGAGTTCATACCCTGTGTTCTTTTGTAACTGGGTTACCTCACTAGAGATGATATTTTCTAGTTCCATCCATTTGCCTAAGTATTTCATGAAGTCATTGATTTTAATAGCATTACTCCATTGTGTAAATGTACCACATTTTCTATATCCATTCCTCTTTTGAAGGACATCTGGGTTCTTACAAGCTACTATAGTAGCTTCTAGATATTATAAATAAGCCTGCTATGAACACAGTGGAGCATGTGTTCTTGTTATATGTTGGATCATCATTTGGGTATATGCCCAGGAGTGGTATAGCTGGGTCCTCAGGTAGTGCAATGTCCAATTTTCTGAGGAACCACCAGACTGAGTTTGAGAGTAGTTGTACAAGCTTGTAATCCCACCAGTAAAGGAGCAGTGTTCCTCTTTCCCCACATACTCTCCAGCATCTGCTGTCACCTGAGTTTTTGATCTTAGCCATTCTGACATGTATGAGGTGGAATTTCAGGGTTGTTTTGATTTTCATTTCTCTGATGACTAAGGATGTTGAACATTTATTAGGTGCTTCTCAGCCATTCATTATTCCTCAGTTGAGAATCCCTTATTTAGCTCTGTACCACATTTTTAATAAGGCTATTTGATTCTCCAGAGTCTAACTTCTTGAGTTCTTTGTGTAAGCCATTGGTGATCTGTTCAGGAAATTTTCCCCTGTGCCCATGTGTTCGAAGCTCTTCACCACTTTCAGTGTATCTGGTTTTACATGGAGGTCCTTGATCCACTTGGATGTGAGCTTTGTACAAGGAGATAAGAATAGAAAGATGTACATTCTTCTATGTGTTGACAGCAAATTGAACCAGCACCATTTGTTGAAAATACTGTCTGTTTTCCACTGGATGCTTCTAGCTCCTTGGTCAAAGATCTAGTGACCACAGGTGTGAAGGTTCATTTCTGAGTATTCAACTCTATTCCATTGTTCTACCTGCCTGAATCTGTACCAATACCATGCAATTTTTGTCACTATTGCTCTATAATACAATTTGAGGTCAGAGATGGTGATTTCCCCAGACATTCTTTTATTGTTGAGAATAGTTCTCACTATTCTGGGTTTTCGGTTATTCCAAATGAATTTGCAAATTGCTCTTTCTAACTCTATGAAGAATTGAGTTGGAATTTTGACGGAAGCTGCATTGAATCTGTATATTGCTTTTGGCAAGATTGCCATTTTTACTATATTAATCCTGCCAATCAGTGAGCATGGGAGCTGGGCAGTGGTGGTGCATGCCTTTAATCCCAGCACTTGGGAGGCAGAGGCAGGTGGATTTTTGAGTTTGAGGCCAGCCTGGTGTACAGAGTGAGTCCGAGGACAGCCAGGGCTATACAGAGAAACCCTGTTTCGAAAAACCAAAAAAAAAAAAAAAAAAAATGAGCGTGCAAGATCTTTCCATCTTCCAAGATCTTCTTCAATTTCTTCAGAGACTTAAAGTTGTTGTCAAACAGATCTTTTACTTCCTTGCTTAGAGTCACATTAAGATATTTTATTTTATTTGTGACTATTATGAAAAGTGTCATTACCATAATTTCTTTTTCAGCCAGTTTATCCTTTGAGTAGAAGAATGCTACTGATTTGTTTGAATGCCACTTTGCTGAAGTTGTTTATCAGGATTAGGAGTTCTCTGGTGGAATTTTTGGGTCACATAAGTATACTATTATATCATCTGCAATTCGTGATAGTTTGACTTCTTCCTTTCTAATTTGTATCCCTTTGACCTCCTTTTGTTGTCTAATTGCTCTTGCTAGGACTTCAAGTACTATATTGAATAGATAGGGAGAGAGCAAGCAGCCTTGTCTAGTCTCTGGTTTTAGTGGGATGGCTTCAAGTTTCTCTCTATTTAGTTTGTTGTTGGCTACTGGTTTGCTGTATATTGCTTTTACTAGGTTTAGATATGGGACTAGAATCCCTGATCTTTTGAAGACTTTTATCACAAAGAGGTGTTGAATTTTGTCAAATGTTTTCTCAGCATCAAATGAGATGATCGTGTGTTTCTTTTTTTCCTTTGAGTTTGTTTATATAGTGGATTACATTGATGATTTTCCATATATTAAACCATCCCTGCATCCCTGGGATGAAGCCTATTTGGTTGTGGTAAATGAGCTTTTTGAGGCATTCTTGGATTTGGTTTATTAGAATTTTATTGAGTATTTTTGTATTGATATTCATAAGGGAAATTGCTCTGAAGTTCTCTTTCTTTGTTGGGTCTTTGTGTGGTTTTAGTATCAGCATAACTGTGGCTTCGTAGAAGGAATTGGGTAAGATTTCCTCTGTTTCTATTTTGTGGAATAGTTTGAAGAATATTGGTATTAAGTCATCTTTGTAGGTCTCATAGAATTCTGCACTAAACCCATTTGGTCCTGGAATTTTTGTTGTTGGGAGACTTTTAATAACTGTTTTTATTTCTTTAGGGGTTATGGGACAGTTTAAGTGGTTTATCTGATCCTGATTTAATATTTTGTATCTGTCTAGAAAACTGTCCATTTCGTACAGATTTTTCAGTTTTGTTGAGTATAGGCTGTTATAGTAGGACCTGATTAGTTTTTTAATTTCTTTGGTTTCTGTTGTTATATCTCCTTTTTCATTTCTGATTTTGTTAGTCTGGATACTGTCCCTGTTCCCTCTGGTTAGTCTGGCTAAGGGTGTTATCTGTCATGTTGATTTTTCTCAAAAAAACCAGCTCCTGGTTTTGTTGATTCTTTCTATAGTCACTTTGTTCTACTTGGTTGATTTCAGTCCTGAGTTTGATTATTTCCTCCTGTCTATTCCTCTTGTATATATCTGCTTCTTTTTGTTCTAGAGCTTTCAAATGTGTAGTCAAACTGTTATGTACACTCTCTCCAATTTCTTTTTGAAGGCACTCAGATATATGAATTTTCCTCTTACCACTGCTTTCATTGTATCCCAAAAGTTTGGGTATGTTGTACCTTAATTTTCATTAAATTCTAAAAAGTCTTTAATTTCTTTCTTTATTTCTTCCTGGACCATGTTATCATTGAATAGAGCCTTGTTCAGCTTCCATGTGTATGTGGCATTTCTGTCCTTTTAGTTGTTATTGAAGACTCACTTTAGTTCATGGTGATCTGATAGGATGCATGGGATTATTTCAATTATCTTGTATCTTTTGAGGCCTGCTTTCTGACTGATTATATGGTCAATTTTTGAAATGATTTCATGTGCTGCTGAGAAGAAGGTATATTCTTTTGTTTTAGGATGAGATGTTCTATAGATATCTGTTAAATCCATTTAGTTCATATTTCTGTTTGTTTTACTATGTCTTTGTTAATTTCTGTTTCCATGATATGTCCATTGATGAGGGGTGTTGAAGTCTAGTATTATTGTATGGGATATAATGTGTGCTTTGAGCTTTAGTAAAGTTTCTTTTATGAATGTTGTTGCCCTTGTGTTTGGAGCATAGATGTTCAGAATTGAGTGTTCATCTTAGTAGACTTTTCCTTTGATGAGTATCACATTATTTTACTTATCTTTTTGATAACTTTTGGTTTGAAGTTGATTTTATTAGATATTAGAACAGCTACTCCAGCTTGTTTCTTGGGACCATTTGCTTGGAAATTTTTTTAAAGCCTTTTACTCTGAAGTTGTGTCCGTCTTTTCACTGAGGTGCATATCCTGTATGCAGAAAAGTTCTGGGTCCTGTCTTTTTATCCAATCTGTTAGTCTATATCTTTTATTGGGGAATTGAGTCCATTGATTTTAAGAGATATTAGGGAGTAGTGATTGTTGCTTCCTGTTATTTTTGTTGTTAGTGGCAGAATTAAGTTTGTATGGTTATCTTATTTTGGGTTTTCTGAAGGATTAGTTTCTTACTTTTTCTAGGGTTTAATTTCTTTCTTTGTGTTGGCGTTTTCTATCTATTATCCTTTGTAGGGCAGGATTTGTGGACAGATATTGTGTAAATTTGGATTTGTCATGAAATACCTTGGTTTCTCCATCAATGTTAATTGAGAGTTTTGCTGGCTATAGTAGCCTTGTTTGGCAATTTTCTTCCCTTAGGGTCTATATGACATCTGCCCAGGATCGTCTGGCTTTCACAGTCTCTGTTGAGAATTCTGATAGGTATGGTATAATGCTGGTATAATTCTGATTTTATTCTTTGTTTGTTTGGTTCATTTGGTGTTTTGATTGTTATGTGACAGGAGGAATTTCCTTTCTTCTTCAATCTATTTTGAGTTCTGTAGGCTTATTTTATGTTCATGGGCATCTCTTTCCTTAGGTTAGGGAAGTTTTCTTCTATTATTTTGGTGAAGATATTTACTGGCCTTCTAAGTTGGGAATCTTTTTTCTCTTGTATACCTTTTATTCTAAGGTTTGCTGTTCTCATCGTGCCCTGGATTTTCTGGATGTTTTGGGTTAGGAGCTTTTTGAATTTTGAATTTTCTTTGACTGTTGTGTCAGTGTTTTTTATGGCATCTTCTGTACCTGAGATTCTTCTATCCCTTGTATTATGTTGGTGATGCTTGCATCTATGACTCCTGATCTCTTTCCTAAATTTCTATGTCAGGGTTGTCTCCATTTGTGATTTATTCATTGTTTCTATTTCCATGTATAGATCCTGTATGGTTTGGTTCAATTCCTTTACCTGTTTGGTAGTGTTTTATTGTAATTATTTAAGGGATTTTTTTGTATTTCCTCTTTAAGGGCTTCTACCTGTTTACCTGTGTTCTCCTGTATTTCTTTAAGGGACTTATTTCTGTCCTTCTTAATGTCCTCTTTCATCATCATGAGAAGTGATTTTAAATCTGAATTTTGCTATTTAAGTGTGTTAGGGTATTCAGGACTTGCTGTGGTGGAAGAACTATGTTCTGATGATGCCAAGTACCCTTGGTTTCTGTTGCTTAGGTTCTTGTACCTGCTTCTCTCCATCAGATAATGTCTGGTTTTAATTGGTCTTGCTGTTGCTGACTTGAGCTCGGCCTTCAAGTGGGCCTTTGAGCCTGTTATCTTAGGTGTGTCAGCACTCTTTGGAGACCAGCTCTTTCTATGGATGGGGATTTTGTTGTAGAGAGGTGTTCACAGGGTTAGCTCTAGGGCACTGATGGAAACTGGAAGTATCCTGTCCTTGGCTGTTTCACATTTCCTGAGTGTGAGAGCTCCTGGCAGGTCCCTCTTTGACTTGTCATTGGAGCAAAAGTGGTGGTCTCACTTGTGAGCTTAGGAGTGACAGAACTCCTGAGAACCCAGCTTTCTCTGGGCAAGATTTGAGTGTTGAGAGCTGTGTCACTGGGTTTGCTCCTGGGCACTGATGGAGACCAGAAGGCTACTGTCGCTGTTTGCTCAGTGTTCCTTTGTCCTGTGTGCTCCTGATGGGGCCCTCTTTGGCTAGTTATTGGAGCAAAAGTGATGGTGTCACCTGTGAGCTTAGGAATGACAGCACTCCTGGAGGACAAGCTCTCCAGGCAAGATTTGAGAATGGAGGGCTATGGGACAGCTTTAGCTCTGGGGCACAGTTGGAGACCAGAAGGCTAAAAACTGACAGTATATTTTTAAGTGCCATTTTATGTGGGGAAGATTTCACAAAGCTTCTCCCAGAGATGAATATTTACAAGCAACTAATTGTGGGTAGCAAAAGGACAGCTTTGCTCAAGGGACCACCACTCAGATTATTCAATCCCATGGATATGTATAATTCTGTTAACTAGCAGTTCTTCATAAGCCAACAGGCATGTGTTTAGCCAAAGAGCATGAAATTCAAACAAAGTTTGAACAGTCTTAGATTTAAAAAAAAGGAACTATTGAAAAATTGAAGAGAAAACTATTAAAGGAGATTGTAAGCATTTTATAATGAGCAAAAATAATATATTTCCACACCATCTACTTTGTTACATTTATATTTTGGCAGAAGAATTCAGAGAAATCATAAACCATGACAATAATTTGATTAGGAAATTTGCTTTGGAACAACCTGTTTCACATGGTGTCCTATTTAGTACCTGTCATGAATTTCCTTGCTAAAACATCTGAAAAAAAAAAAAACAAAAAACATTAATTTCAAAAGGAATTAGAGCTTTTTAATGCACCCAGGAGACATGCTTTTCAAGTGCCTCTTTGAAGTTTTACTTATGGCCAATTCAGAAGAGGGAAATTAATAATGATTTTAGTAAAAAGGCCAAATTGGAAGGAAATGATGAAAATTCATTAAAAATAAGAATGGCTAAGAAGTCTACTTTGATACAAAACAAGGTCATGATTAAATTCTTTGTATTTTTTGAGATATGGAATATAATAAATACCTATGAAATAGTAAGAGTGAAAGGTACAGTTATTTAAAAATTAATAATATGAAAATTGACCTTAATTTGTGGTTGAAGAATCTTCAAATACATACATACATACATATATAGTTATAGCTATAGAAAAATAGAGAATAAGAGAGGAAAAATTAAGTAAAATGAAAATTGTTTTAAGGTGAAATTGATAGACTTAATCTTTTTCAAATATAAGAAAAATAGTTCTCTACACATCGATTCAGGTAACAGAAAACAATAATGAAAACATATTGCAATTGAAAATCATACATTATGATAAAACTCACTAGTTTTATCTTGAATACTATCATGTAGCAAAATCCTGTATCTAATAGGGTATGTCCTTATTAGGACTTATGAAAGACTGAAAATATCTTAGTAAAGCCACATCTAAATGATACTAAAACTCTTTGGAATATGTGTACATGGTATAAAACAACTCACTAATCTATGTCCTAAACTCTCTACTTTAGATTTAGCAAATTCAGTTGTGGGAACTAAGGGAAATTAAAAGAATTGAAATGGTCTTTTCAGTTAGGGGAAATAAAAGGTCAAAAGAGAGTCTATCAGAGGAGTGGCCATCATGGCAGTGATGACACTAAAGTCACTGCAAATAAGAAATGGGATGGAAGGCAGGTTCCTACTATGCTTTGGGAATAACACTGTCTTATAAGTGCTGAATCATACTTCAAAACCATCCAGTGAGATACATTCTTTATCACCTCCAGATACTAACCAAGAAATGAAGAGGTATAAGTTACTAATCTGCTCAGAGGTAGGAATTTATATTACACATTCAGAGTCAATCTTCTGTGACAAACAGCATGTGTAATATCACTTCAGTCAAGAATGAGTTGGAGACCTCATTCTCAGTGTGTTGAGTCTACAATTGCCTGCCCTGTTAAGTCTTATCAAATATACTCACAGATCTGTTTCAGAAACAGAAATTGATGCTGTTAGCCACTACATTCTTTATGAGTAAGTACTTTCGCCATCAAGGAGACAAAGAAAGGCTTTTCATAAACTGAAGTATAGCTCACATACAGAGAGGTCACTCAGTATTGTTCTTGTCCCCAAAGCAATGAGAGTTTCTTTCACTTTATTTTGTAAATATATACTTTGTAGAAATGATCATTTAACAAAAAGTAGTCTTTATTAATTGTGAAGAAAACTCCATAAAAAAGAATTGGAGTCAGGAGTATCTGGTTATTTTCAAGGCTTTTCATCTCTTGTCTCACAACTCAAGTATCCCCTCTGTACCATGTACCATCCCAACTGTTTTATTAACATGTTCATTTACAATAACTAATATACAAAGCTTAAGCCTGTGCCACCTTCATCATAAATGCTCACATGCATTCGATTATTATATAGCAAATGATTGTTATATAAATGTTCTATAATATAAATTTAAAGAAATAGCATGTTGAATTAGTTATTTGTAAAAATTACATGAACATTGCATGTCAAAAATAAAGATTATTAAATATTCATTTTAGCTTCATTAATCAGAAAACAGAGAAAGCTACAGTCAAGTGCCCATCAGATTACATATATAAAATGAAATGCTGCTATTAATATATGATGTGATACTCAGCAGTAGGTAAATGCACTGGAGATGGAAGAGAAAGACACTGGAGGAGTTGGAGTGAGGAGATGAAGAAGTAAGAAAGATGTAAGTATAGTGTGCATATACAAAATCCTCAAAATAATAATTTAAAAAGAAAATTGATAACAATTAACCAATAAAAATATGAATAAGTTAGGAGAATGCCTTACATGTTGAGTGTTATAAAGAAATAGTTGCTCACTGGATTTGAAGTACAATGGAAGGGGATAGTGACCATATACTATCTTAATCTTAATAACTTAGAGAAGCAGCATAGCTTCTTTTCTATAAGGATTTCCTCAGCCATTTAACTCAAATTACTTATGATGTCATTTTTAATATTGTGAATTTTATACAAATATTTTAAAGATATTTATTATAACAATCTCTTATGCCCATATAATACAATTGTCAGAGCTCTAGCACTGTAGTGTGTATATTGCATATGTATATCAAACACATAGTGGTGTAAAATGTATTGTTAAATGCAAATACTTTGTTGTGTTTTTCAGTGTAGGCGGTTATTATACACATTAGCTAGTTAGACAAATATCAGTAAGGAAATAATTTTAAATATGTGCATAATAAAAAGAATTTATAAAATTTTAGTGATAAAGGAGTTGTTGAGAACATGTAAAAAACAAAGTGCCTTTACTTAGAAAGTGATCATCATTGTGTTTAAGACGCTTTACAAAGAAATAGTTAATCTGAGGTTATTAAGGTATTACATGAAAAAAATGTTGTCACTGAAATTATTTCTATTTTGTATTGGTTCACATTAAAATTTGAATTATTTATCTAGAAAATATGTTTTTAAAATCATTATTCTCACAATACATGGAATGCACAAACAGGGTTATTATAACTTTGAGGTAATATGGATTACAGAGGAAATTGAGTCTCAACATAAATAAATAAAAATAGAAAGAAAAAACAGTAAGGTGAAATAAAAGACAAAATCCAGGAAAGCACGTGCACACATGTGGGCACACAGGCATACACACACACACACACACACAAACACGCAAACAGAGGCATGTTTTAGGTAAGTGTTCGTATATACAGAAGCAAAATATGGAGAGAGAGGTTGTCACAAAGTAGCAATGTTTAGAAGCAGTCAGTTATTTTCTCATTGTGTATATTGTTATAAAACTTAGATATGAAACAAAATTGCTGCTAAGAATCGAAAATACAAGATATACTAAAATATACCAAAAGTACATAAACGAAATGAACTGATCTATAAACAACAATGTAATCGAATTTGTGATAACTGACAAAAATAAAATATAATTGGACTTTTAATATTCAGCGACAATCACCAGACCATTAATAATGAATCCTAATAATCTTTAAATAATTTAATCATATAGAAAATACAGTAAAGCTACCAAACATATCTTATGAAGCTTTCTTATTCTGACACTGGAGCCAGCCATGTGCACAACAATGTCAACAATTAACCCTAAGAAAACAAATACATTTTCAATAAACTACTTACGGCCACATTGAATTCCAAAACACATTAGCAGGTATGTAAGCTATGATAGAAGAATATATCAATCACACAAATAAATAAATATAGTATAACAGAGAAAGAGATACAAGGACAGAAGTCACATGACCATTTCAGTAGAAACCTCAAAAGTTTTGTAACTATTCAAACAACATCTTAAAGAGTCTTTCATCACCCACAGGCAAAGGTACACTGAGTGGGCAACAACTGATGGTATTTCCCTTTAATACCAGGAAGGAATAAAGACTTCCTTGCTTCCCATTTGTATTTAATATTATATTTAGGCTCTTTATAAGAAAAGAAAATTACAGGAGATAAAAAGAGGAAATAATAACTGCTGCCAACTAATTTTACAAGGTTGTTTAAAGCACAGATTTGAGAAGCGATTACCTCTTCAAAAGATGGTGTTGGAAAAACTAGAAATCCATATCATAAGAATGAATCAAGATCCTAAACTCTCACCTTTGACAAACACATTGAAATTTGATAATACAAATAATAAATAAAGCAAGTAATATTACATCTTAATTGCTTAAATGAGTGAAAAGAAAAAGAGAGGGAACGTATTCCAAGCTAAACAGTTCTTTTAGTTTCTTTATGTAAATACCAAGCTGTGTGGGCATAATTTTCTATCTCAAAACAGGTTTATGATGTCAACATTTTTCAAAAGTGGCTGACCAATACTTATTTCTACTTGAAACCAAGTGTCTTCTGGCCTCAGATCATCTTATGGTTAGGTTAAGTCCTGAAATTTGGTCATTCTACCAACTATGTAGACAAGAATTCACAGTTTTTGTAATAATATATTAAACAAACTTTCCTTTTGTGGTTGTTTATGAATATTTCTTTGTAAATGTTTATTTTCGATCTTTAAGTTATTTCTACCAGTAGATCGTTTGTTGTCTTCCCTTCACGTTACTTATATTCAAGTCTTTTCCTGCCTTACATTATCTTGACATTGTGTTTCATAGTGCTTTCATTTTCATACAGTCCAGATAATCGAATTCATTCTCATACTTGCTGTTGAAACTGTACTATTGAAAATGTCATTGTAGACAAACTAAAAACACCAAGATTGTTTTTCTTCTTATCTTACAGAGATATTGAAGGTTTTCATTTAATCATTAGGTTGAGGATAAAATTCATTTATTATTTTCAGAAGTTGTAATATTTACGTAGAGACTTTAATTTTTTTCTTGTATTATAGACACTTTTATATTATTTACTGTAAATCTGGTATCTTACCTAACTCTCTACACTGGTCATGTTCTCCTCTGTTCTCTCTCTCTCTGTCTCTCTCTCTCTTTATCTCTGTCTCTCTCTTCTTTTTCTGTGTATATCTCTTGCTCTGTCTCTCACTGCATATAGTAATATATATATATATATATATATATATATATATATATGTGTGTGTGTGTGTGTGTGTGTGTGTGTGTGTGTGTGAGACCTGTCTGTCTGTATGTATGTAGTTGTGTCTATATCTATCCCGTCCATACTTTGTTCCAATATCTTTGCTTTGTCTATGTCTATTTTCTTTCTCCAAAATATACATAAAATTTCTCTAGTTGCCCTTGTCTTTCAAACACCAAATCCTTTCTACAGGTCAAAGTAATTTATTTTAATAGTCTATCTAACTTTTAAAATATAGTTCCTTAAAATCATAGTAGCCTATGTCAGTGACTGAAGGGTTGCCTGAGAGGCAAAATTGACGCGAGCAAGTCTTGCCCTAATCATGATGTCATTGCTAAACCAGGAGATTACATCCCTAATGCTAGCACCATATATGTTCCCTTATTTGGCCATTTTTATATGTTTGATTCATTCAGGAGGCTGATTGCCAAGTCCAACTATCAAAATACAAAAGTCCAGCAATCAAAATTTATAATTTGGCTACACTGACTAACAAGTCCAATTAGTACTTACTGAGTACTTTTAACATAGATCTACCCATAAACTCATTAAAAACTTCTTGTACAAAGACACCTGCTGCTATATTTGCCTGAACCAGTGGGAGCCCTCTCTTGTCTCCACAGTTGAAAATAAAATCTCTTTTGTTCTGAGAATTTGGTATCTGAATGTGTTCCATGCCACCTCTGAGGGCACTTCAGTAACAAGTAAGGAAATTCATTTTGTTTATTTCCTTCTTTTTGGTCTCAGAGTTAGATAAATGTCCACAGAAATGGGTCTTAAGTTGTTTCTTGCAGGTACAAAGAGTTGGAGAATATATAAGATCTTAAGAATAATTCCTAGCACCCTTGATTCAATCTATTCAGTAAGTAATAATACTTACCATACAATGTATCCTAAAAATTATGACTTGAGTCACATAGTAAATAATCATTTTTAAAGTAATATGTCCTCAGCAAACAAGAACAAAGTTTAGCCACTGAAAATTGCATACATAAAAGAATCCATTTCTACTGATTTTGGCAAAAGGATGAACAAGTTTACTGCTAGTTGATGCTAACTTCTGTTTGATATGGTGAACTTCCAGTGCTCTTGTCAATTTGGCTGGCTGTTAGCAAACTTTTTAAATCTTTCTTAGTGATATACACATTCTTCTCCAGTAGAGTGTATGTTTAGGTATATGTATAAATGCAACAGTAAAATTTGAGTATGTTAACATTCTACAGTTTCTCACACCATTTCCTTCAAGTATTAAAATAATAAATGTACAGCCAACATTTCAATCATTTCAATATTATATGAGAATAATACTATCATATCATCTGCAAATAGTGATATTTTGATTTCTTCCTTTCCAATTGGTGTCTCTTTGGACTCCTTTTGTTGTCTAATTACTCTGGCTAGGACTTCAAGTACTATATTCAATAGGTAAGGAGAGAGTGGGCAGCCCTATCTAGTCCCAGATTTTAGTGGGGTTGCTTCAAGTTTCTCTCCATTTAGTTTGATATTGGCTACTGGTTTGCTGTATATTGCTTTTACTATGTTTAGGTATGGGCCTAAGGTGATTTCTTTTAGATGTAAAGTCAAAATGAGGTTGAAAGCTGACAAAGGGAAAATATATTACATGATGTATAAATTCCTGCCCAAAAATATAAAAAAAATGGTCCTTCAGATTTTTTTGAAGAAGAGTAAGAAATCATTTATGATGAATACTAAAGGTATGCTAAAAGAATACCTTTAGTTTGTGTTAACCTTAATGGATGAGTTTAAACATGAATGAGTGAAGACATTCAAAATGTTAAGTTTGAAACCCCTGCATTATAAATCTTCGAAGTAGAATTGGGTAACCCTGTAACAAAATTGCAATTGTGAACTAGAAGGAAGGAATAACTGAGTAGGGTATCGAGAAGCCAAGAGGAACAGATGGTGGAAGAAAGCAAGAAGTCAAACAAATTCAAATTTTAGATTAAATTTAATGAACATATAGCAGAAGAAACCTCATCATTTTAAATAATTTTCTTTTAAATTATCTTTTCTTGTAATTGAGAAAAAAAATTCTGCATGAGAAAATATAACCAGAGTAAAATGGTGTGTTGACTGAGCTTAAATGTCATTTTTCACCCAGTTCTTTTCTTAATTGAATAAGGGTTATAAAGTACCAGATGGAAAGAATTCATTCAAAATTACATGCAAAATACATGTAATCATGCCATAGCTTCTATAAGATTCATTTCTCTTTAAATCTTATATTTTTAGAAAAATAGAGTGATAAATCACAAGAAGGCAATGTGGAATGAGGAAAGAAAACTAAATATAAATAGTTAGTATCTGAATAAATGAAAAGAGAAACGGTGGCACAAAACCACAGATTCAATGCCTCTTGTCTAAGAATAGGCAATAATCATCATTAAGTAGGACTGCAAAATGAGAGTATATATTCCCAAGTAGATACAGGACATAGTAAAAGTACACAAAAAACCTAGTTTGTAAATTTTGCACAGGACTTCGGCTTAAATTTATCCACAAACCACACATTTAAACTGAAAATAAATTTCTGGCTTATGTTGTACTTTGTAAGTGAGGAATCAACTCAAAACACTCAACTGAGGCAATAGAAGCACAAGCTGCATCTAGAAGTGTAGTTGAATCTGTCTTAGCCAATGACCAAAAACATTAGTCAATAATGAAGCATCTTTAAAATATATGACATACAACTCACGTTTTCCTAAAAGTAAAATAAAAAAATAAATTAAAAAAATAAAAGAAATTCTTGAATGTTTTCATGTCTGACATTATTGTGTTGAAAATAGTATGAACACAATTTAATTTGCTTCACATGTAAAAACAAAGAAGCTTTTAGTAATTTGACACAAAGGGATTAAAATCAAGACTCAAAATTATAATGCTTAAACAGAATAAGGAAGGAAATTATATAATGATAAGATGACAAAAGATGAGCTAAAATCTGAAGAATAAAAATGAAAACAAAAGATATGTAAAATATATGAACAATAAGATTCTCATTAATAATAACTATAGTCAAAGGATTATATTAATAGATAAAAATGAAGCTGGGCCTGGTGGTACATGACTTTTATCCCAGTACTTAGGAGACAGACACTTAGAATTTGAAGCCAGCCTAATTGACATAGAGAAATTACAGGCTAGCCAGAGCTATATAGAAACATGTGTCTCAAAAAAATAAAGGTAATTTTATCAAAATGAAAAAATTAATTACTCATTTAAATAATATTACTCTGATGAATTAAAACATAACCTATAGATTTATAAAATAATGTGATAATACAATGAGAAATTCTTAAAATACAAGTAAAACTATTTATTTCACTTTCGGATGAGTAACAATAATACCTCAAGTGTTTCTTTAATATAAAAAAATGAAACAAAATATCCAAGCATTGTAACATTAAGTGTCCAAAAAGCCTAACTTGCAAACTCTATTGTTTATAACATTAAATTAAATGTAAGCGGGCCAAATGAAAAAGAGACAATTATTGCTAGACTGGATTGTCATGTATATATCAATGTAAGGCTTAAAAATAACTTTCTAATGGAATACCTAATCTTTACAAAAGCATTCAATACAAATAGTGGCTTTAAAATGTAATTCATATATCATTTAGGACTCCAGTAGTTTTTCACTAATGAATTATTTGCATTCCCAGAGCACTGTAATTTTGCTTTGTTTCAGCCTACTTAAAATGTAATGCTATGTTATAAGTTATTGTCTGCCTCCCCATATATATGAAATGGAGGACTATCTTAATAATAAGGGACTTTCAGCACCTATTTGTAAATCTGAAAATGTATTATGTTCCATTAATATTCCCATATTTGGTCACCTTATTGATATTTTTTCAGACTTTTTATGTGTTAGACATTGTTTGAGGAGTAGTGATATATTCATTAGTAAATCTCGTAAGGTTTCTGCTCTCCTAAAACTTAGATTGCTAACAGTAAAATATGATAACTACTAGATAAGTACAAGTGATACCAGTGGATGATAATTAAGAAATAATTTTCCCAAGGACTATAATGTTATCATTAAGTCAAAACATGTGTGGACAAAGTCTATTAAAATGAACTTTAGAAGAAGCTTAAATGAAATGAGGAAACATGTTATGACATTCTGAGATAAGTAGGCTAGCAGCAGAAGAACTGACAAGTATGAGCGAGAGTTGAAAGAGGAAATGAAAACAAAGAAGAAAGGAGGCTGTCAGAGCAAAAAAACTCAATGGCACTCTGAAGGAGATGAAATATTATTGGATAAATTTGTGAGAAAGGATTTTACTTATTTATACATTTTAGCTTTGTACATATCCATTCTGACCTGAGACTTTGGGAAGTCCAAAAACATGTAAGATGTCATTACTCTAGGGTAAAAGAGATGGTGGCATCATGGTTATCAATATTCATCAAGGAAACTGTTTGTTTAATGGACTAAGAACATTTCAGAAAATAACAGGCCAACAATGAAGAGTTGTGGAATCTAAACCAAGTGGATACAGCAACTTTAAACTCCTGTACCTAATATTCAGGGAACTTTATGGAAAACTGAGCTGAGCATAGGGAGTTTCTTGTGAGATTGTATTTCACAGTAATGTCAAAGCTATAAACTATCACCAAAGTGACTGACCAAATGTGAGCTGACCAAGAACACCAAAAGATATACTAAAATGGACTTGAGAAAACAAACAAGACCTCAAACCCACAAAAAATCTATAGTTGACTGAAAGGGGCTGAGAACAGGAGCTTCCTTAGGAACAGCACACTAATTTAATACTCTTTGCCAAGTGGTCATCCATGAAAACATACATACAAATATCCTTATAGAGACTGAACAGGTTATATTTAGGAATATATGCAATATATTCATGACTATATGTTCATATATGTGTGTGTGTGTATACACAGATACATATATATGCATATATATGCATCTGATAATAATTAATGGAATAAGAGGCCATGGATTTGAAAGAATATAAAAAGGAGTATATGAGGAGGTTTGGAGGGAAGAAAGGGAAGAAATGTTTTAATTACATTATAATACTACAAGTTCTGGTTGGTTAGTTTTTTGGTTTTTTTTTTTTTTGATTAACTTTATAGTCAAACAAAATTATTCATGGTTAGAGTTAGGCAATGTGGGACTAGGCAAGGTAAGAATAATACCAAATTTTACCTAATCATATAGAAGGGGCAAAATGTCATTTTATTAATGAAATGATTTGCTGTTTTATTCTGTACACTGCAAATATAGGCATGCTGGGCCTGTATTGTAGACTAGAGTTTTATTGTGAGATTACTTGATCAACATCATACAATCTAGAATCACCTGGGAGGCAGATACCTGCATCATGTCTCTGGAGGACATTCCTAAGAATGTTTATTGAAGTGAGAAATCTTCCCTTTGCTAGATAGTTTCATGTCAACTTGACAAGAGCTAGAATCATCAGAGGTAGGAGGCTAATTTGATAACATGCCCCTATAAGATTGGACTATAAGAAAACTTATAGGACATTTTCTTTATTAGTTGTGGATAAGAGAGTCTGCCCATTACGAATAGTTTCATCTCTGGGCTGGTCATCCTGGGTTCTAAAGAAAGCAGAATGAGCAATCCATGGAAAACTAGCCAGTAAGAAGCACTCCCACCATGGCCTATACATCAGCTCCTGCCTTCAGGTTCCTGCCTTGTGTGAATTTCTGTCTGTCTGATTTTGGTAATGGGGAACTGATATTTGAAACTGTGAATTGCTTTTGTTCTCAGTGTTTCATCACAGCAATATTAACAATGTAGGGTACCTGCCCACTCTGAGTCTCACTTTCCTCTCAACATTGGATTCAGATGGTAGAAACCATGCTGAGCACTCGAATGCATGAATCCATTTACTGTTCTTTTCCTCTAACTGTGGATGTATTGTGAGAACTTCTTTCAAGCTTTCACTTCTGCGACTTCTCTATCATGATGTATTGTGACCTGTAACCCATGAGCTAAATAAACTCTTCCTCTCCTAAATTTGTTCTTGTCAAGTTATCTTCTTGCAACAATACATCTGTAAATGAGGAAGTTGCTACAAATTGCACAGTTCACAGATGAAATACCTTAAGAATTTTAAATATATGTGGTTTACAGATTTAATGTATAATACAAGTTTGTAATAAATAATAAACTGTAGGTATAGAAATTCTTTTTTGTTACATTTTTGTCTTAGAGAATATATTCTCATATTTTCAAATGTTACATATTAAAACAGTTATTCTGAGACTGAATGTATCATTTCTATTGTCTTATAATTTTATAGGACTACAAACCTATACCAAATGTAGTTTGATTATAGTTAGACTGAATATCAAAACATTCAACAAACACACACATACGCACACACACACACACACACACACATACATGCACATGCATACTTACATGGACATGCACATGCACACAAAATATTAAATTCAAAATCACAATTTTGATTTCAAAATGTTCTTTCTTAATATTTATTAAAATCACACTTGCTTGTAAAGAATAAAAATCAAAATTAAAACTGAAATCCTGAGACAATTTTCAAATAACTTACGCAATTCTCTTCTCATTTTCATGAGGAACTATGTAAGTCAGAGCCTGCTTCTTCCAGTCACTGTTTTTAGAATTGTATGTATTTCAATTTTTTTATCTAATTCAGATTCCACTTTTGGAAAATGAGTATAAAAACTCTAATGAACTGAATTGCTGAGTATACTTTATATGTGTAAAATTGTCTTAAAAGTACTATTAGCTTTGTTGTGATCAACTGGATAAGAGTCAAGATTCACAAGGGACATATATATATTCAAAAATATACATATCTTTTAAAATGTATGAATAGATAAGTTTAAAGCAATTAGCAAAGGGAAAAACTTGTCTTTCATAACACACACATAAAATTATTTACACATTATATTTTAATATCAAATAGGATCATGGAAACTATAAAAGTCATTTTCACTATGGTTGGAATATGCTTCAGTAATACAAATGCTTGGTTAGCATTTATGGAGCCCTGACTGATAAACTGAACACTATGAAAAATAGGGCATGTAAGAATGACCTGTTATTTCAACACTCCAGAGGAAGGTCAGTATCAAAATAATTCCATAGACATGTGTCTTGACATCTCACTTTCTTAAAGTGAAAGGAATAATTTAAGAGACGAAGATTTATATCTTAACAGGTATGTTCCTGAAGAAGTACAAACTTACAAATCATGAAGAGGCTAAGAATCTAAGAACAAAAGAGCATATGGATGACTAACATGTGAAAATAAACCAACACTATTTTGCAAATAAACAACATAGTTCAGAGTCATTAGATGAAGATTTTAGTAGATGCAAATAAGCGATAGAATACTAAAATTCTTAATGAATCAAAGTTAGCATATTGGAATAGCTTATAATTTGCTGACGTATAGATAATCAGACAAAAAATCCTGCAACTATGAAATATTAATTGTTTACATCCTGTGACTAATTTCAGGACAATTGAGTCTCTGCCATTTATTCTAGTCAGCATTGTACTAAAGGGGATGCATCAAATGTAAAAGGGAAATAGCTCATTTGGTAAACTCATGGTTGTGCAAAATAAAGCCCTAAAAGCGATGCTTATTACCCTCCTAAAACCATCGTCACAATGGACTCTCATTATGAAAACAGTTTAGTTTTCCATTTTAGTTATAGACACTAAAATTAGAAACATCACAGAAATGTAGCATTGAAAAGTAACAATGCCAAGAAATAGGTCTAATATCAGTTCTTACTCAACAAGACATAAAAACCCAATAAATATAAATACAATAATGGTATATTAATATTGAAGTAATAATGAAATAATTGAACTAAGAATAATGACATAAATAAATAAAAATATGAAGATAATCTATAGTATAAATAAGTTACTCTCCTTGAAATTTTTTTATGCAAAGAAATTTTAATAAAATATTCTGCATGTCTATCTGTAGATTGATGCTAAACCCAATTTATAAATAAAGATCTTTGAATTGAGTAGGATGTACTACAAAATTTAATTTATACTCAAATGTATTTTAAAGTTATAGAAAATTAGTCATTCTACAACAGAAGTATAAGCCAGGAAACACTGGAAAGCATGACCTCTATAGAAAGTATGGACTCTATAAATAGGTACACATTTCTGCAATCATGTCATTTTTGATATGATAGTATTATATATGCTACAGAGATAGGGTGATATTTTTAATATCTTTTGCTAATTATACATAGAGGTTTGCAAAGAAAAATTAAACATAAATCCTAACTGACATCACATGTAAATTATGTATTGTCCATATTTCATTTTCATTAGACAAGGTAATGTAATAGTATCTTACTTTGGTTTTAAAATCAGTATTCTACTTTGTTATTTGTATTTTAAAATTAAACTTATTTTTAACTGATCTAAAAATATTACTTTGGAGTGCATTTAAAAACATATTTAGTGAAAGACACAGATTTTATTGTCCTTACTCTAAACTTTCATTACAAATCAAAGTGTTCTTTCTATGAAATATGCTTACATTGAATTACTTGATTTAAAAACATATAGTTCTGATTCATATCAAGGGATAGTCATTATGTATTCTAAGACTATAGAAATATAAATGCATATTGGTATTATTGCATATTATATGTTTCTATACTCAGGCAGAAATCTATGGTCATATGAAAAGAAGATTCTGGTGGAGTGTAGCTCAAGTTACATATTTCTTCATGGTTAATATAGTTTTCTCTCCACTCATTATATACTCCAAAGTAAGGAGATGGAATTTTTTCATCTTTTTTTCTAAAAGCTACATAGAATTTTTAAAAATAATTTTATTCCACTCATATTCAGGAGTATACAAGTATGAACAACTGCCAAGGTATAATCCAGAAAAAAATTAGTGTTATATTATCCTCACCACACTATGATATGCAGTGGATTCAACCTGAAAATTATTCCTATGTGGGCATCAGTAGAAGCATATATCAACAACTTAAGATTAATTAAAAAGATTAACTTTCTATGTTTATGTACATATGAATGCTTTTTCATTAGTGGATATATATATATATATATATATATATATATACACACACACACACACACACACACACACACACTCCTTTTTGTTTGGGTAACTTCTACATGGGAGTGTGTCCAGGCATTATATGGTTTCAGAGCATAGCTTCTGGTATTGTCCCTCAGGTATCATCCGTCTTTTTTTTTTTTTTTTTTTTTTTCTTTCTTTGATACATGTTCTCTCCCTAGCCAGGGAGTCAGCAAATTTATTAGACTGGCTTGCTAGTAACTGTGGGGTGACCTGATATCTCTGTGCCACTTGAGCTGAGATTACTAGTAAAAAATTAAAGTCACATGTAAATTTACATTTACATGAAGTAGAAATATACTAAATTTAGCTATAGAAACCAGCCTTGTCATTAGTGGGTTTTTAATAGTATCTTTTAAAAAGAAGGTAGTCAACAAGCTTGAAATATGGATTTATTTATTGATTATATATTTGTTCAATTGATTTTTTCAAATTTTAGTCATATTTGTTCATTTTTGCATAGTAGGTACACATAAAATGTTCAATGAAATAGATTATTTTGCAATGACATCTTCAAAATGGGGGATTTTCTGCTATGAAACCTGAATAATGCATAGTGGTTTTGGAAGAACAGGAGCAGAGGAATTCTATAGACAGTTAAATTTTTGTTAATAATGTATAGACACTTTTCTACAGAGTTTTATTTTAAAAATTGTCATGTTCTCAAAGATGTTCATATAATATCAGAACAGAAATAAGGATGCTAAGTGTATCCTTCCATGTTTGTCTCTGGGATTATGCAGGAGGAAAGGAGATCAAAATGAGGGCTGGGTGAATCTGCAAGTCTGCCACATACTACTGATCTATCAACATCACAGTTTCCATGGATATATTCAAGGGAAAGTTGCCTAAATTACCTTGCGATATCAAACTACATACATTTCCCATTTCTGCTTTCTTTCATGGAAAATTACTTCTATGTTAAATCATGGTGACTTTTCTCTGATGGAAGTGATGTGAGAAAGTGAAAATGATCAGGTCCAATTCTCTCAAAAGCCATCTCCTCTTATAGTGTTTCCGGTAAATCTCCCCCTTTCACTATGTAATTCTCCGAGTAGCTAATATACAGCAGATCCTAAAATCATAGACCAGATAACCTCTCATTCTAATATGTGCTAAATAGTTCAGTATAGTCAACACTTTGCATCAGTGTGAGCAATGGGGCTGAGTTCATTACAGTGCTGTCATGACCTTTCATCGAAGTTTCTGTGGATGATATTGGAGGAGTATCTCAATCATGTTTCCCTCACAGGAGCTATTCCACCATGACACATGAATAATGCACCATTCTTACCTCATAAATACTTTTTTCTAAATGTGTACTTTAAAAATAAAGTAGAAATTAAATTTGTATAAAATAAGAGATAATTTGGCTTTATTAAGTGTCTGTTTTCTTTAAGGAGGTACATCTCAGTGCCCTTAGTTCAGAGTGTTAATATGAAGTCTGAAATATATGATAGAATATGTCCTGAATTAGTTCTTTTCATTAGCAATTCTTGAATTATTTCAATAGGCACATGAAAGATTAGAATTTCATATACTTGCCTTGACATTGGGAAATGTTTGTGCAACTTTTATTAATGTTTATTTGAAAATGAAAAATATAGCTATTCACTTGAACAGTAGTTCTCAACCATCCAAAGGCTATGGTTCCAATTCAGTTCCTCATGTTTTGGTGACCCCTAACCATAAAATTATTTTCGTTGCTATTTCACTGTATATAACTGTAATTGTGCTACTGTTATGGATATGTTATGGATACTGATATGGATGTGTTTTCTGATAGTCTTAGGTGACCCCTGTTAAAGGGTCATTCATTTTCCAAAAGGGGTGGTAACTCATAGATTGAGAAGCACTTACTTAAATAAATATATCCTTCAGTGCTGAACTGGCACTGAAGGTTTTTTTTAAATTAAATGGGCAAAGCTATGTACATCAAACAGCAGTCTAAATTCTCTTCTAATGAGCATCATCAACATTTTTTATTTAGTTTTTTAAACTGCTTAGTGGAGTAGAAAGAACAAAGCACACAACATCTGTTTAATGGTGTCAAATGACAGAGTTCAGAAACAGATAAGGAAATCTGACATGTTAACACATCTTTCAAATACCCAGAAAAGAACTCAGGTGTATTCATATATGCATATGGCTTTGTGAACAAACCTATCAAATATTTATTGTTGGAAAAGTCAACATTATATCCTGGAAATTGTTTGTGTTATAGCTATGAAATGCAAATGAATGTAGGTTGTTTTCTGCATTTGACAATACACTACTTATGACACTGTTATGTTTTAAGCAGGATGCTACCACTAAGGATGTGATATAACACTACCTTGTAAGATCAGATCACATGTGCACATCTGCCAAAAGGCAAAACAGAATTTGAGTGCAGAAAATGAAATAAACAAAAGGATGATCTAGAGGGGGGAAAAAAAGGAGACTTGCACATAATATAGTCAAGTTGAGCACTGGATTCATTTAATTCTGCAGATTTACATAAGTCCAAATTAGATACAGATGGCATACTCAAAATAAGATAATTAAACAAATAGATAATAAATGACTACTTAGGTAACACTGGTGGAGGGAAGGAGACCACCTGTGAATGTAGTAACTTACCTGCCAAATGCATATAATGGTGACTATTATTATTAGTGGCAAAGGGACAGAAATAGCATAGAGAAAACAAAAATAGTACTGAAAAGAAATAGGTTGGAACAGAGAGAAACAGAGAGACACATAGAGATCCAGGAAGATATTGTAACTTTGGGATACATGAGATAGGATCAGAGTTTGTAGCCAAGGTCAGACAACATGCCCAGGAAGTCACCACCTAGTTGATGTTAGGATATAAGAAATCTAAGTTGAATATTTCTTTCTTTGATTTAAGCAGGAACCCTTACTGGAAACATACAATGAAAAATTGTGGGGATGGAGTAGGCCATGTGTGCCTGTATATGTCTGTCATCTGGAGAGAAATAATAGTTCCAGAGATAAAAATGGAATTTAAATATGATAACAACAAGTGTCTCTTTAGCTGAAATCCCATCACATGTAATCAAGCGCTGCAGAAGGTTACTAGATATAGAAGGACTCTTTTGGTTTTCCTATCCCCATTTTCCACAGTCTTGTTCTCTTTCTTCTATTGTGCTGTGACCTCAAATGTTTTTTTGCAGCAAATCTACAATAATGGGTAGTTATCAGGTTCATGTTGATATTTAGCTGAGATGGAAACAATAGACAAGTTAGAAAGACAGTATATACTATTGCTAAAACTATGCCTCATTACTAAACTTAACTGTGTTAAGTTAGATTTCTGAGTTAATAAAAGTACATAATCCACAAAACCTTAGATTTTTATCCACTTTCAAGTCTTTTTACCAACTCTTGTCAATTTAAGATTTTTTCTGAATTTTTTATATTTCATAGGCTTTATCATATAATGAAATACAAGAATAATAAAAATGTCACTAAACTACATTATGAATTTTTTATTTATGGTATATTCATCACATGGCACAAATATATCCACACAGCAGAATTCAATTCTATCCATGCTATTTCTTAGTTAATTTATCTTAATAAATGAAACCTCCAATTGTATTTCACTGATTCATTTATTTTTATTTTGCACATCTTCTTCATATTATACATTTTATTGAAATGTGATCAATTCTTCCTTAACTGACCCAGTATAGAAAATAGCCCAGTGATGGTAAGGTGCCAGATGTTATCACTCCATCTTATCCTATTTTTCTGCCTCCCTGTAAAAGACTGAGATTCCATTCCCTCACACAATGCTGCTGAGGAGTGGGGAACAGACATAAACCTTTTAAATATAAGACCAATATGTAAACACTGATTTAGGAATCATGCTCATATATGATGGTGATATGCAGCGAGCTCAATGAACTGAGATTCATGTGGACTGTCTCTATGTAAAATTCTGACTTGGATAATAAAATATATGCTATTCTCCTTCATAAGAAAATTAATTCTTACTAGGCCAACTGGTTCCCACCTTTAATCCTAACACACAGAATTCAGGAGCTGGTGAATTTCAAGATTAGCATTGTCTGTATGAATAGTTCTAAGAAAGTCAAAGCTATATAGTGTGGTCCTGTTTCCCAAAGTTAAAAAAGTGACATGAAACAATTAATACTAATTATTTGGCTTTTAATGAACACTTCATGCTAAAATGAGCTGAACGAAATAAATATTAAGTAATGGTACATTAAGATAATTTGAATTATTTACAGTTACTATTTTCTAAAAAATATTATTATGATTATATAATCTGAAGTTTTTTCCTTGGGTTCATTTGGTATATTTTAAGAATTTTTCCTATTTTGAAAGGAAGTTTGGTTCGTAAATAGCTTCTCAAATGATATTTCAAAAAAAATTGTGGAGATGTGATCTAAAAAAAAAAAAATACTGTTCTCTTTATAGACAGCTATGACCCTTCTGCTTGCCAGTCTCTGAGTTGTTCTTGACTGGTACTTCCCTTTTGCAAGTCTTTATATCCTATAGCTAGGACAATTAGACTGAAGCCCTGAGTGCCAGCAGACAGAATGGAAACAGGTAACCTCAAGAGGTAGGAGGTTGGGAGGACCCTTCAGAATACACCAGAAATGAGAGACTCTCAGGAATCAAAGGGAGGGACGTTAGATGAAGTGAAATGCCCGACAGTAGGAGGAGGAAACTTATAGAGCCCACCTTCAGCAGTAAGATATGGCATCAAATGACAGAGGTGGTTGCCATCCCTCAGTCAAAATTCTGACCCACAGTTGTTCCTGTCTGAAAGATGGATGGAAATGGAGATGAGCCTGAGGAAAAGAAGGCCCAGTGACAGGCCCAAAGTTCCATCCAGCTCAAGGGGAGGTCCCAAAGCCTAACACTGTTTCTGATGCTATGGAGTGCTCACAAAAAGGAATGTATCACGACTGCCCTCTAAAAGACTCAACAAGCAGTTGAGTCAGATGCAGATATTTACCCCCAATAAATGAACAGAAGCTGCTGACCACTGTGATTGAATTAGTGAAAAGCTGGAAGAATCTGAGGAGGAGGGCAACCCTGTAGGAGGACCAGCAGTCTTAATTAACCTGGACCCCCGAGATCTCCCACACTGTGGACCACCAAACTGGTAGTATACACCATCTGATATAAGGCACCCAACACTTATACAGCAGAAGACTGCTGGGTCTGGGTTCAGTCTGAGAAGATGTACCTAACCCTGAAGAGACTGGAGGCCTCAGGGAATTTAGAAGTCTAATTGGGTGGATGGTTGGTGGTGGGTGGTTGAGACTTACCTCGTGGAGACAGAGGAATGGGGAGGAGGTATGGAATGCGGAACAGTAGGAGGGTGGACCAGGGTGGAGGAATAAAATCTGGAGTGTAAATAAATAAAAAATAAATAATTTAAAAGAAAAGAAAAGAAAACAGTACACTGAGTAATTACACACAAGCAGTGTGCAAATCCCAGGCCTGCCTCAGGTTAGCCATGACACATGGCCAATCTGAACAGAAGTGCATTTAGAAATTTACTTCCCTTCAAACTGGTTTACCTTCATAATTGTTTGTCTTTGGTAGACTCCTCTTTGTTGCTGCTAAAAACAGCTAAATACTGTTGAGTGTCAAACTCAATTTATAAAAATCGATCTTGAATAAGCTACTTCATTTAAAATCTTATTTGAAAGCCTTGCACGGTAGATTATTCAAGTAAAACAATGTTTCACAATATTAAGTATGAACAAAATACAAATTGCCTTATAGGGTAAATATCTTATCTTTGTTTTAATGAATATTTTTATCTCTGTGCATCATCATCAAAGTGTAAGGTCAAATCTAAACTGGAAGGAATGTGGTAAGATTTTTGTCATGCTCAGTACTTAGGTAGGTACCATAAACTGAATGATGGATTAAACAAGTACCATGATACTTCAAAACAGAGCTTACATTCACCTTACTATGCAAATGCTGGCCAAAATACAACCAGTCACTTCGGCTAAGGAATACTTTCTTAGCCCACTAATAACATTACATAACTTTATTTTACTTTGTTAAGTAGACAAGCTATTTAATTTTATTAAAAGTATATTAATACATTTTATAAATAAACTAAACATGAATTAAATGTATACACAGTCTGTTTTATTTTGTTGTTAAAATTTTAAATATTTTTAGAGAAAGTTACATAAAACATTACTTCACTGTGGTTAAGCCTGAAAGCCTGACAGTTCAATCCTCTATATGAGCACAGTGAAAGGAAAAACTAATTCAGACAAGTTGTCCTCTGACTTCCACATATAGACTAAAACATGCATGCGTTCATGTGCAAGTACACACACACACACACACACACACACACGCACACACACACACACGAAAGAGGAGAGAAGAGAATCATTAAGATGACTGTGTGCTTGTAAATTTGCATATTTACATATGTAAAAATCACAGGAGCTCCCATATCCTTTTTCTACTGTAGTTTTAACTAGGCATGCATGTGGTGTGCAATACATTAAGGTTAAATGCTCGTATAAATAACAAAAATATTTATAAAATAAAATAAAATAAATTATCATTTTAAATGAAAAAATTAATGGAATATGTTACATCAATTAAGAGATCTGATACGAATCACTTTCTCTATTGTTTAGATAATGAGAGGGTCATATCTATGTTGACTTACTATTATTATTTTACTTCTTTCTTAAATAGAAAATAAAAGTGAAATGCCTTTCTCTGCCCCTTCGTAGTTATCAGAACCACATGCAGAAGGGAACAAGGTGAGGAGTAAAGGTGCAGTGAGAATCTTCACTAGTGGAATATGCATTCTCTTACTGAGTTATGAGGTTACCAAAGTTCACAGAAGGCAGAGGAGCAAGTCTTCATCTTTGGCAGTGTTCCTCACTGCACCAATGTGTCCCTTTGCCTGATAAAGTAGAAAGCATACCCTCCATTGCATATGGGTCTTTCAGAATAACAAAAGGAAAATCTGCGAACATCTAAAAACCATGAAAATGTGGAAAAGTGCAGAAAAAGTTAATATATTATTTTAGTAATTTAGTTCCGTTTCCTCTTTTGAGCTCTATCTAAAGAAGTCTGCCAATGTCACTTTTGGGTTTCTTAATATTCTATTTACTTCTGAAGTGCATCACTTACTGTTTATTCTTCCACATAAATGATGTACATAAAGTTTATTTGGTCTGCATTTTCTTCATTAAGCCATCAACATATCTTTTTCTCATTTAAATAATATAAGATGATTATTTTCTTTAATTTGCTATTTTCATTACTAATTAATGTATATTAGTATTTTGCCCCCATGAATGTCTGTGTGCCACATGATTGCGTACTGCCTATGGAGGTCAGAAAAGAGCACTGGATCCCTGGAACTAAAATTATGGATGATTGTGAATAGCCACCTTAGTACTGTGAATCAAACTAAGGCATGGAAAAGTAGGCAGTGCTGAAGCACTAAATCATTTTTATGCCTTCACATCTATTATTTTCAGGAATTTATGTGCACTAATGACTATTGATGCTTCGTTTCTACGTATGATCAAATATTAAGAGTAATATCAGAAATTAAATGCAATTTTCTATGTTGGCCTCCAATATCTGCAAATTTACCCAGATAGCATATAATTCTATACATTTTTTAAATGATTAAAAATATTGTATGTGCCCATTGATGCCAGATAAGGCCATCCTCTGCTACACATGCAGCGGGAGCCATGGTTCTCTTCATGTGTTCTTTTTAGCTGGCGTCAGTGAGAGGGAAGGCCCATAGTCCTGTGAAGGCTCAATGCCCCAGCATAGGGGAATGCTAGGGTAGTGAGGCAGGAGTAAGTGAGTGGTGGGGGAGCACCTTCATAGAAGCAGGGGGAGGGGGAAGGGACGGGGGTTGTGAAGGGGAAACTTGGAATGGGGCTAAAATTTGAAATGTAAATAAATAAAATAACCAATAAAAATAAAATTAAAGTAAAATTTAAAAAGTATATTGTATGTTCAACATAAATTATTTCATTAGCTGGAAAACCAAGGCTATCTATTAAGGACATTTGTAATCTGTAAAGTGCCTACATGGTGTCCAGTTGATACTCTTCTTTTGATATCATCAGCTTGTGTCTTTTTACTTCTCCTATAAAGCATTTTTAATTTCATGAATATGCTATATTCACATAAGGACATTATTTTTTGAGTTTGTTATAATAATAATCTCTTTTGTAATTCTCATGTAAATCTTTTTATAATCTACTTAAATGTACTTGCTTTTATTTGTTACATATAATTAACATAATGCTTGTTATATAATGAAAAATAAACAAATACTTTCATATCTCTCAACTTGAAATATAGAATTTTCAGAAGGTTTGAAATATACTATGTACTTGTCCTTAGTTGGCTCTTTCTTTATGCACAGTGTGTATAACCACTACTCTTAATTCTTACTCGTTACTGAGTACCATCAAATATAGTACCTGAGGGAGATAATATTATCAAAATTAGGTAGTGTTACTGCATAAAACTTTTTACTCCAGATTGGCATTATACTTCAGTTTCTGTAAAAAGTCTTTGTTTGATACTGTGAGATCTTGAAGTGAATTAATTGCTGGTTGTAATTAAAATAATAATAATAATAATAATAATAATAATAATAATAATCTATAAAATGGCTCCAACTTTATACCCATTCCAGTTTTGATAGAAATTATTGTCTTCTGATAATTTTCACAACTTCATTGAAGGAAGCACTTACAAAAAAATAATTTTATCTAAAAGCTCTAAATTTCTTCAGTGGTTATCACAGCTGTCATTTCAGTATTTTTTTTTCCATTTAGCTGAATGCTTCTTTGCTTAACTTGTTTTTATGATACTATACTTATAAAATTTTCCTTTAAGAAAAAGTCTTGCTAAGAAAGTTATCATAAAGTCATAATTTAAGTAGGTACATTTTTCTCCCTTACCATTTCTTTAGGTTTTTGTTTTTTGGTTTTGTTTTGTTTTGTTTTGAAAATTCAGGATTTTTTATAATTTTTCAAATTAGTGCCCAAAAATAATTTTATATAGGATAGAAAAAGCAGTCCATGAATTTGAAAGAAAAAGAGGGGTATATTGGCAGGCTTGGAGGAATAAAACGGAATGAGGAGGTTATGTAATTATACTATAATCTCAAAAATAAAATATATAATAAAAATAAAATCAAAGCAAGAAAAAAAGAAAATCATTATGCAGTTTCTGCATCTGGCCAATGAAAAGTTAATTTTTTTGCCGTATGTTATTCAAATTCATCTAGTTGTAAGAACTGTCAATGCTTCTGATTCTTGGAAGAAGACAAGTGGGAGTCCCTGGCTTATGTCTGTCCATCACCAGCATGTCTATCTCTTGCTATGACTGACTTGATTCTGGATGCTCTACCTAAAATATCAAATAACTCTGAGACGTTATTTTCAGGACCATTGAATTTCAGAAGGGCTGCATGAATTGAAATCTCAAGCTGTTCATAATTGAAGCTATAGCATGAGCACTGTGACTTCACGTTTTCTTATTTGGCTGCACACCCTCTTTGAAATGTGCCATTTTACAAGAAGCAATACACACAGATACAGATGTTTTTATATAATTCTTCCCCAATTCATTCATTAGGACTTTCTTTCCTACTAAGAATCTCATTATTAATATACTCTGAATTGGGTAATATTCTATGATCCTTCCTTTCTTTACTTGGGGGCAACCCAAAAATTAACATGGTAGTTGTTTTTCTTGTTGTGTTTTAATTAATTATTTAAGTAGACCAGGCTGTCTTGGATCTCACCATGTCCCTAAGATCATGTTGATCTTCTAATGGACCATCTTTAAATGATGACATTAAAGACATAACCCATGATGTAGCTCAAAAGAGAACTTAATTGATTCAGTGGAGATGTAATTCCAATTGAGCAACTTAAGCACTGTCCCATTCAAGAGCGAAGAACTGAATATAAAAGATACAGTCCTAATCTCAGCATCAGCTGCCAGGATGGCAACCACTAATGTTTAACAAAATAAAATGACTATATTTTCAGTATGAGATACCATCTATGATACTAGATGAGATCTTACTTTTCTAAAATATTTATTCTTTCTTACAATGCCAATCCCTTCAAAGTTCAAGAAATCAATTTTCATATTATATTTAAGTCAATATGTGTAAAATATATAAGTTGTTAATTAAAAAGAAAATCATATCTCACAAACTACAAAGTTTACAAATCCAAATTATGCCCTTCTTATCTGTACCTCTGCCAGGGCAGATTGGCATATCTGCCCCTCTCAACACCCTACAGTCTGCAGATTCCTAGGAGATCTGCTACAGCCAGGACAACAGGTGAGAAAAACTCCCAAATAACTGCACCAGCTAGGATCCCCAAAACACCAATGAAGCAGTACCCTCCCTTCTGCGTTAACCCTATCTCCCTTCCAGTCTGCACCTCTGTCAGCATAGATAGGCAGTATCTGCCCTTCTTACCACCCTGAATTCTACAAGTTCCCCCAGGAGATATCTTACAGCCAAGAAAACAGGTCTCTCAGGAGATTTGCTGCAACCAGGACCACAGGAGGCAGCCTCCCGAAAGAGACATCCAAACCAGTTAACATCAGAAATAACCAGATGGCAAAGGCAAGCGCAAGAACATCAGCAACAGAGGCTAATATATTTAGGCACCATCCAGTTCTCTCATCACAGCCATCCCTGGGTATGCCAACACACCTGAAAGACATGATTCTGACCTAAAGTCCCATATCATGAAGATAACAGAGAATGTTTAAGGAGGATATAAATGTCTCACTTAAAGATATATTGGAAAATACTGCCAAACAGGTGAAGGGATTAAACAAAGAGGTCTAAGACCTAAAATTTGAAGTAGAAACAATAAAGAAATCACAAACGAAGCCAACTCTGAAAGTGGAAAACCTAGCAAAGAGATGAGGAACTACAGATGCAAGCATCACTAAAAAAATACAGGAGACAGAAGAGAGAATCACAGGCTTAGAAGATACCATAGATGAAATTAAAACAATGGTCAAAGAAAATGCAAAGCATAAAAAGATCCTACCACAACCCATCCAGGACACAATGAAAAGACAGAACCTAAGACTAATAGGAATTGAAAAGAGCAAAGATTTCCAATTTAAAGGACCAGAAAACATGTTCAACATATTGTTGGAAGAAAACTTCCCCAATCTAAAGAAAGGATTAGCAAAAAAGGTGCAAGGAACCTACAGAATACCAAATAGATTGGACCAGAAAAGAAAATACTCCATTCACATAATAATCAAAACATTAAATGCACAGAACAAAGAAGGAATTTTAAAAGTGGTAACGTAAAATTACCAAGTAACATGTAATATCACACTGATCAGAATTACACCCAACTTCTCAACAGAGACTCTAAAAGCCAGAAGATTCTGGACAGATGTCATGCAGACCCTAAGAGAATACAAATGCCAGCCCAGGCTAATATACCCTGCAAAATTCTCAATCATCATAGATGGAGAAAATAAAATATTCCTTGACAAATCTGAATTTAAACAATATCTATATACCAATCCAGGCATACAGATAATTCTAGAAGGAAAACGCCAACACAAGGGTAAATACACCAAAGAAAAAACAAGAAAATAAAAGTCTCACAACAAACCCAAAAGGAGAGAATCACACACATAATGCCACCTCCAACAACAAACATAACAGGAACTAACAATCACCTGTCTTTAATATCTCTCAACATCAATGGATTCAATTCCCCAATAAAAAGACTTAAGTTAACAGACTGGATATAGACGCAGGTTACAACATTTTGCTGCATACAAGAAGTCCTCCTCAGTGACAAAGATAGGTACTATCTCAGAGTAAAAGGTTGGAAAAAAGTTGTTCAAACAAATGGTCCCAAGAAATAAGCTGGAGTAGCTATTCTAATATTCAACAGATAAACGTTAAAACAAAAAGTTATCGAAAGGGTTGGAGAAGGACACTTAATATTCATCAAAGGAAACATCCACCAGGAAGAAGTCTCAGTTCTGAATAACTATGCCCCAAGCACAAAGGCACCCACTTTCATAAAAGAAATTTTACTAAAGCTCAAAGCACAAATTAAACTACACACAATACTGGGGGAGATGACAACACCCAACTCTCACTAATAGACAGGTCATTGAAACAAAAACTGAACAGAGACACAGTGAAACTAATATAAGTTATGAACCAAATGAATTTAACAGATATATACAGACCCTTCACCCCAAAACAAAAGACTATACCTTGCTCTCAGTACCTCATGGTATCTTCTCCAAAACAGACCATATAATTAGTCACAAAAAGGCCTCAACAGATACAAGAAGATAAAAATAATCACATGAATCACCCTAGACTAAAGCTAGACATTAATAACTGTAAAAAGAACAGAAAGCTCACATACCCATTGAAACAGAAGAACTCTGTATTCAATGATAACTTTCTCAGGGAAGAAATAAAGAAACAAATAAAAGACTTTCTAGAATTCAATGAAATCAAGGGCATAGCATATCCAAATTTATGAGACACAATTAAAGCAATGTTAAGAGGAAATGTTCACAGCACTATGTGCCCTTGTAAAGAAATCAGAGAGATCCTACACTAGCAACTTAATAGCATACCTGATAGCTTTGGGACAAAAATAGGCAAACAGACCCATGAGGAACAGAAGGCTGGAAACAATGAAATTCAGAGTAGAAGTTGTCCAATTAGAAACAAAGAGAACTGTACAAACAAAGAACAAAACCAAATGCTGGTTCTTTGATAAAATTAACAGGATAGATAAAACCTTAGCCAAATTAACAATGAGCATGGAGTCAGTATTTAAATTAAAATCAGAAATGAAAACAGAGACTTAGCAACAGAAATTGATGAAATATAAACAAAATCGAATCTTACTACAAAAACCTATACTCAAACAACAACAACAAAACCCTTGATAAATCTAAATTAAATGGCTGATTTTCTAGACAGATAAATCAAGAGCAGGTAAACTATCTAAAAAGTCCCTTAACCCCTAAGGAAATAGAAGCAGCCATTAAAAGGGGATTTGCAGCATCAAGGAGGGAGCAACAGTGTCAACATGCCAGACTTCCCAGAGCTCCCGGGCACTGTACCACCAACCAAAGAATACACATGAAGCTACCCATGCAGCTGGTCACATATGTTGCAAAGAATGGACTTCTTAGACATTAATGGGTGGGTAGGCCCTTGGGCCTGAGGCAGTTGATGCACCAGTGTAGGGGAGTGCCAGAGACGGAAGACAGGAGTGGGAGGACAGGAGTGGGTAGGTGGGGGAGCACCCTCATAGAGGTAGCGGGAGGGGGATGAGATAGGGGCTTTCGGAAGAAGAAACCTAGAAAGGGAAAAACATTTGAAACGTAATAAAAGAAAATATCCAATAAAAAATTAAATTAAAACAAACAAACAAAAAACCCTCTCAACCAAAAAAGCTCAGAACCAGAAGGCTTTAATGTACAATTCTACCGGACCATCAAATAACAGCTAATACCAACACTCCTCAAACTATTCCATGAAATAGAAACAGAAAGAGTACTATCTATCTATTTCATTCTATGAAGCCACAGTTACTCTGATACTTACATTACACAAAGACCCAACAAAGAAAAAGAGGACTTTAGACCTGTTTTGTTTATAAATATCAATGTAAAACTACTTAAGAAATTTTTCACAAACCTAATCCAAGAACACAAGAAAACCATCATTTACCAGGATCAAATAGGATTCATTGAAGGGATGCAAGGTTGGTTCAATATACTGAAATCCATCAACATAATCACATGATGATCACATTAGATGCTGAAATGCATTTAACTAAATATAACACCCCTTCTTGATAATTTTTTTGGGGAAATGAAGAATTCAAGGCCAATACCTAAACATAATATAAGCAATATACAGCAAACCAATACTAAAACCAGGAACAAGACAAGGCTGTCCACTTTCTTAGTATCTATCCAATATAGTTCTTGATGTTCTAGCTAGGACATTAATACAACAAAAGGAGATAAGGGGTACACAAATTGCAAGGAAGAAGTCAAGCTATCACTATTTGTGGATGATATGATAGTATACCTAAGCAACCCCAAAATTTCTACTAGAGAACTTCTACAACTGATAAACAATTGCAGCAAAGTGGCTGGATATAAAATTAACTCAAATTCAATACAATCCCCATCAAAATTCCAACACAACTCTTCACAGACATGGAAAGAACAACTGTCAATTTTATATGAAAAAACAAATACCCAGAATAGTGAAAACAATTCTTAAAAATAAAATAACTTCTATTGAAATCACAATCCTTGAACTCAGGTTGTACTACAGAGCAATAGGAATAAAAACTGTCTAGTATTCATACAGAGACTAGAATTGAGAATAAAGTTGAAGACCCAGAAATAAACCCACACACTTATGGACAATTGGTCTTTGAAAAAAAGCCAAAAGCATACATGGAAGAAAAAAAGCATCTTCAATAAATGATGCTGGTCTAACCGGCAGTCTGTATGTAGGAAAAGGAAAATAGATCCATATTTATCACCTTGCACAAAGATCAAGTTCAAGTGGATCAAGGACCTCAACACAAAATCAGATATACTGATTTGAATCTAAGAGAATATGGGAAATAGCCTTGAACTTACTGGCACAGAGTGGAATTTTATGAATAGAAATCCAAAGGATCAACTGATACATAGGACATCATGAAACTAAAAAGTTTCTGTAAGGCAGAAGACACAGTCAGTAGGACAAATCTGCAACCTAAAGATTGTAAAAAATATCATCCAATAGAGGCCTAACATCCAAAATATGTATTAAAAACTCAAGAACTTAATCCTCCCAAAACCAAATAATCCAATTAAAAATGGGGCACTGAGCTAAACAAAGAATTCACAACAGAGGAATCTTGAATGGCCAAGAAGCACTTAAATAAATGTTCAAAGTTCTTAATGATCATGGAAATACAAATCAAAATGACCCTGAGATTCCTCCTTACACCAATCAGAATGGCAAAGATCAAAACCTCAGGTGACAACACATGTTGGCAAGGATGTGGAGAAAGAGGAACACTCTTCCATTGCTGGTGGGATTGTAAACTGGTACAACCACTCTGGAAATCAATCTGGAGGTTCCTCAGAATATTGGAAATAGATCTACTTGATGACCCAGTAATACCACTCTTGGGAATATTCCCAAAAGATGCCCCACCATGCCTTAGGGGCATGTGTTCCACTATGTTTATAAGGCCTTATTGGTGATAGCGAGAAGCTGGAAACAACCTGGATGTCCTATAATGGAAGAATGAATACAGAAAATATGGTTCATTTACACAATGGAATACTATTCAGCTATTAAGAACTAGGACATTAAATTTTGCAGGCAAATTGATGGAATATTATTCTGGGTGAGGTAACCCAGATCCAAATATACATGCGTTATATGTAATCTGATAAGTGGATACCAGTCCAATGGTCCAGAATACCTAGGATATAACCCACAGACCTTAAGAAGTTTAACAAGCAGAAAGGCCAAAGTAAGGATGCCATAATTCTAGTTAGAATTGGGAAGGAAATATCATATGAGACAGTGGGAGGGAGGCGTATGAGAGGGGAAGGAGAGGGGTCATGGGAAACATGTCTATAGGGCCAGCAAAATGAAAGGAAATGTGCAGCCTCAGGTCATGGGAGGTGGGAGTACCCTCTAGAGAGTACCAGAGACCTGGGAAGAGAGACTCTCAGGAATCAATGGTGGTGAGTTCATCTGAAATGCTCAACAGTGAGGAGAGATAAGTTGAAGAGTCCATTTCCAGTAGATAGAGACTTAAGTGTAGGAATGGGGTTTCAAGCCCATAGTAACAATCTCTGACCCAGAATTTCTCCTGTCTGCAAGACAAAATGCAGGGGGAAAAAAATGGAGAAGAGTCTGAGGAAAGGCAGTCCATTGACTGACCTAACTTGTGAACCATCTCATTGAGGAGAAGAGGCACCAAGGCCTGACACTATTACTGATGATAGGATGTGCTCACAAACAGAAGTCTAGCATCCTGACCTCTGAGAAGCCTGACCAGCAGATGACTGAGGTAGAAGCGGGTACTTTGACCCAATCATTGGACTGAAGTCAGGGACCCTTATGGTTGAATTAGGGGAAGGACTGAAGAAACTGTAGGGTTGGCTGATGCCATAGGAAGACTAACAGTTTCCAATAATCCAGAACCATGGGAGCTTCCAGAGACTGAGCCACTAACCAGGCAGCTTACAAGAGCTATTTGGAGGCCCCCAACACATATATAGCTCAGGACTATATAGTCTGGCTTCAGGGAGCAAAGATTAGCTTAACTCTCAAGATACTTGAGGCCTCATGGAGGGGGGAGGTATGGCTGGGCGAATAGGAATGGGAAGTGGAACTGTGGGAGGGGGGACTTCGAGGGAGGACAATGGCTGGATCGTAAATCAATAAAATAATAATTAATACAAATTACTAATGACTATATTTTATTAAAATGAAAGTTTACATAATTTTAACATTTATAGAATGCTTTATCTAAGAAAAGTTGTACAGTGCCTTAACTTAAGCTGTATTCTGACACTTGGATAATTTGATTTTCTTTGTAAGTCAGTAAAAATTAAGCACAAATTATTTATTTGTATGTTCTCTAAAATAGTCAAAAGTTTCTTATCTGGAAAATATAAGAATCATAGTTTGAAAAACAGCCATAAAACAGTAAAAGAGAGAGAGTTGCCAAATATGAAATATTTGACTTTGATGAAAAATATCTATGTCCTTTTTATCAAAGATTACTACTGGGTAAAATGGATGGAATGTCAGTGTCCCTGTAATGTTTATATAATCAAAGCTAAATGGCAATATGGCAGCATTAGGTGGTAAATCCCATGGATTCAATTAGGTAATATCTACTAAGCACACACACACACACACACACACACACACACACACACACACACATTGAGAATTTTGTGTTTTGACTATATCCACCTACACTTGCCCAACTCATCCCAGACCTACCTTCGTTTCCCTGCCCACTCCCTTTCTGCTCCCTCCCTTTTTAACACCAGACCAATTTATGCTGCCCAAATATTCTTAGATATTTGTGTCTCATGGGAACCTGGTCTATGCACCAGAGGTCAGTGATTAGAGCAAACTACAAGTAGAACTTGACTGTTAAGCCACATGGATGTGATAAATTCTAGTTTAAGTGGGCATAATTGTCTTTGTTATTCCTTGTTCACCAGCTGAAGGGACAGAAATCAGATACACTCAAAAACAGGCTTCATGAAATGCAGTCGTATTGTTAAGCATTCCTTGGATTTCCAGACAAAGGAACTATGTGAAGTACAATGTTTTCTTTTATAATTAATCATTAGATTATTAGAGACAAGGAACAGAGTAGATATTTGTAAGAAAATAACCTTACATATAAACTTCAGGCAACTAAGGAAATGCTCTTCTCCAGGGAAGCATATACCAATTGATAACCCAACACTAAATGGCTGAGAAAATGTATACCAGTAATATTATATAGAACTAGCAGATTGTATTTATCAACACACACTCACACACAAACATACACACATTATATATGTAACCCATAAGTCCAATCCAGGTAATTTTATCACATAGACTTACTAGCTCCCACCCCCTTTCTATGTCTGCCTTATAATCAAGGGACTGACCCCTAACCAGGATGTCTCAGAGGTCTTCAGGTACCCAGTACCTATAATGCTTTTCCATGGTACTAAGGAATGTCAATAACTTGGCTTTCAGCCAATAACCTATTCCTTCCCTGGATATTTTCACTCTCAAGACTATATAACTCTTGGTTCACTCTGAATAAACTGTATGCATTCAAACTTACCCCAAATAAAGAAATACAAACAAGCTAAGATTATCTGAGAGAGCCAATTCATTAAAGATAGTACGAGAAGGCCTCACTTAAAATATCTATAATACTAAGAATCTCAGGGAAGTCCTCCCCCACCCCCACTAGTTCTCAATCTGACTGGGATCCTGCCCATTCCAGATTTAGCTTCACTCTATCCCAGCCTAGCAGGCAGCAGAGTCTGATGCCTTAAAGAAAGAGGCTGACTGCTTACTCCTCCCATTCCTTCCATGTCCTCTCCAAGCCTAAGAGGAGAAGCAGAGCCTAGAACTGCAATAATACATAAGCAGAGGACCATGGTGAACTCTCTGTGAGTTCACATTAGCTTTGCTCAGTTGAGTTAGAAGGTCTTGTTTTCTTGGTTCTTACATTCCCTCTGACTCTTACATTCTTTCTTACTCCTCTTCCTAAGTGTTCCATAATCTTCGAGGCACAGGATTTGATGGGGACATTCCATTTATTGAGATGGATGCATCTGAGGTGTTGCAACGTCTCTCACTCTTTTCATAATGTCTATCAGTAGGTCTTTAGATTTCTTCCCATCTTCTGCATAAAGAAGAAACTTCTCTGACAATAGCTGAACAAGGCATACAGAAAATTATATACACGTGAAGTAAATAAATGAAATTTGCTTAATAATTATGATGAAAATAACAAAAACTTCACATTAGTAATTGAGGCAGATATTTACAGTTGGTGTTTAAGCATGGCTATTTATCTAATTCCACTAACACCAACTTGTTTACATAATAATAATTTTATCATAAAGGAATACTATGTTAAAATATTATGCCAATATGTTTTCTTAAAATTTAATGTTTGCTTTAAAAATTATTTTATTGTGTTATTACAATAAATTTAAAGTAGAATTGAAAATTTTGTTAATGACCTAGTCTTTCAAACACAATAGACTCCTATTCTCTCATTGACTATCCTTAACTCCTGTTTGCATTTATTTTGAGATCAATTATAAGTTTCCCAAACAGCCCTTGAACTTACTCTGTAACATAGAAAAACCTTAAATATGTTACCTGTCTGCCTCAGTGACAGAGTTAATGGCTTTTATAATTCTGCCATAGCAGGACTGGATATCATAGATATTTCTAAAAACTAAAATATTTATTTAGGGTGCTATGAAGTTATGTTGAGTTTCTACTTGCTTATATAGCATTTTTCATTATGAATAAATATTAAAACACAAAAAGGAAGACTTTCTTTCCCAATGATGATTTAAATGTTATAAAATAAATTTTAATACATGTGCAGGAAAACCTAAATATAACTTGATATTGATTTATATAAATAAGAAAAAATAGAAATTGGCAGAAAACTAATTTTAAAATGAAAAAGTAAATAATTTAATTATTGCACTTTATATGCATGAATTGAAGTACTCCTCATATCTCAAGAATATGTACAATTGTTGCATTTCAATTAAATTTGATTTCAATTATAATTTTATGTTTAAGGCATATTTGGAGGTTGTACATTAGCCACAGGACACTTGTGGAGGTATAAAGACCACTCAGATTTATGTCTTTCACTCTGTGTCTTTGTGGGTTCTAGGAATCAAACTTAGGTCTATGATGTCATGACAAGTGTTTTGCCCACTGAGCCTTCTCACACAGTCCACGCTTACAATATTTTTAAATGAAAATAAACTACCCTGGTTGTGTACACTTATGTCCAGATATGAAAATAGGAAAACATTTCTTGATCAAAAGCAATGTTTTAATAATTACGTATTAAGCAATGTATTTTATTGTGTATTATTATGATCAGAAAACCATGAGTAGATTCTAGTTTAAACTGGAACTTTAAACTCCGGAGTTGAACAAAGAGGTAACTGCAACCTTGATATCCTATGTACGTTTGGTATTTGGGTTTTCACAAATTTTCCAGTCAACATAATTGCAAAAACTTCAATACGTGTAAAGTCATCAGTAATTGAGGAAATACAAATCAAATCTTTCAGAATTATCAGATTATATTCATCAACTAGGAAAAAGGAATATTAAAATAATAAATGCTGATAAGAAGATCTAATTTCTTGTATTTATTTTTATGCTGCTATTGGTTAATACTTTTCAGGTTTATATTTTAAAATCTTTTCTACAACCTTTTTAGAATCTAACTATGTGACAACCATTGTTATAGAGGGAATCAAATCAAAATCAGGTGTTGGTACATGTCTTAGACAACCATGACTGATATCTTGGAAAGAGTGAGACATTAAATACAGACAAAATACATGATCTACAGTGTAAACAGACATGATCAGATAGTTAAAGGAGAAGGAAGGAAATCTGGAAGAGATTTTCCCTCACAGCCACTGGAAGGAGGATATGTGGTGTCCAACATTGGCAAAAAGTTTATGTTGCTGTTCCTGTGCACTTTGTTCTGCTTTGTTACAGCAACCAAGCAAAAGTGGATGCCATTTAACATCTCAACTTTTATGGAGAATTTCATCAATGAGGTAATTTAAAATATTTCCCTTCAATTAAAGATGAAAGGAATTGTTGACAATTGAGTATATTTTACCCTATGAAACATTTCCTCCATTTTTCATATGTATAGAAATCATGTGCTACAATTTCACATTCAATGTTTTCAAGCTCAGAAGCAACGTTAGCTTAATTATCATTAGGGCTATCTCACTTAATCAGACCTATGCTTCCGTTTATAGAAGGATTCTCCATTTTCTTTGATTTTGAATTATTTCATTTCTCTGGCTTGTGGATATAGGCAAGACAGTGGATATGTAGCTCCCACTGCTGCTGTGACTGTTCAGATAGGAGTCAAAATTCTCTTTCCAGATTATTCTATTAATAGCTGAAGCTTTATTTTTTTTAACTTCTTTTAATGGTTATCCCTACTAAGCATACTTACCAATATTCCATTTCCATCAATCAGACTTCAGAGTATTTTTGTTTTCCATTGACTTGTGATGTTTTTAATTGGATCCAGTAATTTTAACAATATGTGATAATACATGAAGAGAACATGGAATCGCCATAAATTTAGTTTCTTTTTATATTTCTGTTATAAAACACCAGAACCAAAGACAATTTAAGGAAGAAAGAATTTAGTTTGTCTGTGCTAAGGAGATAAGAGTTCATCAGAACTGAGAAGAGACATGACAGAAAAGTGCAGAAGTGGAGACATGAGCAAAAATTGAAAAGATTACAACTATATCAGGAAGCAAGCAGGAAGCAGAGTGAGTTACATTTGAATGGAGGCTTTAAACTCTGAAAGCATACTCTTAATGGTATCTCAGGAAACTTGTGCCTCCCATTAAGCTATCCTAAAACCACTCCAACTGGGAACCAACTGTTAATATGCCTAAACATATGAAGGGACATTCCTGTTTCAAATTGCCATGTAAACAGAAAAAAAAAAAAAACTCCAGCTGAATATGAAAAATTTGTTTCTCAAAAACAAAATCTACTACTCTAATATAAATTACAAATTGTGAATGTTTCTTTTGTATAAAATATTCATTGTATATATGTGTATTCATACTACATATTTATTTATTTTATATTGTATACATTATCTATCTCTCTATTATCTATCTATGTCTATCTTTCACAAAATAGCTGGATACTATAGAGCTAAAATGCTAAAAATCACTTAAATCCTACTGTACTCCAATTCTATTAGAGAATGTAGAATTAATACATACATCTCACTTTAAAACCATATAAATAATACTAATGTTGGATATATGCACTTCAGCAGTTTGCAAGGTATTTTAGTTATTCAAAAGTGTTATGCAATTATGATTTTACATGCATTTTGTGTTGCATAATTACCATATTAAAGCAATATCAGATTATGCTTGTCTTAATTGTAACATCTTAACTGCAAAGATCTGCAGAATTGTTTGTTTTAAGTCATTTCATGCTATGACAAACACATCAGAGTGATATTCTTTCTTCCACACTCTCTTCAGACTAGTAATTATTTCCAGTTAAAACTTTTCACGTGTTATTCATTTTTGACACTATAATTAATGTCCCTTATTTTAAAAAAATCATGAGAAGCAATTGACTGCCATGAACATATTTTAGCTCAATTTTATGCTTTTTAACAAATCAGTGATATTATTTTGAAAATTATATTGATTTAGCAGCACTTTAGGGAAGCAAATTAGTCCTCCTTACTGTGCTGATACCTGACAGATGCAAATGTCACCTCTGAAGTTTCTTTGATCCTTCTACATCAGTAGTTTCAGAGTTTTAAATGATGGCAGATTTATAACAGCAAACCTATAACATTAATATGGAATATGAATAACTTGGAAATTCTATATATATCATTGGATGTTTATCTAATACTATCCTTTGGCAAAAATAGTTTTTCAAAAGCTCTGTTATATTTTTAATTAGTTAAGACATACAAAAACCTAGGGCAACATAAACATAATAAAAAGGTACGCATTAGAAAATTAGATTAAATTAGATTTATTAAAATTTAGAATATAGTTTAATATTTTAGTAAAGAAATCTACTATAATTTTGCCTAAGGTGTATCTTCTATGTGTAATTTGGTATAATTTTAACTTGACTTTACAGTTTAACTCTTCATTTGTGTGTTGTTTATGTGCAAATATAATGACAGAATCCTGTTACTATTATATAATAAAAAGTTTATAGATTTATAAAACCATTTTTACATTAACAGTTTTGATATTGGAAATTTTATGCTTTTCTCATCTCTGTAGATTTTATTTCTCTCGGTGTATTTTAATGATAACAATTTACAGTTCATATATTGATGTGTGTACTTCTTGCCATTCTGTGACATGAGTAATTACTTTGGTTACATCTTTATTATAATGTAAGTGTAGCTATTGAAGCATTCCTTTTGTAAACTTCAAAATAATGTCTTAAAATTTAAACATTTTAAATTAATAAATTTGACAAATGCTCTTTGTAACTCTGGAAAATAATCAGATGCATTCTCCCAAATACTTTGCTCACATGGTGAATAACACTGAATACATTTGTTACAAGAAAACAGTATTCACTATTTAAATAAATTTAAACTGCCTATGCCATTTTAAATAATAGAAATTATATATTTCTATATTTATAATTTATATCTATATGATAATATAGATAAATAAACATAACATATTTCATTTTTATTCCTTATTTTGAATAGTAACTTTTAATGTTTATCCCAAACCTAGGATTTTGACTTTCTTATACAAAATAAAATTAAGTGATTAGAAGTTAATTCTAATATCCATTTTATTTTATCTTTGGTACAGTTTAAATTTTAAAATAAATTTTATAATTCAATTAATGCCTAATTATCAGTAGATAATAAGTTATTCATAATAGTGTCTGAGCTCTTTAATTCTTATAAACTATGTGGTAATAATTACAGAATTGTTCTTGCTTTTAGTTAATTTTTTCTTTCTGTTTTCTTTTCCCATTAGTCTTGCTTGGATTCATTATGCTTTATATTTGTAAAAACCTAGATTTAGATTTTGAAAATATATTATTTTGTTGGGCCCCATTTTGGCCCTGGTTTGAGCCTTGAGGACAAATCTGAGCCTGAATCGAGGTTCTGCGGCCTTGTGAGAAAGCCTAAGCCTGGCTCGATTTTCAAGACCTGTCTCTCTTGCTTCCACCCAAGAATGACTCAGTACAACCTGCACTAGCTCTTGCCTGCCTAGCTACCATTGATGTAAAATGAACTTATTGGCCCTGTCAGTTACCCCTTACCCTCCATCACACCCCCAAACCCCCAGTCATCTCGTCCCATACCTAAGTTCTCACCTCCTTGCCTTCTCTATATAAGCAAGTGCCTAGTTTAATAAAGTGAGTTCCTGCTTTGACAAGACTCCTGGCCTTCTGTGTTTCTTTTGGGCCTTTGACACTTGCCATCCCACTCAGCCCTGGACAGACCTGGCTGGACCAGGTTCTCTCCTCTTGCCTGGACCTGCTGGCAAGGGAGCTGACATTATTTAATTCTTAATTAACACAGATTTATTATTATAGATAAAATTTCTTTGAGTGTACCTTACTACTGATTTGCATCGATTTTAGCCCCCACATCATTCATAACAGAGGTAAGTAAAAAAATAGATTTTAAGTAAATGTTTTGATTGGGTCATACTTCTTATAACATCAAATTGGATTTCATATGGTTTTTTGAGATTTGTATTCTAATGTTTTGAGAGTTTGGTGCAATACCATGGTATAACATGCTATATGACATGGCACTTGGTTCTATAAATAACAAGGTAAAATAGAACTCAATGTGTTCAGATCCCTTGATACTTGTTCATTGCTCTATGATTTTCTATTTGTGTATACAAACAGGCTTTTACAAAAGTAAAAGAATTCCTTAAATATCAAAATTTGTAGATAATTTGAAAGTAGCTTACTGATGATGAGGTATTTTAGTGTGCAGTTTTTAAATGGGGAATCTTACTCTACCATACCTCAATGCAACATGGCTCTCAGTAGATTAACCCTGGTATCACACAGTCACATTTCCTTTATCACGGTTTCACTTTCCAGAGTTCCTGATCCTCACAGGCATCTGTAGTCTGAAAATACTAAACAAAGTATTTCTTGAATAATCAATATCATTTCTTAGAACTGAAAAAAAATTTTTCTAAGTATGTGGTGAAAGGTAATACCTTCCATAGGCACGACATAGAAGAGGCGAATCTTCCCATTATCTAGTGTATCAATGCTCTATGTGTATTAATAGTAAATACTTACATTCATTGTCCCTTTGACTTTTGAAATGTTAATAATTGATTCATTTCCTTATGTGTTAACTGCCTCACAGTTTGAATGAAAAGTTATTAACTCAAGGTACAGTATAGGGTTATGGGTTCTGTGACTGCTCTTCCACAACAACAGGGCTCAGCCACTCGGGGAGGGGAGGCAGGACACAGGAAGTTTGACTGTGCTTACTCCATGCCATTGCTGGGCAGGTGTCAGGCTGTAGGGAGGCTGTGGTACACCAATCTTGGAGTGGGGAAGCACAGTCTGAGGTGCCATAACTGGCTCGGGGGTCCACAGTTCACAAGGAGGCCAGAGCCATCTGGTTCTCAGATTCTCAGACACCCAGGCAGATACTGCAGAAGAGCTGTGAACAGAGTGGCAGCCATGGGCAGAGGGGAAAAAGGGGGGACACTTCTGCTGGTTCTACAGGGGAAGTTTCTGGCTTGTCAGATTCTGGCTTGGGCTTGAGCTTGGTGGCAGCTGTGGTTGGGCTGGGAGTGCAGGGAGGCCTTCTGAAGGAGATTACATGGACGCTCTGTAGGTGAAGAAGGCCTTCTCCATGGCTCACTATGGTAGATTCCAAATGAAAAAAAGCAGTTCATGGTTTTAAGTCATTTACTGTCGTGGGCTGAGGATAAATACCTTATGTAGGGAGGAATGTCTGGGAAGGAAAGTTTATTGGTTAAGCCTCTAGGCCTTTAGCTACCTCATTTAAATGGAGACCTATGTTGAGGCTAAGTGACCACAGGTCATGTCCTCTACCTTTGGAGGGTTTGGGATGTTGCCCTTACATGGCTGCAGGCCACAAATCTATGGAGGGCTTCTGCCAGTGACAGGAGCTTGGAACCTGGAAATCAGGTAAAAAACCTACCTTCCCTTTAGGGTCACCAGGGTTTCTAGCATAAGCTCAACCAGGAACCAGGCTGCCTTTCACAGTCCTGCAGTACAGCATAAAAAGTTAATTATTAATTTGCTACAGCATCACAGAGTTAGTGATATATATATATGAATATATATATATATATATATATATATATCCTGCTCTTTCCCAATAATGAACATGAAACACAAGAACAGTAATACTGAAAATTTAAATATATCAAAGAGAAAATTGAGCATTTCTATAAAGCAAAACTGTGGGTTCTTGACAAACATCACACACACAAACACACACACACACAAACACACATACACACACAAATATATACATATATATATACATATATATGTGTACATATGTATATGTATGTACACATATATTTTGTGTATATATATTACAATTATACTCTCAGATGGCAACCTAGAATACATTTTAATTAGAATATAGTTTCTAAATTCGGAATTTTTTCATTGTCTTCATACAATCTCAATTTTATTTTGATATGAACATCTCCCGTAAAGAGTATACTTTCTAAACATTTGTTTCTAACATTTACCAGATAAAGACAAAAATCACTGAAGTTATCCATTTCTCTTGTGTTTTTCAATCTTTAATAAAAAGGAAGCAATTCAAGTTTTTATTCATCAATATTTCATGAACTTGTGACACCCTCTAAAAATTGTCAGCAATTGAAAATTTTTGAAACTTCTCTGTATTTGTGTACTAGATGATGCTGAAAAAAATCTCACAAAAATAGGCAAATATCATAATTAATACTGTTATGCCTTAAAGAACTTTCAGGTAACTTCATGGCTTTACTACAACATTTTAATGAATAGTAAGAATTTTTAATTTATTGTTAAGTTTATTTATTTGTTTATACATCTATTTATTCTTCTTTCATATATTGCATCCCAACTGTTTTTCTTTCCTTCCTCTCCTCCCACTTTCTGCTCAGATCCAATTCTTCTTCATTTCCCTTCAAAAAAGAGAAGGCTTCACAGAAATAATAACTAAAATAGTAGAACAAGTTACAGTAAGATCAGGCACAGACCCTAAATCAGGGCTAGAGGAGGTAACACAGTAGGAGGAAAAGGGTACCAAAACTGGCTGAAAAGTCAGAGATATTCTTACTCCCATTACTAGGAATTCCATAAGAAAACCAATGATAACTTTTATTTCTTGATATAAAATTTGAAGTCACTTTACTTAGATCCACAAAAGAATACTTGCTGGAATTTTAAAATCCTATAAGGTTATATTATAAATACATCATTTCTTCCCTTCCTTTTCCTCCCTCCAACCAGTCACATGTAACTTCTTTTGTTCTTGTTCTAACACAAGGCTTCTTTTTCAATAATTATTACCACATGATGCATGTTTGTACATGATAAATATATATATAATATTTATTTATAGATATTTATATATTAAATAGGACATGAATTTGAAAGAATACAGGTGTTCAGAGGAAAAGGGAATAAAGAAGATAATGTTGTTATATTATAATCTCAAAAATAAAATTCTGGGAAAGGAAGAGGCAGTGCAAAGGCCACTGATTGAAAATGATGGTTGAGAAGGAAAATAGACATGAACAGAGGTTTTGGGTTGTTGGTTTTTTTTTTTTTTTTTTTTTGACAGATAAGGCAGACGTAAAAACCTCACCTCTTGATAGCACACTCTTACTAGACTCTCTGGACCTTGAGAGCAAAGTAGAGGAAGAAAGAAATATGCAGCTTGAATGTGTGTGTGTGTGTGTGTGTGTGTGTGTATGTGTGTGTGTGTGTATACATATATATATGATGTTCAAGTGAATCAAACTATGAACTCATGGAGGCTGAAGAAGTAAAACTAAGTCAGGCTGGAGTCTTGGACACTGGTCTGTATGCTACTCTATCGCTATTTTATTTCAAGGAACACCTCCTAAAGAATACCTTACTCACGACCAAAAATGTTCCTGTGGGATGGTATTCTGAAATAGATATGCTCTGATTTGTGATCAAGTATGAAATGTGTACAATAAGTAATTTCTTTTGCTGTCTTGAGTAAAGAAACAAGTCAAGACTAGTTAAGAGAATGAGATGGTGCAGAGGATAAATGTAACAGCTGCTCTTCTTTTGAGGAGGCCCTAGTTTGCTTTCCAGCAGCTATACTGCAGCTGATAACAGTCTGTAACTTTATTCCATGATATGTCTTGCCCTCTATCTGCATCCTTTAGCCCTACACATACAGGCTCAGACATACCCAGGCAGGCAAATCTCACATACATATAAAATTACAATTTAAAAAATCTATTTTTGTCCCCGCAGTTCCTTTAGACTGGAACAATTCTGGGTTAGACATTTTTGACTGTGGGATAGCAAACCCATCCCTCCACTTGATGGCCTGTCTTTCTACTGGAAGTGGATTCTACAAGTTCCCTCTCCCCACTGTCAGCATTTCATTTCAGGTCACTCCCTTTGAGCCCTGAGAGTTTCTCACCACCCAGGTCTCTAGTACATTCTAGAGGGTCTGCCCACATCCTACCTTCCGAGCTTGCCTGCTTCCATTCTTTCTGCTGGCCCTCAAGGCTTCAGTCCTGTTCTCCCCAATACCTGATCATGTTCCCCTTTTATTTTCCTCTTCCCCTCTCCTACCAAAGTCCCTTGCTCTCTTTGTCCCTCATGATTGTTTTCTTCTCCCTCCCAAGTGGGTTTGAGGCATCCTCACTTGGGGCCTTCAGCTTGTTAACCTTCTAGATTATTGTGGATTGTACCCTGGGTATTCTGTACATTTTTTGACTAATATCCATTTATTAGTGAGTACGTACCATGCATGTCCTTTTGGATTTGCCTTACCTTACTCAGGATGATATTTTCTAGTTCCATCCATTTGCCTGCAAAACTCATTATGCCCTAGTTCTTAATAGATGAGTAATATTCCATTGTATAAATGAACCACATTTTCTGTATCCATTCTTCTGTCATGGGACATCTGGGTTGTTTCCAACCTCTGGTTATCACAAATAAGGCCACTATGAACATAGTAGAATACATGCTTCTGTGAAATGGGGGGGGGCATTTTGGGGGTACACAAAAATGGAGACGAGCCTGAGGGAAAGGAGGTCCAGTGTCAGGCCCAAATTTGGATCCAGCTCAAGGGGAGACTTCAAGGCCTGACACTATTACTTAGGATATGGTATACTTACAGACAAGAGCCCAGCATAGTTGCCCTCTGAGAGTCTCAATAAGCAACTGAAAGAGTCAGATGCAGTTACTTACACACAACCAATGTAAGCCAGGAATGAATGTTTTTGAATTAGAGAAAAGTTGGAAGAAGCTGAGGAGGACAACCCTGTAGGAAGACCGGCAGTCTCAACTGTCCTGGACCCCCCAAGATCTCTCAGTCACTGAGCCACCAACCAGGCAGCTTACACCAGCTGATATGAGGCCCTCAACACATATGCAGCAGAGGACTGCCTGGTCTGGTCTCAGTGATAGAAGATGCACCTAACCCTCAAGAGACTTGAGGCCCCAGGAAGTAGGGAGGTCTGGTAGGTTAGGGGTAGGGGTGGGGGTTGGCACATCATCTTGGAGAAGAGGAGGAAATATGGGATAAGGAACAGTAGGAGGGCAGACTGGGAGGGGGATAATGACTGGTCTGTAAAAGAAAAGATTAAAGAATAAAAAAATAAATCTAAAAAGAGAAAACATTGTTCTGAATTCAAAAGTGATGTTTCAGCTTTGTATATCTTTTTGTTTACTTTCCTGATAAAACCCTTTTCAAATGTCAAACTCTGGAGCACAATATCAATTACTAAACAAAAATTTTTAAAATGTTTTGTGTCTTGGAGTCTTTTAAAGTATTGTGGGGCATCAGGGAATCAGTTATCTGGGAAGCATATCAGGTTTACCTGATGTAACATTCAACCTTGGATTCCTCACATGGGTAAGAATTCTCTCTTTGAACCAGGAAACAGTATGACCTAAGCAGTAATACAAGGGCATGAGTTTCAAAAACCTCCATTCTTTCAGCCGTGTGTAAAACATTAACCTTGACAAATATTAAATCAATTTCCAACAAACTTAAAGAATAAAGGGAAAATACAGTGAATTTACTCCAAGTATTTGAACAATAAATAGTTGCTGATTTCTTTTCATTTTTAAGGAAATTGCTATTTGTATTTCCAGTAGAGAAAAGTTATTTGAAAAATTCGGAACTACCATTATAGGAAAACATTTTAAAACAATACAATTTGACAATGATATTAGTTTTTCAAAGACATTAAATTTGTATAAGAAAGATGATATCTGACAGTATAGAATCATAAAATAGGTAAACAAAAATATTTATAACCTGAAATGTTTTGTGTCGGATTGACCTTTTGTGAATATATATATATGCATATTTGTAAATCTATATGTATGAAAAAGAGAAGGCAATATTGAATTTATATTATTAAGTTCTATGCAACTTTAAATGGTCTATTCTAGCTTTGAGCTTGTTAGGTATTCCAGTGAGCTATAACCTCCAACATCTGGGTCACATGAAAATATCATGATGCCCAAATTTGTTGTTGCTATTGTTGCTGTTGTTGTTTTTGTTTTATATGGTGTCTGAGAATAAATGTTTGTTTCCATGATTGCAAGAAAAATTTAATGACTAATAAAATCTCTAGCACTGAGAGTTCTCTATTACAAGGAGACAAAAAGGTAAAAAGACCAAGTAAGGTAAACACAGGGCTTTTGGAATGATGTCTGATTTCACAGTGGAGACATTAAAAGTTTTTTTCTTTCTTTCTTTTTTTTTTTTAATCTTCATATTTTATTTAAAGGTCCATAGCCTCAGTAATAGTGTCAGGCCTTGGGGCCTCCTCTTGAGCTGGATCCGACTTTGTCAATGGACCCACTTTTCCTCAGGTTCTTCTCCATTTCCATCCCTGCAGTTCTTTCAGACAGGATCAATTACAGGTCAGAGGTTTGACTGTTTGATAGCAAACCCATCCCTCAATAGGCGCCCTGTCTTTCTGCTGGAGGTGGACTCTACAAGTTATATCACATCCCTGTAGCGCAAATTTCATCTAGGGTTACTCCCTTTGAGTCCTGACAGTCCCTCATCTCCCAGGTCTCTGGTGCATTCTAGAGGGGCTCTCCAACCTCCTAACTCTTAAGGTTGTCAGTTTCAAATCTTTCTGTTGGTTATCAGAGCTATAGTCCTTTTCCCCTCACAGTACTAGATCATGTTCTTCTCTCCCTCCCACCCCTGTCCCCTTGTCCCTTTTCCCTCCCTCCGCCTTTGTGCTGGCTTTCTTCTTCCTCCAAAGTGGGACTCAGGCATCCTCACTTGGTCCCTTCAGCTGGTTGAATTTTTTGAGTTCTGTGGACTGTATCTTGGGTAATCTGTGCTTATTTTGGGGGGCTAATATCCACCTATTAGTTACCACATACCATGCACGTCCTTTTGGGTCTGAGTTACCTCACTCAGGATGATATTTTCTAGTTCCATTCAATTGCCTGCAAAACTCAGGATGTCGTTGTTCTTAATAGTTGAGTAGTTTTCCATTGTATAAATGAATCATATTTTCTGTATCCATTCTTTTGTCATGGGACATCTGGGTTGTTTCCAGCATCTGACTATCACAAACAGGGCTGCTATTAACATAATGGAACATGTGCCGTGGTGTCATGGTGGAACATCTTTTGGGTATATTCCCAAGAGTAGTATTGCTGGGTCTTCAGGAAGATCTATTTCAAATTTTCTGAGCAATCTCCAGATTGATTCCAGAGTGGTTGTACCAGTTTGCAATCCCACCAGCAATAGAGGATTCTTCCCCTTTCTCCATATCCTCGCCAACATGTGTTGTCACCTGAGGTTTTGATCTTAGTCATTCTGATTGGTGTAAGGTGAAATCTCAGGGTCATTTTGATTTGCATTTCTTTGATGACTAAGGACTTTGAGCATTTCTTTAGGTTCTTCTCAGCCATTTGAATTTCCTCTGTTGTGAATTCTCTGTTTAGTTCTATATCCCATTTTTTGATTGGGTTGTTTGGTTTTTTGGTGGTTAGCTTCTTGAGTTCTTTATATAATTTGGATTACTAGACCTCAATCACATGTGGAGTTAATGAAGTATTTTTTTTTCAATCTGTAGGTTGCCAATTTGTCTTATTGACTATCTCCTTTGCCTTGCAGAAGCTTTCCTGTTTCATGAGGTCCCATTTATCAATTCTTGATCTTAGATCGTGAGCTGTTGGAGTTTTGTTTTGGAAATTCTGCCCTGTGCCAATGAGTTCAAGGCTTGTTCCCACTTTTTCTTCTGTTAAATTGAGTGAAAATAGACCTCTCATGACTGCGCTCAGAAACACCCAACAAGCTGCTGAAAGAAACAGTGCAGATATTTGCACCCAACCAATGGACATAAGCTTCTGGCCCCTGTAGTTGAATTAAGGAAAGCCTGGAAGAAACAGAGGAAGAAGGCCACCTGGTAAGAGGACAGCAGATCCAATTAACCAGGACCCCCGAGATCTCTCAAACACTGGCCCACCAAACAGGCAGCATACACCAGCTGATATGAAGCCCCCAACACATATACAGAAAAGGACTGCTGAGTCTGGGTTCAGTCAGAGAAGATGCACCTAACCCTAAAGAGACTGGTGGCCCCAGGGAGATTATAGATCTTGTGGATTGGTGAGATGTGGGGATATACTTGTGGAGACAGGGGAGGAAAGAGTATGGGATATGGAATAGTTGGAGGGTGGACCTGGAAGGGGAATAAAATCTGCAGTGTAAGCCCCCTTCCCCCAAAAATATAAAAGGTCATGGACAAATGTGCTACAGACTCTACAAAATCACAGATGCCAGCCTAGACTACGATATCCAGCAAAACATTCAGTCACCACAGATGAAAAACTTAAAATATTCCACAATAAGCCAAATTTAAACAATATCTATCTACAAATCCAGCACTGTAGAACATATTAGAAGAAATAAAACTTCAATCTAGGGCCCCTAAGTACACTCAAGAAAATATATGGAATAAATAATTTCACACCAGTAAGATCAAAAGAAAACACACACACACACATACATCATAGCCACCATCAACAACAATATAATAGGAAACAACAATAATTTGTTATTGATATATCTCAACATAAATGGTCTCAATTCCCCAATAAATACTCAAAATAACAAGATGGATTTGAAAACATGACCCATCATTCTGCTGAATCTGAAAAATACACCTTAACAGCAAGTGTAATCATTACTTCAGGTAAAAGATTGAAAAATAAAGAAACTTCAAACAAATGAATATAAGAGTAAGCTGGTATAGCCATTTTAATATCTAAAAAAGAGACTTCAAGTAAAAACAAATCAAAATATAGAAAGAAGGATACTACATACTCATTAAAGGAAATTTTCAATTAAGATAAGTTATTTTAATTCTTATTTTTCCTTGTTGTTTGAATTGAAAATAAATTATTGTCTTTTACAATATAACTTGATTATAGTTTCCTTCCCTTCCCTCTATTCTTTCAAGTTCCTTCTCCTCTCCCCTCCCATATGGACCCATTTACTTTCTGTCTCTCATAAGAATAGGTTTCTAAGTGAGAAAAACCAAATATGACAATACAAATATAAGATGGAGCAAAATATATCATATCAAAGTGGAACATGGCAATGAAGCAGGCAGAAAAGAGTCCCAAGTGCTAACACACGAATCATAGGCTTATTTCTTTTTACAGTTAGGAGTTCCATAAAAATACTAAGTGAACAGCTATAAAATATATGCAAAGGACCTGGTGCACAACCACAAAGGCATTGAATTTTGCTGCTTCAGTCTTTGTGATCTTATTATGTGCTTTGCTTGGTTGTTTTGGAAAGTCTTTTTCTCTAGGTGTACTCTATCTTCTTTGGTTCTTACACTCTTTCTGTGGAATTCCTTGAGGTATGAGAGGAAGGATTTGGTGGCTATGTTTAGACTCTTGATCCATAAAACACCTGGCTATATGTTTTTGCATCCATTCCCATTCGCTACCGGAGGAAGCCTTTCTGATACTGATCAGTAATGGATCCTATCATGGATCTTTTGACCAATATTAATTATTTTTACTATAGGTATTAGGATTATCTAGTCTCTGATTTTTATCAACTAAACATTGTTATGTATGGGTTCCATCTTGTATATTAGTTGTTAAGTCAAATCATATATTGGTTGGCTACTCTGACAAGTTCTGTGCCCTAGAACATTTTGCAGGCAGGACAGATTTTAATTCAAAGGTTTTATGACTGGGTTGATATATATATATATCACACGTATATTGGTAGACTGCAGAGTGCCTTCCCTCACCAAAGAAACTAGAACATAGGGGCTCCTTGTCAGTACCAGCTCAACTACTCAGTATCCCATGGATTGCTGACTGTTGTCTTTGGAAATGGGGCCCCCTGTCAATTTGCAGAAATCAACTCAGTTTTTCAACTGTTTAAACAACAGCATAGTTTGGAGATTTCCAAGGGATCCATTTGGCCAACAACTTAACGAAATGCAACCCAGTTCCATCATTGGAAGCCTTGCTTGGCTACAAGTGATGGCACTCTGGGGCTCCATATTCCCCATTACTAATAATCCTCATCAGGATTCCCTTCATAGATTCCATGAATTTTCAACTGTGCTAAATTTTCACACCACATCGCTAGTGTCTCCCAAATTTTAGCTTTCTTTTTCTGTAATCTCTTTCCATAGCTTTCCTGTCCCCACTGAATTCACCTCCACTGCTGTCAGCAGCCACCAGCCAGTCTACCCTTGTATTCTATTCTTCACTCATGGGGATATTCATGCATTTCCCACTAAATATCAAAGACCAGCTTTATTATACAGGATGAGCTGAAGAAGTCAGTGAGTCGAGGTATCAGTGATTGGGGTTGTTTCTAATAGTAGCTGATAAGGGTCTCTCAGACAGCGGCAGGAAGTTTACGGTGTCAGCAATGCTGACAGAAGCAAAATTTAATTGGCTGTTGAAGGTACTCTCTGTGACTAGCAAGAAACTCTGAACGCTTAAGAGTCTGTTGTCAAAGAAAAGAGAGAAAATCATGTACATACAAGCTCACAGTGGTTGAAGAAAATCAGAAACAATCTAAAAAACAAGTTCTATCAAGAGAGTTCCAACAATAACACACACACACACACACACACACACACATACAGACCGTCAGACATATATACATATTTACAATTGATGGATAGACCAAAGTTCTAATGAATAGACTCTAACAGTTTTGTTTTTGGTTTTAATTTCTTATAGGTTTTCAGGTAAAAGTTCTCTATATAAGAAAAAAAAAGTACCTCACAGATAAAATTTTATACAAGAGGAACTTACAGCAGTATGTTGATAATAAGACCAAAGCATTTCTATAAGCTCATTATAAGTTCAAAGCAATAGGTTTATATTTTCATGGTCCTTTTTTTTTTTTTTTTATCATGATGCATACCTATGGCCTCCTCCTTGGACCTGACCAGGTGAATATTTTTCTGTAATTATAAATCCATCCCAAGCCTATGTCTTTCGTAGTGCATCTTACATGCTTGTAGTCCATTAATGCTCATTTTACTGCTTTTCAGACAGCCTTTACTTACTATTCTATGAGGAGGGTGCACATTCTTTTTTTAATTTTTAAATATGTATTTCTGGCAAAACAACTAAAACTGTTTCCTTAGACTTTGTATCAATTATTTTAACTTCCTAAAATTATTTGAGTCAAATCAGGAGTTCTATAAAATCATTGATTCAGTTAAGCCACATTTGTTCATAAAACTTAATCTTCATGTTAATTTGCAGGAAATTGTCCCAATAGGGTGCTGTAGTACCTAGCAATCAATCATAACAGACTATAGGCAGAAAGGGTCTTTTTTTGGCAATCACATTGTATCAGAAAAATGAGGAATACAGCAATGATACACATGAAAAGGTACATCAGCAGAAAGAAGCAATCCTGGGACTATGTCCCTGGGGCCATCCATTTCTAGGTTTTACCCATTACAGCTATCTGCAGGAAGCTCTCTTGTCCATTGCAGTTCTGCCTGTCTGCTGCCCACCACTTAGAGTCCTCCTATTTATCTAACTTTTCTGGGTCTGTGGATTATAGCTTGGTTATCATTTACTTAATATCTAAAATCGACTTAGAAGAAAATATATACCACATTTTCCTTTCTGCGTCTCAAGATGATTTTTTTTTCACTAGTTTCATCCATTTGCCTGCATATTTAATGTGTCATTTGTGCCAGTTTTATAAAAACCCATTGAAATGTAAAATATTTTTTCTATTTATTCTTCTCTTGTGGGACAGGACATATCAATTCTTAAAATCAATTTCCCAAACACCAGGACAACCAAATTTGTATAAGAAGCACTATTATACAAAAGTCATATGTTGACCCTTACATGCTAATAATAGGAGACTTAAATACCCATGTTCACCAATGAATGGGTAATCTGAACAAAACTAATCAGAGAAATGCTGGAAATAACAGACATTATAAAACAGAAGATGTAAACAATACTTACAGAACATTTCACCCAAACATTAAAGAATATGCCTTCTTCTTTGCATCTCCTGTAACTTTCTGAAGAGTGAACACATACTTAGACACAAAGCAATTTTCCACAGATACATAAAAAGTGAAATAACTCTATGCATCCTATCAGACCACCACTGATTAAAGTTGGATATCAACAAACTAAAGCAACTGTAAACTTACAAACTGATGGAAACAGAATAACTTTCCACTGAATAAAAAGTGGGTTAAGACAGAAGTAAACAAAATTATAAAGACTTTCTAGAGTTCAATGAAAGTAAATACCCAGCACACGCAAACTTACGGGACACAATGAAAGTTCCATGGGGAAAGTTCATAGCAATAAATGCCTAGATAAAAGCTGGAGAGACTGCATACTAATAGCTTTAACAATATACCTTAAAGCACTAGAACTAAAGGAACTAATTACACCTAAGAGAAGTGGATGGCAAGAAATAATCAAACTCATAGCTGATATCAATAAAATAGAAATGAGAAAAATACAAATCAATGAAAGAAAGAGTTGGTTCTTTATAAAATCAACAAGATAATCAAACCCTTATCCAAACTAACAAAAGAACAAAGCAAATTAAAAAAAAAAAAAAGTAGGAAAGGAAACTAAGGATGTAACTACAGATGACTAGGGAATTAAGAGCACCATAGTGACATAGTGTAAAAACATGTACTCTCCAAAACAAGAAAATTTAAAGGAAATAGACATTTTTCTTACCAGAGGCAAATCAGGGTCATATAAGCAATTTGAACAAATCTGCATCCCCTAAAGAAATAGATTTGCTCATTAAAATATCCCCAAACAACAACAACAACAACAACAACAATCCCAGGACCAGATAGCTTTAGCACAGAATTCTAGCAGACTTTTAAAGAAGAGTAGTGCCATGGCTCTTCCAATTATTTCATAAGTTAGAAACAGAAGGAACATTGCCAAGTTTATGTTATGAGACCATAGTTACTCTGATACTGAAATCACATAAAGACTCAACAAAGAGAATTATGAATGGATTCTCTACTGAACATAGTTGTAAAAGTACTCAATTAGAATACCTATAAACCAAATAATAAAACACATCAAAGACATCCACCATGGTCAAGTAGGCTTTATCCTAGAGATGGGGAGATGTTTCAGTATTCGAAAAACTATATAAACAATTGTAATTCACCATACAAACTAACTGAAGAAAACACACACACACAAACACACACACACACACACGCACGCAAGCACATACACACACACACACACACACACACACACACAATCATCTCATTATATGCAAATTACCTTTGACAAAATCCAGTACCACTTTGTGATAAAAGCCCTGGTGAGATTAGAGATACAAGTCACATACCTCAACATAAGGCAGTTTATAGCAAACCTAGAGCCATACCAAATTAAAAAGTGAGAAACTTAAAGCAATTCTATTAAAATGAGGAATAAGACTAGGTTGTTCTTTCTCTCCAGATCTATTCAATACAGCAGTTGAAGTCTTAGCTAGATAACCCTGATAGAAGATTAGCTGTGAAATATCCTTAAACTAATTGGCACAGAAAGTAACTTTCTAATCATAAATACTAAGACCAAAAATCACTAAAAGAGACCTCATGAAACTGAGCATCTTCAGTGCAGCAAATGACACCACCAATTGGATAAATTAGAAGCCTACAGACTGAGAGAGGTTTTTTGTTTGTTTGTTTGTTTGTTTTTGTTTTTTAACAACACCACATCTAAGGAGGTCTAATATTCAAAATATATAAAGAACTTAAGAAGCCTTCATATAAAAATGGGATAAAGATCAAAAGAAAAAATACTCTCTACAAGAAAACCAAATGACTAAAAAAGTTAACGCAATGCTCAACATCCTTATCCATAAAGAAATACAGACCAAAACTACATTGAAACTCCACCTTACAGCTATCAGAATTACTATGGTCAATAACACAAATAACTAGTCATGCCTGTGAGGTTGTGGAATAAAAGGAACAGTTCTCTGTTTATGTTGGGAATGAAAATTTGTGTAGCCAATATGGAAATTAATATAGAGCTTACTCAGAATGTTAAGAATTGATACACCTCACATCAGGCTATACCACTTGGGCATATACACAAAGGATCATTCATTCTACAACAAGGATACATTTTTAACCATGTTTATTAGTGATCTATTCATAATATCCAGAATTTTAAGACAACCGAGATGTCTCTCAATATAAGAAGTAACAAAGAATATATGATATATTTACAAAATGGAGTATTTTGCAGGATGATTAAAATGATGTAATAAAATTTACAGGCAGGTAGATTGAACTAGATATGGTATGTGTTCACTAGTAAGTGGATATTAGCAGTCAAATAAATGATAATGTATAATATGTAAATCCAGAGAGGATGGGGATAGAGGAAAGGAAGGAATCAGGTAGATATATGAATCTATGTGGAAGGAAACTTAGAATATGTTCATATCTAATATATATATATATATATATATATGCGTGTGTGTGTATGTGTGTATGTGTGTTTGTGTGTGTGTGTATGTATGTATTCTAGTATAGAATATATTACTGTAAACATTGAAGGTCATTTCTTGGTAGTGCATATAACCATGAAGTTGTCAACTATAATGAAGTAAATATATATTGTATATTTATAAAATATGTTAAAATGTCTCAATAAGACAAAATGAGAAATTCAGATTAGAGACTGTCAGTTATTTCTAACAACTACAGAGAAAATGGAAAAGGGAAATAATACAGAGAATGAGACAAACAATATCAGATTCAGATCCAAAAAGATCAATGATATTAAATATGAACAAAACTTACATAATAATTTAAAGGAATACATTTTTAAGATAGTTGAGAAACACAGTAATTATATTCTGCTTTAAAACTCCACTTTAAAAGTGAAGACATGGGAAGATAAATCCTAATAGCATAAAAGTGAATTACAGTGGAAGTGTACAGTCCCAGGGAAGGCAGAAAATACTTTATAATCAATCTTAGCAGCAATTTCTCACAGCATTTCTTGAAGTATATACACATACATTCAATTTTTTAATATAGAGTTATATAAGTTAAAACAATCTAAACTATAAGTAATGAACAACACAGTTTTTATTTTAGATATAGAATATATATGTGTATATATATATATATATATATATATATATATATACCAATGATAGCTAGCTAGCTAGATGATAGATATATCATATTTAATAGAGAAATAGAGAAACCAATGATTATATTGAAATAATAACCATTCCTTTCTAACGGCTGATAAAAATAGCAAATTAGGTCAGGAAAGATATATCATATTGATGAACACTGGCAACAAGGGGACCATATTAACACAGAAACTTTAAATAATCAATTCCAACTTCATTTTACCATTAACTTTTGATTGGTTTTATTCTATAATAGTGTAATGAAAACAGTACCCACACATTTGTTCAAGTATATTGCTACTGTAACTTATCGGTAATATATTAGTTTCTTTATAAGTTAAATACACATAAACTACTAGCCAAAAAGGCATACAGTTGTCATGCTTAATTTAGAGTTAAATACATTCACAGTTAGCATATGAAAATTAAATTGTAGGTTTCTTCAGGTCTAATTCATTCCTTATAGGAATTACTAAACTTGCCCAACTAATTACTGTTTCTGACTTTTTCTATCTTAAATTTCTATCCAAAGGAATTGTGCAATGTCCTTAATACCTTAGGAATATACCTGTGCTTCTGTCCTTTTAATGTGACTACACATAGTTAAATCATTAAACAGAACCCTCACCACTTTTCAAATACTCTCCAAAATATTTGTAATAATGCAGAACTTCAGCTCTTTTGTACATTTAATTCATGTTTCAGGAGACTTAATGATGCTCGCTCTCCGGTACATTGAGTTTTGTACAAACATCTCCCTGTAAATTGCAACTATAGCACTAGATGGAGGAAAAACTTTTATGTAATTGAAGAAATTCAGGATCAGAAATTGATTAAATGCCATGATTCCTGCCTGCTCATTGATTGATACTTAACTAACATTTTTTGCTCATACTATTGTATTCAAAAATATTTATTTATTTAACCTTTCCATTGATATTTTTATTTCTATTCTACGATTGTTAATATCTAAAGTTATATTCACTTTCATTGAACTTATGTTTAATAAATACATCTATTGCACATAATGCATTACTGTTATGTAGTCAATATTTACTGTCAAAAATAACATTATTTTTCCATATTATGTGACAAGAAATAAAATTTTAGCCTAACTGCATGTAAGCTTTCTTTGATACTGTGACATATAGGATAAACTTAAATAAGGAAGCAGATGAGTATTACTTTTGAAGTTATAAATAAACAATGCTAGGAAAGTTAAAGAACATTGAAGTCACTACTTCAGTTAAATTATAGCTGTTTAATCATGGTATTTGTGTCTACAAAAGGATTTTATATTTGTAATAATTTCAAAACCTGTGTATAAAAAGGATGTGCTCCTGCATTTAAGGCATGGTAAAATTAAAGTACATGTTCTTCCATTCAGAGAGATACTGAGTCTTTTCATTCTCACTTATTGAAATTAAATCTTCGACTAGATGTTTTATGCAAGCATTTGATATACTTTTCAGCAATATTAGCAGATATTTACAACAATTATGATATTAAGTTATAACATGTATTTCTTTGAAATTACTAAATATTTTATGAAATAAGAAGATTAAACTTGCTAAAGTATCTTCATTATGGTTCTATTTCAATATCCAGAAGTCAGAAACAACCTAAATGAATACCTTAACAGAAGAATGAATAAAATTGGGGACAGAAGGAGGGCTACATTTACATAGAGTAGTATTACCTAGCCATTAAAAAAGTGATATCATGCAATTTGCAAGTGAAGCTAGAAAATCATCCTGAGACCCAGAATAACAAATATGATATATGTTTGCTTATATCTGAATAGTAAATGTTAAATCAAAGATAATCATCTATAATCTATAGAACCACAGAAGGAGTGTATAGATTAAGGGACTATAAGGAACAAATATATCTTGTTAGAAAAAGGAAATAAACTAAATAAACATGAATGGAAGGGGGTAATCAAATGAGAGGCAGGAAGAAGGAACAGAGGATTTTGAGAGGGAATAAGGGAAGAAACACCTAAAATTAAGGGACATTTAGGGGATAGAATAGAAACTTAACATAGTAGAAAAATCCTGAAAATACACATATGAAAGTGATCTATATAAAAGTACCAAATAATGGGGAGAGAGAATTGCAACTGATCATTTCATCACTCAGCAAAGCTCCCAGTACTATATTTGAGTTACATTTATGAGGCATTTATCATAGTAATCTCATGAAAATCCCCAAACAATCTATTTCTTCCATGACTAAAATTTACTGTAGTTGTTTGAATATGAATATGAGGCTCCCCATAGACTCATGTATTTGAATATAAGCTCATAGTGAGTGACAGTATTTGGAGGTGTGGCCTTGTAGGTGTAGCTTAGAGGACTTCTGTTACTGAGGAGGGAAACTTTTGTGTCTATTATGCTCAATCAATGACCTGAGTGGAATATGATCTCTTACTGCTATGTTAGGATAAAGATGTAGAAATCTAAGCTCATCCAGTACCCTTTGTGCCTGTGTATTGCCATGCTTCACATCGTGACAATAATGGTCTAAACAGATGAAACTGTAATCTAGCCCCAAGTAAATGATTTCCTTTACATGATTTGTCATGATCATGGTGTCTCTTCATAGCAATGAAACCCTAACTAGGAAACTGATCTAATAAAAGAAAAAATGTAGTAATAAAATGACTCTTCGTATATTATGCTATACTCATAGATCAGCGCATTGTTCAACCATTATCAGAAGAATTTCCTCCAGTATCATATAGGAATAAATATACAGAGTCACAACAAGACATTTCACAGAAAGTTAGAGACCTTGGAACCTTCAGCCATCAATAGGCTCAATCAAACCCCAATCTTCAGTTTGTAGAATTGGTTGTCCCTGGTGGCAATAGTCTTCTAGAGATCCAGGCAGAGCTGATAGTCCTTGATGACATCAGACTGCTGGTTGCCCCAGGTGATCCCTGCCAGCCTCCAGGTATTCATGAAGAGTTAAGGTCCAAAAATGGAGTGCAGGCAGGGCCATGTGGAGCTTGCTGCTGCTGGGATTGCCCAGATGGGCTGGGACTAGAAAATTTGGCAAAGGTCTCACCTGGTAGTCACTGATGAGTGCAGGCATCATGGTTGTGGTAAGGGGTATGGACCAGAGGATGGAGCACAGAGGGTACATGGAAGACCTCACAGCTGCTGTGTTTTTCTGGGATCCAGCAGTCAGGAGTTTGGGCAGAGGGGAACCAGTTCTACCTACAGCCCCAAAGGCCTGCTGGCATCAGAGACTACTCATTCTATTTGCAGTCTGAGAAGCATGATCTGATCAGCGACTACCAGGCCTACCAATACTAGGGATATCCAGATGGCTAAAGTTCAGTATAAGAACACAGTCAACAAAAACCAGGAAAACATGGCACTACCAGAACCCAGCCATACTACTACAGCAAACCTTGAATATCCTAACGCAATTGCATCACAAAAAAATAAGCTTAAATCTAATTTTCTGAAGATGATAGATATCTTTAAAGAGGCAATTAATAAATTGCTTAAAGAAATCCAGGAAAATAGAATCAAATAGGTGAAATAATTGAATAAAATTATTCAAGATCTGAAAATGTAAATAAAAGCAATAAAGACAACACAATCTGAGGAAATCCTGGAGATGAAAAATCTACAGAAAAGAACAAGAACTACAAACAAAAGCATAATCAACAAAATATAAGATATGGAAGTGAGAATCTCAGGCAGAGAAACTATCTTAGGAGAATTAATACCTGTGTCAAAAAATGCTAAAGCTAAAAAGTTTTCAACACAGTACATCAAGGAAATTTAGGACACCATGAAAAGACAAAATCTTTAAATGCATAAGAAGATTACTAATCACCAAATCAAGTGGACCAAAAAATAAAATCTTCCTTCCACATAATAAGCAAAATACTAAATATATAGAACAAAGAGACTATTAAAATCTCAAGCATTGAAGTACAAGTCACATAATCCACAAAGTCCTGAGCAGATATCTTACAGCCTTTAAGAGACCACAGACTCCAGCCCAGATTACTATACCCAGGGAAAATGTTCAATCACCATAAATTTTTTTCAAAACCTTTATTCATAGTTCTTAAATATTTCAACCTCCCTTCTAATACACTGACTAGAGGTCAGGGAAAAGTTTATAGATAAAAGTTATAGTGGACCTGTTTAGAAATTGTTCTTCTTATGATTATACTCTCCATTATCAATATATCAGTAGTTAACTTCAATAGCTAGTACCAAACATGTATCAGTAGGAATGGCACAATCGAGGAGAAAGATCATGGCTCTACTGAATTGGCACAAGTCAGCAGAAGAGGGTCTGAATTAGCTGAAATATCATGAGAATTTTGTTGGTTAATTTCTCTGTAAGAAGAACCAGCTATGAGCAATAAAGCATTGCATAGCATAGCAATGCAAAAGCATCCTTTTGTTGTTTGTGGGGGTCTATTTATATTATTTCTAAACATCATGTGCCCTTTTATATGTGTTTTCATCAAAACCTCATACAACCTCTTGGTAGTGCAAAGCATCCTGAAGGTGCTGCTTGACAACGTCCCAGTGGTTGGATTACCTGGACTGACCACCTTTTACTGCCATTGGTGGAAATTTGCTACATACCTTTTGCTTACACTTATATTTCTCACTATTAAAGGTCACTTTCCTCTCTCCAAAAGCTGGAGCTTGGATAACAAAATGCCAGTGCAAAGAAGAATGAAATCAATGAAAGCTCCCTTGGAGGAAAAACAGTTATGCAGAATATCAAGTCTTTCTTAAGAACTTGTTACTTAAATAAACATTTAGATCATCAATGATTTTTATTAATAAGCATACAATATAAGATTTGAGAAAAGTTATTAAAGAAAAACAGCAAAATTCTAGGAACTGGCAAACCATACTTGAATAACTAGGTTTTTATGTTCAGCATTAGAAATAAGTAACTAGAGCCCATAACCACAGGTTAGGCACAGCCCCCGGTTGAGAGATGGGGCCACTCACCCATGTCAAAAATATTAATCAGAAATGTTCCTATCTAAAGGAAATACAGGGACAAAGAGTGGAGCAGAGACTGAAGGAATGGACATCTAGAGATCGCCTCACCTAGGTGTCCATTCCATCTGCAGACACCAAACCCAATCACTATTGCTGATGCCATGAAGCAATTGCTGACAGGGGTCTAGTATGGCTGTCCCCTAAGAGACTCTTCCAGAACTTAACCAATGCAGATACACAGGCTTGTAGCCAACCATCGGACTGAGCATGGGGACACCAATGGAGGAGTTACAGGAAGGACTGAAGGAGTTGAAGGGGTTTGCAACTTCATAAGAAGAACAACAATATCAACCAACCAGACCTCCCAACCCCCGAGCTCCCAGGGACTAAACCACCAAATAAAGAGTACACATGGAGGGATCCATGGTTCCAGCTGCATATGTAGCATAGGATTACCTCATTTGGCATCAATGGGAGGAGAGGCCCTTGGTGCTGTGGAGGCTCAATGCCCGCGTTTAGAAGAATGCTGGGATAGATAGGCTAGAGTGGGTGGGTGGGTAGAGGAGCACCCTCAAAGAAGCAGGGTTAAGGGAGACTGGATAGAGGGCTTTTGGAGGGGAAACCAGGAAGGGGGATAACGTTTGAAATGTAAATATATGCAATAACCAATAATAAAAAAATACATTATCACACAAAGTGATTAACTCACTTCTATTAGAAGGAATCTAATAAATATTAGAAAATCAAAAAAAAAAAGAATGAATTAGTATGAATAGGAAGAAATTTTGATCATACAGGTTAAAGAGAATCATTGGTAGCTTCCTGAAGGCAAAAGTAAACAGTTTTAGCAATCCTATGTTCTTCTATTCTTACAGAATTGTAATAAAGATAGAATTCATATTGAAACAAAGGTTCATGACAGAGATGCAGAGGAAAACATTTTAGCTCAGTGAACTGCCTGCTTTCATGAACAGATCCATCCGACAAGAACTTTCTAATGTTATAGAAAAACAAAGAACAGACTGTCTTAGTTTAATAAGGGGCTGTACAATAGTTTAAGACTCAAGAAAAAGGATGGTGGTCTTATATTAAATGTAAAAGAAATATAGAGGAAGGAAAAGGGTTGGAGAGATTTTATTTTTGTAGACAGCCAACTTTGATATAACAGGTAGTAGGAAAGAACTTTTGACCTATTAATTCTGTGCTAAACTAGAATTAAATTTAAATAGGTTAATTCTTTCTAATATTTCTGTTACTGGAAGGCTTTTCAACACCAATGTTAAGACAGAAGATATTAAATTAAAAGAAAATTGATTTTATCATAGTGTTAATTTTTAGTTTTCATGAAATTTTTGTTGGCTTGCTTTGTTCCTTTTTTAAGATTCTTATGTAATCAAGGAAGATTTCAGAAGAAAATGAATTATGAACATATGTGTAATCAATTAATAAAGTTTCTGAGGAAATAATTTTATGTACAAATAAAGCCATGAGACACATGTTGTCAGAGTATGTCAAGCCATATGGAGATATGCTTCTTGTCTGTCTAATCTCTCATGAAATGAAACTGAATGGTGTTCCATGTTTGATTCTTCCCTTTTTGCTCTTGCATCCACCTGCTCCAAGCCATGCCCTCACCCAGAGCTGGTTCCTGTCACCCTATGACAAGACAGCTTCCAGGGAAACATCACATGAATGCTCGCTAATAAGCCATCTTTCAGGAAAACATCACATGACACAGATGAGTTTTTAAGAAACCAGAAATTTCCTCTTCAACATTCCATGACAAAACCAATTTTAAACAGTATTTTTCCACCAATAAAGCCTTACGGATGATACTAGAAGGAAACACCAACAAAACAAACGTACTACACCTAAGAGAACACAAGAAATAGATAATTCTACACCAGCAAAATCAAAAGAAGAGAAACACACACACACACACACACACACACACACTACCATCACCAACATCAAAATAACAGAAACTAAAAATCATTGATCACTAATATCTCTCCACAACAATGGACTCAATTCCCAAACAAAAAGACATATGATAATTAGCATGGATGTATAAACCGGACTCATCATTCTGCTGTATACAAGAAGTACACCTCAGCAATACAGAATAGGATTTATTCTGAGAAAAAAGCTATAAATAGGTATTCCAAACAAATAAACACATGATAAAAGTTAAGTAACCATTCTGATATCTAATAAAATAGAGTTTCAACCAAAAGTAATCAAAAGATCTGCAGAAGGATACCTTGTACTCATGAAAGGAAAAATCCACAAAAATGACATCTCAATTCTGAACATCACTGCCCCAAATGCAGAGGTACCTACATTCACAAAAGAAATATTGCTAAATCTTAAATAACACATGAAACTCCACTTTCACCAATGGACCGGTGATTGGAACAGGAACTAAACAGAGAAATAATGAATCTAACAGGGGTTATGAATCAATTGGACCTAACAAATATCTACAGAACATTTCACCCAAACATAAAGATTATACCTTATTTTCAACATCTTATAGAAACTTCTGAAAAAATTAACCATATAGTCAGTCAAAAAGCAAGCTTCAATAGATACAAAAAAATTGAAATAACTCGTTTATCCTATCAGACCAACATAGACAAGAGTTGGACTTCAACAACAGAAACACCAGAAAGCCTACACACTTAGGGACATTGAATAAGTCTCTATGCAATGATTCCTGGATTAGGGAAGAAATAAAGGAATTGAAGACTTTCTAAAAACTCAATGCAAATTAAGCCACAACATATCCCAAATTAGGAGACACAAGGAACACTGTGCTAAGAAAAAAGTTCATAGCACTAAGTGATTCCAGAAAGAAATTATAGATGATTTCCTTCCTGAATCAAATCCCCCTATCCATCACTGAGACCTGGAGGGCAAACCCAGCTTGCCTTGAACAGATCACTATCACTCTTGTTCCTCCATTCTCCTGCCAAACTTTATCAGACCTGAAGATCAATAAACATACAGGTTAGATTCCCTTCCTGAACACATTACCCCTGCCCACCACTGAGCCCTCTTGGGCCTGCCCAGCTGTTCTGAGCAGGCTGCTATCCCTGCTTCACCTCTATTCTCATGCTACCTCTCAGTCCACCTTCATCAGACCTGAAGATCTGGAACAGACAGGTTACACTCACTTCTAGCACTCATCTTCCATTCTGGCTGAATCCTCTGGAGCATGCCCAGCTTCCCTGAGCAGACTGCTATCACCACTGGATCTCCATTTCTCCAGAAACTCTCCACCCACCTTCATAAGACTCTCTTATCTGGAAAGTTACAGCTCAAGAATAACCACCAGAGAACTATCATACCATAATCATTGAGATCAGCCCCCATCCCCATACCCAAAGCAAGGCAGAAATTCCAGAGGAATAGTAGGGACACTCACCCATCAACAAAATTTTCAACCCAAAATTTATTCTGTCAACAAGAAATGCAGGGAAAGGGGATGGAGAAGAGACCGAAAGAATGACAAACCAATAACTGGCCCAACTTAAGAATCATCCCATAAGCAAGCACCAATCCCTTGACACTACTAATGGTACTTTGTTATGCTTGCAGACAGGAGCCTAGCTTGGCTGTCCTCTGAGAGGCCACATGCAGCAGCTGAATCAGAAGGATGCAGAAACCCACAACCAAACAGTGGATGGAACTGTCAGATTCCTACAGAAGAAAACAGGGAAGGATTGTGGGTCCAAGGGAATAACAACTACACTGGGAGACCAACAGAGTCAACTAGCCTGGATGCTTGAGGTTCTCAGAGACCGAACCACCTACTAAACAGCACACACAGGCTGGACCTAGGCATCTTGACCCATATGTAGTAGATGTGCATCTTGGTATTCATGTGCATCTTGAACAACTGGAGCAGGTACTATCCCAAATACTGTTGTCTGTATATAGGATATATTCTTCTAGCTAAGCTGCCTTGTCTGTCCTCAACGGGAGAGTCCCACAAAAACTTGATCTGTTAAGTCATGGATTACCCTGGGAGGGGGGGATCACTCACTCAGAAAAGATGGGCGCTAGAAGGATGGTAGAAGAGGGTGACTCAGAGAGGGAAGTAAGCAGGGTGTAAAGTGAATAAATAAAAACCTTTAAAAATGACATACAAAGAAATACAATCAAACAGGTAATAAATAAAATTGTTCAAGACCTGAAAATGGAAATGGAAAAAGTAAAGAAAAGACAAACTGACGGTATCCTGGAGATGAAAAAGCTAGGGAAGAGAACAAGAACGACAGATACAAGCATCATCAATAGAATTCAAGAGATGGAAGAGTGAATCTCAGGTATAGAAGATAAAATAAATTGATACATCAGACTAAGAAGTTAAATCTAAGAAATTTGTGATTCCATGAAAAGACTGAACCTAAGGATAATAGGAATAGAAGAAGGTAAAGAGTCCCAGCTCCATGGTCCAGAAAATATTTTCAACAAAATCACAGAAGAAAACTTTCCCAAGGTAAAAAGAGATGTCTATAAACATACAAGAAACTTATAGACCACAAATTAGACAAGACCAGAAGACTTCTTTTAATGATCAGGGTTGTTTTAGCTATCCTGTGTTGTTTTTTGTTTGTTTGTTTTGGTATGTTTTGTTTTCCAATATGAAGTTGAGATCTGTTGTAGCAGGATCAGAGGGGCCACCAATATGTAAATGCCAGGGTGTGTGCAGCTGCAAAAGCATCTCCTGCAGGGGGACTGAGAGATCAAGTATTGTTTCCTCTTGTGGCAATGCCAGCCAATATGGAACTGCTGTTATGAAGAGATGCTTTATTAGGGACAATGGGGCATAGGTGGAGGGTATTAAAGGAGCTGGCAATGGCATTCAGATGAACTTTCTGCAGCATTTCTCACCTGCTCCCATAGAGTAAAACCAGGATGTGGAGACTTAATGTATATACTATTTATTAATTTTTCTTCAGCCTTGGAGAGCCTATGAGCTCTGGGCTTTGGTGCCCTGCCCCCATTCTTTGGCCTGTGGCAGTTAACTACTTGGCCTACTCTGTTCTTTCTTTCCCAATGTGAGTTTAGGTTTGCCCTTCTAGGACTTAGTAACTACTACATGACAATTAGAAGGAACCTGGCTCATGGAGGAAATACTCTGCTTTACCACCAATGTTTCCTCCATCAGCCCCTGTATCCAGCTACACCATATGACCACAGGGGACTTTCATGGTAATCTAACCTATAGCACCATGTTAGACATGGAATGTCACAGTCCCTTTACTGATTACAAGTCCCCAAAGAATCCCCAAACATATCATATCCACCCCAGCCTAGCTGTCCAAGGGACCCTCACATGTCCACTTTCATGAGATTTCCTATCCCTTGATAGCACTGCCAGTATGTACTAGGTGTAAAATTTGCTGGGGACTACTCTGTATTGTCATCTAAATCCACACTTGGCATGTACAGATTTACCTCCCAGGATGCTTCCAATATTCTCTATGTTAACAGGAATCCCATAAGATTCTGATAAAGACCTCATTATGAGCAATTGGGATCTATGTGGCTCCTCTAATTGTCTTGACTTACACCCCCTCACTCTCCTAAAAGGAGGTTTTCTCTTTAGTGGGACAGATATCCATATAAAACTGTCAGTGAAAATGTGGACTGGGGCAACCCCTGTGAATGTGACCATTGGTATCTAGATTGGCTGGAAAGACACCCCAGTCTGTGTCCAACCTCCCTTTTTCTTTCTGGTCACCAAAACTTCTATTGTCAGAGACAGCCATAACTACTTTAATGAGAAATGTCTCCTGACCGCCTGCTGGATGGTGTATTCAACAACAGCTATTCTGATGAGGGAACCAGCCACCATTTGGATGCCTGTGGTAAATACCACCCACTTTCATCACTCTGATGTCCCAGACTCATTTACAACCCCTATGCCAAGGAAAGAGGAATTTTGATATTACAGCTGCCATCATTGTGGCAATCATTGCAGGCATTGCCAGGGTGACAAAAGCTGCTGTTGCCTTGACCCCCACAGCTACTAAGGTGGATACAGTCAACGCTGTAGTCTATAAGCCAGAAGAAGTGCTACAGGCACAGGAGATACTAAATCATTTTTATCAAGTCATCCATATTTTACAACAACAGACTTACTTACTGGCAGAAGAGTTGGCCATGTGACCCCAGGTTTCACTCAATTTGCCTAACCTTTTACCAGTTACAAAACACCACTGAAACCCACAACAGTTGGCTTAATATCTTGAAGGTACACAATTAGACAAATTCCTTTATTATTCTGTTCTGCTAAGGGAAAACATAGTCAACCTTACTAGAACCATCCTTAGATGCAGGATCTTTGGAAAATATGTGGGATAATATTAAGAGGCTTTTGACCCCTGGTGCATAGCCACTTATGCTATGATGGGAGGAATTTTTATACTAATTATTTTGTTTACGTGTCTCACACAGCATATCTCTGGCAGCATTCCATAAATGAGGTGACCCTCCAGGTGCTGATGACTCTCAAAAATCCCTTTGTGGCCCCTTAAGGAAGTGATCATAGCCTGGACAGCAGAGATCCAAGATAAGACAATGTATGCTGTTCCTCATCTCCTCCTTGTGTGACATGTCTCCAGAGTGATATCTCTTTGAGGGCTGGTAGTCAATGATGGCTAAGATCCTGGAAGACAGGAAAACCCAAGACAGGCACAGTCTAGTATACTGTGAATCCTCTGAGATGGGGTCAACAATGTTGAGGCAATGATACCCTAACTTCTACTATGTTGTCAAAATCTAAAAACAAAAGGGTAAAGATGCAGCAGGAATGGCTGGGGCACCTCTATGTAAAGACCGGGAGTGCACAGCCACAAAAGTATCTCCAGTAGAAGACTCTAATTGAGGACTTCTTGAAAGACAAAGGATTCTTGGCACAGACAATACCAGACAATCAGGAACTGATGTTTGGAAGAGATGTTTCTTGTGTCCAATAGGGAGCAAGTGGAGGGTATTAAAGGAGCTTGAGGCAGCATTCAGATGAGCTAGCTGCAAAGGTTCTCACCTGCTCTTAGAGTCTATGAAGGAGTTTCTGCACCACCTCATCATATATATTTTTTCTTTAATTTTAAATATATGAAAATATATACAAATATATAAACATATAAATAAATATCTAAATATGTAAATATACACATATGTAAATATATAAATATACAAACATATAAATAATATATAAATATATAAACATATAAACATATAAATATATAATTATATAATATAAATATATAATTATATCATATATAAATATATAAATATATAATATAAATATATAATTATATCATATATAAATATATAAATATATAAATATATAAATATTTCTTCAATTTTTATTCAAAGAATTAAAGTTTCAGCATGTAAGTCTTTTACTTGCTTGGGAGACAGCTAATACAGAATATTATACATTGTTTGTGGCTATTGTGAAGCAGGTTGTTTGCTGAATTATTATTTAAAAAATCCCAATGTGTGGTTGCTTCCCACCTCAATGATTTATGTTCCTGAATGAATGACATACATACAGCTTTTACATTTACATTGTAATATGTCTTAAGCAGCACAATAGTTGAGTGACTGCCTACCCTCCATGCTACTAGAATTTACCTCCTGCAGATAATTCTGAGTTACTACTTACTGTTCAGGAAAATTTCCCCTGTGTCAGTATGTTTGTGGATCTTCCGTATTTTCACTTCTATTATATTCAGTGTATTTGGTATTATGTGGAGGTTCTTGAGCCACTTGGACTTGAGCATTTTACAAGTAAATGAGAATGGATCAATTTGTATTTCTCTACATGCCAATCTCCACTTAAGCCAGCACCATTTGTTGAATATTCTGTCTTTTTTCCACTGGATAGTTTTGACTTCTTTGTCAAAGATCAGATGACCACAGGGGTATGGGTTTAATTCTGGTTCTTCAATTCTATTTTATTTGTCTCTATACGAATATCATGCAGTTTTTATCACTATTGCTCTCTAATAGATCTTGATGTCAGACATGGTGATTCCCCCAGAACTTCTATTATTGTTGAGAATAGTTTTCACTGTCCTGGGGTTTTTTTGTTATTCTAGATATTATTGATATTATAGATAATTGCTTTTTTTATCTCTATGAAGAATTGAGTTGGATTTTAATGGAGACTGCATTAAATATGTAGATTGCTTTGGGTTGAATGACAATTTTTACTATGTTAATCCTGCTGAACCATGACCATGAAAGACCTTTACATCTTCTGAGGTCTTCTTCAATTTCTTTCTTCAGAGACTTTGTTGTCATACTGATCTTTTCCTTGCCTGGTTAGAGTCACACCAAGATATTTCATATTATTTATGACTATTATGAAAGATATTGTTTCTTTTATTTCTTTCTCAGGGCCTTTATCCTTTGAGTAGAGGAAGGCTACTGATTTGTTTGAGTTAATTTTATAACCAGCCACTTTACTGGAGTTGTTTATGAGCTGTAGGTGTTCTCTGGTGGAAATTTTGGGCTCACATGTATGCTATCATATCATCTGCAAATACTCATATCTTGACTTCTTCCTTTCCATTTTTATCCCTTTGACCTCCTTTTGCTGTCTAATTGCTCCAGCTAGTACTATACTGAATAGATACATAGCGAGTGGGCAGCCTTGTCTAGTCTCAGATTTCAGTGGGATTGTTTCAAATTTCTCTCCATTTAGTTTGATGCTGGCTATTCATTTGCTATTATGTTTATGTATGGACTTTAAATTCCTGGTCTTTCCAAGACTTTTAACATAAAGTGATGTTGTATTTTGTCAAATGCTTTTTCAGTATCTAATGTGATGATCAACTGGCTTTTTTTCTTAGAGTTTGTTTATACAGTAGATTATGTTCATGGCTTCCCGTATACTGAACCAACCCTGTATCCTTGGAATGAAGCTTATTTGATAATGGTGAATGATTGGTTTTGATGTGTTCTTGGATTTAGTTTGTGAGAATTTAATTGACTATTCATAGAGGAAATAATATTTCTATATTTTCTTTATTAATCTAAATATTAGACTTTTAATTTTTGAACTGTATTATTTATTCTAGTTAATCTTTTGACCCAAGTAAGTATTAAAGTATTCATAATCTAGTAAAACAGATGCTGTACTATATTATTTTAGAAATAATCTAGAACACAACATAAATTCTACCTATTTTATGGTATATTTATATAATTTTATGAAAAATATAGCGAGTTGTTTCAATTTTCTAAAAATACTTTTAATATTTGATGATGCATTAGCTTTATAGAATAGCCTTAAGAGATCTTAAAGACTGATATATCTTGTTTTACGGTAGTAGTTGTACATACAAATCATCAATACTTATAAAATAACTTTATGTTAATAGTTGTGAATCTTGTATCAGAAATGTCCATAAATTAAACAAATCCATTAAAAATAATTTTATCACATTTTACTATAATTTAAAGAGAACTTAGTATTGTGAAATAATTCCTAATAATTACACTTTTAAAATTTTCTTGATAACTAAAATAATAAAGTGAAAAATACTCCTGAATAGGTACTATAATTAATAAACTCATGTATTTGTAAATAAATAAATAAATAAATAAATAAATAAATAATCTATGATTTGTGAAGTATTTTCTTGGCTAAGAATATGCCTAACAAACCACAGGTGTGCTTTGTATGTGCTGTTGAGTAGTACATGGGTTGTGATTAAAGCTCCCTTTGAAATGTTTGGTATGTGTGCTTGCCAATATCAAATTATATTTGGCATGTAGTTACTATGCTCCATTCTTCCATATTCTGAGCTAAGCTGGCACATGAGGTGGACAGAATCTTTAGTTTTCAGAAGCTTTGAAGACTTTGAAAGGCATTAAGGGAAAAGAGATTAAAAAGGAACAAACACACAACCAATTAGCTACATGAAACTTTTATCTTAATGGAATCTTGGTTATGGCCATACAAATTTTAGCTTTGGAAAATATGTAAGTTGTTTAATACTTATTAGTTAAAAAGTATCATTATTAATATACCAGTAATACTGAAGAAGCAACATCAAGATGGAGGTAAATGTTCATGTACAAAACACAAATAAGTAATTGTTTTTTATTAATGAAGATCCAAGAAACTAAAGACACATATAAGCAAGTCTGAGTTCACTACCACATTATCTGTATGTGTCTGCGTTTGTTGACACTCTAGATGTATGTGTCTGGTGGTGAGACATACCTACCTTTAGAAAACTGAGGCAAAACAGACAAGGAAAAGCAGAATTATGTTAGATTATAAAATAAGTGGGATACTGTAAACCAGAAGTTCTCAACCTTCGTAGTTCTGGGATCCTTTAAAACATTTCCTCATATTATGGCAAACGTGCCTTGTTTAATACAATTCCTTATATTATGGTGATTTGTTACTACTTCATAACAATAATGTGCTCCATTATGAATCACAATGTATATATTCGTGTTTCCCAATGGTCTTATGTGAATCCTTGTGAGAAAATCATCGACTGTCAAGGGAATCATGACCCACAGGTTGACTACCACTGTTGTAATGTAGGTGACTATTGGATGCTAAATAAAATGGGTAGATTAAAAATAACCTATATGTGGTCTTTTAATCAATAAATACAAGGTCTTTTTATATTTCAAGAAAAAGTTTTACTTAGCTGTCATTAGCTTCATAGGAAGACAATAGAAACTTTCAAAACTAGGTGTAATCAGCAACATTGATTTTTACATTCTCATAGTTCTCAGTGAATAATATGGAGGAAATGGTATTGCATACATAAAACTTAGACTCTAATCTTATAATGTTTGGGTGTGGCTATCTTTTTTGCAAGTTACATCAATTAATATATACTTTTCTAATTTTGTGTTTAAAATTATATGTATATATGATCCTTAGAATAAAGTTTCACTGGAGAAACAAACTCCATTTAATTATTTTTAATGTCTTAATTCAAATATTTTAAAAAATTAATGGAGGATGAAAATTCTAAATGATATTTCTAAACTTTGTAGTACAATATAAAATTGGAAAATCAGGGGTTTTTTTGTTTTTTGTTTTGTTTTGTTTTGTTTTGTTTTTTTTACATCATGTTTTCTTTGTAATGGTATTATAAACTATTGGAAGCTGTTGGTTTTCCTGTAGCCAAGCACTGATTGTTGTGTTTGCCGTATTCATGTTCCATACTCCAAAAAATCATCTGTGTGAATTAAACTCTATTTTTTCATTAGGATAGAATGATTCCATATTTAGAATTATTGGTTTTATTCCTAAATTTAAAGAGTTAGAATAATCCCAAATTATCAAATTGATTCATTGAAATTTTAACTACAATATGCAAACTATATGTGAAGTGTCCTACCACCTAAAAATAAGAAAATTAATATCTAAGAAATAAAAACAATGTTGATAATAAGTATACTTTGACACACATGGAATAAAACTTCACATCATATAAAGACACTGAATTTATATATACACATATGAAACAAAGAAAATGTTAAAACCTATACTATTCCTTTAACTACCAAATAAATTAGCTAAGAAATTTTGAAGTTATTTAATAAAAAAATATATCTGAATACTTTATTGATTTAAGAGATATTAAATATATCCCAATGGGACATACATACACATATACACACACACAAACACACTCACACACACACACACACACATATCACCATTGATTAATATTTAATATTCCTTGATAACAGAAATTGAAGCAGTTCATAAGGATATTGACTTACTCTAAAAATAAGAATTCTTTCTCAACTGTCATGATCTATCTAAACCAGTAAGCAAGCATTTATTTGTATATTTGCATAATTGTGGTAACTAAACAATTTGTATGATAATGATAAATAAAGATAATTCAATGTAACTCAGAATGTCTACAAAGTAAAGTTCCTAACACAATTATTGGGGTCTTTTTTATTAGTATTATTATTAATTGCAACCAGGTACATTTGAGTAACTTTCTGAGCATCCACTATTGTCTGGGAGAAGAATAAATACCTAATTCAATTGTCGTTAAGACACTGTACCAGAATTGTGAGTGTTATTTGGTCAAAATCTCAAGAGCAATTGGAAATATTCAGTTGTGTGCAAGGCCATGTACTCTCAATAACATAGTCCAATACATTAATGAATGGGACAGACTGTGAGTAACCACAAGGTTGAAATTTGGGAGAGAATCCCAGACACAAATGGTATTTAGAGTGTTGCTTTTTGTATCCGAAGGCTTTATTTATTTGCTCTTCCAGTATCATGTATGAGAGTTGAGGCAAATAATGGGAGATTTTGATAAGTTCTTAATAATAGAAAGATAAAAGTTGGAGATCTCATGAGGAAGAGATTTCAAGTCATTTTAATTTTCTCAGTGTTGAGCTGTATCTGAAACTGTGTGCATCACAGCTGGAAATAGTATCAGTTCATAAGTCAGTAAAAATACTCATTTTATTTTCTGTTACATTTCAAATTGTTAACTTTTTTGTATATGATAGTTCAATGCTATTTTCCCCTCCCCCATATATTCCTATATGTTTCATTTTCCTAGTCACTCAAATTTTTGTTAGAAACAAAAACAAAAGGACAAAACCAAACCACCATAGCCAACAGACAATAAATGCACACAAACAACACACAATCTATTTGCTGTTGGTCAACTACTGGGCATATGGCTTCCCCTGGATTGGGGGTAATATACCTACTGTTAATCCATTAGAGAAAATTGATTTCATCTCTCCTACCTGGTATCAACTGCAAATAGTTTTTTAGTTCAGAATGGGACAAAATACTCTTTATTTTTATATAACATATGTAGGCAGAAATCTAAGATGTTTTTAGTATAGTTTATGAGAAAAGTTAAATCATTTCAATTGTTCTGCTCTGTATTAGAAAAATCCATCATTTGTAAACTATCTTATAGAACTAAAAATGATAGAAACATATTCTAATTTGAATTCCTCAAATAAAACAGCTATTATTTAGCCTTCCACATTTGGGAATTCATAAGCAAAATGAAAACTGAAACATATTCTTTATAGGCATGTGTAGCTTACCTTGTCATTATGAGAAAATGTCTGATAAAGTACTTTAAAATAAAAAGTAATTTATTTTAGCACAAGGTTTTCAGTCTATCTCGATAGTGAGTGGCCAGGAAAACAGACCAAGTCAGGTCACAGCACCTAAGAAGGAAGGGATGGGGGAGAGGATACTAGCAAGTCTATCAAGCTATTGCTTTCCCATTTTCTTCCATTTGGACCATCTCTTAAGAGATGACACTACTCACACTTAGAAGTTCTTTTCCCCTTAAGTTTTGCTTTTGAAAATTCTATTATGGATGTACCAAGATGTGTAGGTAATTAGTAATTTTTCTAGGTACATATCAATCTGACAAAATCCCTAGTTAACTGATATTAACAGCACAAGTTACACTATGTCCCTGATTTAGATTCTTCCATCATCACAAATATTTTTAAACAAAAAAATATTTTACATGAAATGTATTGATCTTCTATAAAGACAAAAAGAACAGAACTAATTGATATACTACACTTAAGTATTTTATGCCAAGAGTCTAAAAGATAATCCACTTCCAATCGTCAATGTATCACTAGGAGAGAATACTGGAACCACATGAAAAGTCCCCGCTTGATAGATGGTCTCATCATAATAACCCAGAAGTTTTCCTTTGGTGGCATGTGGTCACTGTGAGAAAAATCTTATGTCTATTTATTTCTCTTCATTTACTCTATTTCTGGGGGAAATAATTTCTGGTCATTCAAAGACACCAAATAAATACAACTGGCTTGAAAAGAAGGCTAGAGAGTAGCTGAAAAATTAAGATTAGATGTACAGATCTGTTTTCCTGGAAACTGATATAAATCAGGGACATAACATATGTTAGCACTCTGTATTATTTACTTTTTTACAGGAGTGATATTAACCTATTCTTTTCTCTTTTATTTTTGAGATTTTAGTACAATTGTATCATGTCCCTCTTTCCTGACACTACTTCCTCTCTTTCAAATTTTCCAAATTTTTATAATTATGTATTTAGGAATATGTTGTGTATGGCTCTGTGCTGCCTGTATTTTGATGTTAATTCCACTCTACCAGGAGGTGTTGTCTGGAATGAGGAATGGGTCACATACTTAGGTGACTTCTTATGAACTTCCCTGAATGAATAAAGGGCCCAATCTATGGGCAAGTAGGTGGGACTTCTGGGTTGGACAGAGGAAGATAGGGAGCAGGAGAAAGTTAGGGGCTTTTGAACTGGGATAGCAGAAGGGCAAGATGTAGCTGCTAGTGTTTCCCAGTTTCACAGCTGATCCTCCAGTATTTGCCACTGGAGGAATTAGACTTAATATGGCTTACAAGGTTAGGATTCTAAGTATTGTGCCCAGAGATTGTATTACCATTGTTTCTGAACTAAGTTTGTGTGGTGTTTTCCTTCTTGAAGTAACTCAACTGGGTACCAGAGAGAAAAGTACAATGGCAAAGCATGGGTTTGCCTGATGTACACCAGAAAGATTGTAGGGATTTTGAAGCATGGGGCTGCCAGTGGGAACCTAGCAAGCTTGGTTGAGAGTTTTTGGAGCACTGAGTCAGAATCTCCATGAGATAAAAATAGGTCAGCCATTACTATCCAGTGCATGGCCGGCCAGCCCACCAGGGCAGAGGGTTGCCAGCAGCATCATGGATTTTTTCTTTTTAATATTTCCACTAATGGTAGCAAACCAACATGTTGGGCAAGAATCCACTAGAATTTTAAGATTATTAGCCTGAGAGAGTTTTGTTCTTTTAAGTAAGTAGCTGGGTAGTACTGAGATTAGTCACATGGACTCACGTGTGAGAAATGAAACAAAGCAGGCTCTGAGGTCCTCTGCTGTGGAAAGAGACAAGATGGTTGCTCTGAGTCAAAGAGCCATATGATTAAGCTTAATTCTTGGGGGCAGATATTTATTTATCTATGAATTTATAGTATTTGGATTATTTGCTTTTAGAATAGATTTATGTACAGATTTTGTCTGAATCACGTGGGAGAATTGCACCCACTGTTCGAAATTAGGATAGGGAAAATTAGTTCTTGACTCCAAGTACAGAGCCTGCTTCATATAGGGTATTAATTAATTATATCTATGGCTCCAGGTAGAGAGATCAACAGATAGACATTATAATAGGTATTAATAAAATAAATGCCTGTGGCTCCAAGCAGAGAGTGGAACAGATAGATGGTATAACAGGATGGCTGATCTAGGCAGAGAGATTAACAAGTAAAAACTACCTGCTTCCTGTAGGCAGATATTAGTGAAAATTTGAATTAATTGTTAAAGATGGTATAAAGATATATTGCTCTATTATGTCTTACAGGATACTCTAATTCTGTCTAATATGGGCTCCATAGGAATTCTGGGTTTAAATCCTGCTTTGACTGGCTGCAGGCTTATAAGCAGGTATAGATAGAAGTTTGAATTAATTGTTTAAAGATGGTATAAAGATATATTGCTCTAATATGCCTTACAGGATACTCAAGTTCTGTCTTGCATCGGTTCTATGGGAATCTTGGGTTATAATCCAGCATGGCAAAATAGAAAAGACCCAAAAATAGAAACACAGTATTTTAGTTTACTTCATTTGTATTGGATTGTTTTAATTTTCAAAATGGGTGTGATTTTGAGTTTTTCAGTTATATTATTCCTTTAAGAGAGAGGTCAATATAAAGGTTTTTCTGGTTACTGGCTTAAGGATATGCTGATTTGGGAGAAAGGTTTTGTCTTTGCATTTTAAAGAAAGGTGATCAGTGTCTATACAACTTTCAGAGTAATATGGATCAGATTTAATAGAGGGAGACCCCCATAGAACTAGATTCCAGAGAGTCAAACAAATAAAAAACAGGTTATCTTGATGATACTAAAATATTTTTTTTGACATTTGTATATTACAGAATGTACAGCCTTGATGAGTCTCATCTTCAGACATCCTGAACTGAACTGCTTGAACTCCTGATGTCTTGGACTTTCAGTCAGATCCAGTCAGGACACAAATGCTAAATCAATCATTGGTATGGCCTTCTTAAGGCCAACCAACTCCCCTAATTTTCTTACCATCCTCTGCCCCCCTCAATGCCCATATTCAGCTTGAAGAAGTTATGAAGAGTCACTGTCCTAGGTCCCTGGGCTTTGAGGCTGGAGATGGTTATTTTAAGGTTGCCTTTTTAGGGAATTTAGAAATGGTCATAATTAGAACAGGGAGGAAATAGCTAGGATTGATTGTATAGCTATAATCTACACTGGTAGAAATCATTATAATTGTTGTTAAGTTGTTAAGTTGAAGTCATAATTTCTTATTTTGCTACACAATTTAGTTTGATAAAGAATCAAGGTATAAATCATTGGTAAAATCATTGGTATAAATTTCTTCTATTGATTCAAAAATTTGAAAATACATGGCTTATACCCAGTCCTTCTATAACTGTTGATATAAACTGATCTGAGATGAATAAGCCTGTCAGTTAAGGGCCAGATAAAAAATTCATGGCTCTGAGTTTATTGTTAGGGTATTTTGAAGATATTTAATTAGAAATAGCTTATGCTCTTCCCTCAGCCTTGAGTAGGATAAACAACCTGGCTGGAGCCAGTCTGGCCTCTCTGCATTTGCAATTTCCTACAGGAACTTTAGGAGTTGACTGGCTCCTGAACTTGCTAAAACAAAGGATGGGGTCTTTGGGCTTTCCTTATATAAGCAGTATAGAATATTAAAGTTGGAGTTTTGATCAGAAACTTTGTCTTGGCTTCATTCTTCTCTCAAGCCCAGTCCCTTTCTCATTTCCAGCTCCCATTTCAGGTAGACCTAGTTCATCCAAGGCTGCTGGACAGCTACAAGAGCTTAATTAACAGACAGCAGTCCAGATTATTTTACATAGATAGTTGGTTTTCAAAAATGTCAAAAATTCACAGAATATGACATTTAATGTTATTTATGCACTTGTTGTTGAGACATATATGCTCTTAACAGTTTCCTATTCATGCACTCAAAGAAGCAGCTGAGCATCTTACCTTCAAGTGAGGCTGCACATTGTGTCTAGGTCACAAATGGGCAGAAATTGCCTTTCTCTCCTGCAGATCTGTACTGTTCCTAAAAGGACACAATTTACAGGTTAGAACTGCTTAGTTCTGCTGAGACAGAATAGGCTAGGCCTTAATATTCCTGTTTCTCAAAGGTCTGTCAGATGATCCTAGGTCAGAAGGCTGAAAACTGATGCTCCACCTTCATGACTTACTAGGGATATATGGGTAGGCAGCTCTCTATAATTTGTCGCATTTGTGGAAACTGTGTTAGGCATCCTATATATTTTAGTTTATGTTGATCATTCTCGGATCTCTGACAGGGCTGAAAGACTACTTATAGTCTCATAGCCATCCTAGGCTATTTACATTGAGAGAACAGATTTGAGAGGATGGTTTTCAGATGGCACACAATCTAAAGCCAGGACATAAGTCAGGTGTAGAATTATATAACTTTTAAGTTAGCATAGATGACAGTGTTCTATTTTATTGACAAAAATGATGGACTAGATGTTAGGTCTCTCTTGTACTTTATAAATTGCACATTGGTAATAGTTGTGCTCAATTTATATCTGAGATAAAAGAGTCTTTTAAGTGAACACAAAGGGGAAAGTGGTGTGGATAGCTCTGGGCTGCCTGTTTTTTTGATGTTAATTCCGCTCTCCCAGGAGGGACTATTTGCAATAAGTCATGTACTCAGGTGACTTCTTGTGAACCTCCTGGGAAGAATAAAGGCACTAATCACTGGGCAAGTAGGCAGGGGTATCTGGGTTGCTGGATTGGACAGAGGAAGAGAGGGAGCAGGAGTTAGGTGCTTTTGAACTGGGATAGTGAAAGGTCAAGATGTAGTTGCTAGTGTCTCCCAGTTCCATGGTGGATATTCCAGGATTCACCACTGGAGTAATTAGACTTAATATGGCTTACAAGATTAGGATTCTAGTTATTGAGCCCAGAAATTGAGTTATCATTGTTTCTGAACTAAGTTTATATGGTGTTTTCCTTCTCAAGGTGACTCAGCTGGGTTTAAAAGTGCAGTGGCAAATTGTGGGTTTGCCTGATGTGCACTACAAAGGTGGTGTGGGTTTTGAAGCATATGGCTGGAGTGGTAGCAACCTGCCAGTGGGAATTTAGCAAGCTGAGTGGAGCGATTTGGGGTCAGAGAGTCTCCATGAGGTAAGAAGAGGTTGGCCATTACACACCAGGGCATGGCTGGCCAACCCCCTGTGGAAGAGAGAACCAAGGCATAGCGCAGAAACTTGCTGATCTCTTTTTATTATTTCCCTCAACAGGAATATGTGTGTTATATAATAATTATAACCTGCTTAGTCTGTACAGTGTCACTTATAGTTTTCCACAGGAGAGAGCATACCATCTAGCTACACAATACCAATTAGTCAGTTCTAAAACCATATGCAAAGTAACCAAAGTAAAAAATGATTTACTATTGTTATTTCATTTCACCACAACTGCTAGCAGACAAAATAATTTTCCCATCTTCTTAAATTTTGGCATGCCAATTTAGTAGGCTGTTAATTATAACAATTATGCTGTTGTAATTTCTGCCTTCTATTTGAGGCTTCAAATATATTTGTGTGATTGGACTCTGTTCCTCCTGGTCCTGGCCCTACCACTACAAAAAGCTGATTTCCATGTAGTGCTACATTGATTGTCTTTCTACCTGGTCCCAAGCTCCCAGAATAACAACTCAGACTCAAAATATGTTTACAGATACCAAGGATCTACAGCTGACTATCTCATTACCTAACTAGCTAATATCCTCTAAAAAAAAATCATTTATACTAATTCACCATTTATACTAATTCACCATTTATTAATCATTTATACTAATTCTGCCATTTGACTTGTTACCTCTACTCAGGTACCAGTTGTCTGCCCTCTTCACGTCATCCCTGGTGAATCTCCTGCACCTGGCTCTATCCCAGAATCTTTCTGCCTACCAGATGTTCCACCTTCCATCCTACCCTTCCTATAAACCATAGCACAAGATACTCTCTCTATAAGTTAGTGTTAGTTTTACCATGTGACCTTCAAAATATGAGATGTAGTGTGTACCCAAGTCCAGTCTAACAGAACTTGGAAGACCATATCTATACTTAGCTGACTACTACTTCAAATGAGTCCTAGCCGTCATCAATGGAAACAACATTATATTTTAATAAACATAATGTTTCTTTAGTAAATGGAATCAAGTGCTGGTTATACTTTCTTATGAAAAATGATGATGTCCTTACATTATAAAAATATAATATGTGAAAAAAATTGGGTAAATTAGCTCTGCTAATGTTTCATCTCTTGCCTCCTCTGTGCTCAAAATCTAAAATTTGCCTGTAATAACTAACCTTTTATTCTACCCAAGCTGTTAAAAAAAAAAAACTTCAATTACATAATTTGTTGACAGCTTCAATTTTTCTCATATTCTTATAGAATTTTTCTATTGATTATTTATGTTTGGATAACTAACATCAAGGTTGCACAAACTTTTTGAAGTAAATATATTCCTGTATATAATTAGCTCTATGAACTTAACCAGTTTATAGGATGTGGCTCAAAAACCATTTCTGTCTCCACTGAAAATGGTTGGTATTTATATAATTTTCATGCAGAACAATAGAAGCTCCCATTACCAACTAGTAGATGCAGAAAGACCTACAATTGTAGGTAAAGTTATGTTTTCTAAAATTAGCTCACAGAATAGAAACATGTTCTAAAAATTAGAGTCTCTTTTCAGTACATGCTGTTTAAGTTAGTGATTCATCACTATACAAACTGCTGTTTGCTCCTTCTGCCTCGGAGCTGTCCCAAGTAAAGCAAACAATAACTAGGGCTCCTACAAACCAACAACTATCAATCAGGTCTTTGCTAACTTAAAAATAAAATAGCCAACTTTACAACTGTTCTTCCACTTTTGAGAAATTGCTGCACAGGGTTCTCTGTGGTTCTGGGTGCTTTGATTAAGCTTTTCTATGTGATGTTGTATGCAGGATGTAGCATGATTCCCATCAACAGGCTCAGCTAATTAAGTGCTATAATCGAGGACTCTGCAGCCAAGAGCTAATTTAAAAATTAAACACTAAAAACAGAACAACATAATTTACTCCACAATTAAACGATTAGAGTTGACAAGAGTATAACATATTGCTTCATTTGTACATTAGAAAATATCCACAATGAATCTTAATTTTTGTTTCATTATAACATTGGACATTTTGAGTTTTTTTTTTTTTTCCCCAAAAATTTTTTTTTTTTTTTTTTTTTTTTTTTTTTTTTTAATCTGACTAGCTTTGGGGATTTCCTAGCAGTTGGCTTTAAGCTATGTAGAGCATATACGTTTAGAAATTGGGAAACCCTCTGGCAGTATGGCTTTGCAGCTTCTGCTTCCCTGTGTTTGATGCTTAAAGATGACAGATCTCCATGCTGATGGGAATTTGCTACTCTGTGATAGTAACGCAACAGTGTGGAGCAGACTGTGTGATCTTTCTCTAACCACTTTTCTCATTTCTCTTTAGTTTCATTTCTCTTTCCTTCCCGGGGCATCAAAGGGCTTAACTCCTCAGGATATTTCTTGCAACTAAAATTAGAAAAGTCAGGGATTTCCTGGTTTACCTTATTTGATGAAACTATCATTGTTGGCTCTATGAAAAGGCTGTTATTAATAGTGATGAGATGGACAGGCATATGGAATGGTAACTTTGGTTATATGCATCTCTCTTTACTAGTAATAATGCAGCTTAGGTTGCTTACTATGTGAGTGATTCCCAGACATGCCTGTGACCAACATGCATACCGAGATGCATAATATCATATTTTAAAAATGGATTAAGCTTTCCTCCACCAATAACAGTCAAACTTAGGGAAATCCTATCCAAACATACTCTCATTGTATCTAGTTAAATGAGTTTGAAAGGTTTTAAATATTTGTGGTTTCATGGTTGCACATATGATGAGGAAAGACCTTAAACACACTTTTATGGAATCCTTGTTTGCAATTTTATAATTAAATGTATTAGGGGATGCGGCATGTCTAGAACAGAAATGATAACAAATTAATTTATCAAATAAAATAAGAACTACCAAAACTAACTTCCTTATTAAGTATCTTGTCCTGCCTTTAAACTAGAACTCACTACTACCATCTTTCTGGATCAATAAAATATTCAATGCCTTCTTAATACCTATCTGTATACCCAAAGATTAGCATAGTCCTTATTCCTCCTTCAAGAAACTTCCTTTTGCAGTATTCAGAGGACAACTGGTAAAGTGCCAAAGATTACTGAATGTGGAGTAGCATCTCCAATTGGGACATCAACAACATAAACTTATCAGGAGAATCAGGGAAATGGAGACAGAGTGACTGTAAAATTTAGATGTCTTAGAAGGCTACTGTAAAAGTGTATCTTCCAAACATGATGGTGACGGAGATACCAGGATCTCTCAACAGCTATCTTTGCTTGCACAAGGCCTTCAAAATGCCAGATCAGATAACATTGTAGTATTAATACTGAAATAGCTCTGAAAGCCCCACATCTAGTTTACTAAATATGGGCAATGAATGGCTGCTAAGCAAGGGAGTCAGGTTTCTTTAGAGACAGAGCTCCTGATACATCATGGTACATATAGACAATATTAATTGAACTCAGTAGGTTTTACACATTCACACTCTCTCTGTCTGTCTGTCTGTATCAAACTCTCTCTCTCTCTCTCTCTCTCTCTGTTGCAAACTCATGCATGCAATCACTCTCTCATGTGTATTAGAAAAAAATTGACAAAAGCAGGTGTTGGGGGAGGATATGAAAGAAGTTAGCGGTGAAAGAATTTTGAAAAAGTGAGGAGTGGAAATATGATCAAAATTCAGTGTCCTCAACTATGAAATTCTCAAAGATAGACAGACAGATAGATAGACAGACAGACAGACAGATAGATATAGATATAGATATAGATATAGATATAGATATAGATAACTAGAAACCAGAAGGTCCTTCCACAGTAAAACAGGTTCTACACAGTATTTAGAATCCTTCATTAACATGGTTATTCCAAATAGCTTATTCTGATCTGTTATATGACTTCCCTTAAATATCATAGCCTCTCTGATGTGTAAAGTGTGTGAGCTTTCTTTTCATTCTTGAAAAAGAAGAAGAGACTCTAGCCAAGAGTTATTATGGTAGCTAAAGCTTTAATACTTTTATAGCATTATTCTCTTTCAGATGGTAATTTAAAGTCATTTGTAACTTGTGAAATTGTTTTTTTCTTACTTGGAGATGAGAACAGTAAAGAAATTAGATATTCATCTTGTACACCAATGAAACAAGGAATGAAATATAAATATTAATATTAAAAAATGTTTTCCTAGTCAATTTATACTACTCAAAGAAAATTTATTTTGAATGTTAGGAAAGAACCATCATATTGACAAAAATTATCATTGATTTAGGACATTTACCATGATTTGAGACCATTTAAAAGCAATGTCTATGTATGTGTGTTTAGGTCTGTGCCTATAAACTAGGAATGCTGGGACTTATGAAGTATATTGTAAAAATAAACATCGATGAGTTTTAGTCAACAAGGTAAAGCAAATACACTTTTAACTGAAATTATTACATAAGCAAAACAATTTAAATAAAGTATCTAAATTTAAAATGCTATGAGCACTTCTTAATTTTATACTGAATCCCTGTTGCTCATTTTTTACACTCAAAGAAATCTTTGTCTTTCACTTATTAAAGATTAGTTAATATGTAAACATCATTATTTCTGTAAAGATATTTGATTGAGATATTTACTGTTTAAAATTTAGTCATTCTACACTATTATTTTGCCAACTAATATGAAAACAATCAGACTTTACTAGATTTTTAATATCTATCTATCTATCTATCTATCTATCATCTATTTGCTATATGTGGTGTTGGTACGCCAACTCAGGGCAAAGTAACCATTCTAGTTTGGAGCAACAACTTCAGGCCACATTTTTACTAATTAAGGTTTTTAAGTAAATTAATTTATACTTTTAAAATAAATTGTATAACTTTACAGATTTAATTAAGCATATATACATGACTTTCTTCAAACTTGAATGTTCAAGTCAGTTTTTGCTTTTCATGTACTGGTCGTTGTATGGCACATAAATTAAATTTCAGTTCTGGCATTGGGTCTTTCTTTTTGTATCAAAGCAAGTTGTGAGTAGATGCTGAATTGATCAAAACATAAAATTCAGAAATATTCAATATAATAATAGTTTTAACAATGATGCAAAACCATAAACACCACATAATGGGCCAGTGCTCTACAGTTTCTTAGCCTTGCCAGCCCTCTGATTTTTTTATTAACCTTGAGATGCATTAGCATTGCATAGACTGTTCTTGAACTCACTCTGTTCAGACTGGACTTTAACTTCTGACCCTCCTACCTCAGCTTTTATATTAGCCAGGTTCTATTTTTGTCTCCTCAACACATGTTCTCATAACTACTGAATGAGTAAAGTTCAGAAATTTCTCAGAAATTGTTTTGGCTAGCAGGATACAAGATGCTAGAGCTAGATAGAAATGTTTTACACTTATAAATAGTTATTTTGTTGATGAAGAGAATGTCCATTAATTCATCTAATGATACCTGCATTGTTTACTGGACTATTTTGAAAATAATATTTCCTGTATTGTTTTATTTGTGGTTATTTATAATTATCAAAACTATTAATGTATTAAACAATTCTAAATTCTATTATTTTTATCAATCCAGCATTCACTCACAACTCATTTTGATATAAAAAACAAAGACCCAATACCAGAACTGAAATTAAATCTATGTGCCATAAAAACAGAAGTACATCAGTACATGAAAAGCAAATACTGACTTCCATGAGCAGGATTGGAGAAAGTCATGTACAACCAAGAAAGTACATTGGCTCCAACATACATGTTCTAAGAAAGTCAGTAGAACTGACTGGTATGTTCTGTAAATGTTACCTCAAAGTATTTCTTAAAGAGCCTCATTTTGCCTCCAGGAAGACAAAGGATTTTTTCAACAGAAAGCATATAATTCATGTATTTGAATAAAGCACAAATGTCATTAAATTTAGCAGAAATACATACAAGTAAATTGCTGATTCAGAGAACATAAAGCTTTGTGTACCGAAAGGGTGGATGTTGTTTCTTGACATGTAGAAACTATGTGACATAGGTAAATTTAAGTGTACTTTGATGAACTGATTTCATGACATTGAATGACTCAATTACTTTTAAGTTGATGAGATTTTATGAAGAAATTGCTTGACGCTAGACCCTTGAGTCACTGGTTTGCATTGTTCCTGAAATCAGCATGAATGATTCCATTTCATCTTACTAAGTAACAAAAATCTCTCATTTTGGTTTCATAAAATCAAATGTTTTGCTGTTTATTCATTTATCAAAGTTCCTAGGCAGTGAATATCAAGGCTTCATCATAGATATGATTTGATTTACAGAAATCTCAGTAATCCATTTGGGTAATACAGGCTTTAACATATTTTTTTAGAAAAAACAACAATTTTATTCTAATATATATCTACACAAATTGTCAAATAGTTTGTAAAAATCTTTTGAGAGATCATGGTAGAATGTTAATTTGCTAATTAGATTTTAACACCTCTGATAAATAAATTGTGTATATTTACTTAACATTTTAAAACCATTTACAATTCTCTTAGTTGCTACTGACTTATCTTTAGAATTGTTAGAGAAGTAAAGCCATGTAGTCATGCAAACATATTTTTCACTTCAAATGATATCCAAATATAAAGCATACAAATGAAAGCATACGTTGTAAATAAAAATTTTACTTAGCTAGTCCCATACATTCAAACAAAATAACATAATCAGTTTGTATACACATAGATTAAAGTTTATTATTTTCTGCAGTGATTTGGAGGGAAACTTCTAAGTAAACTCCTCCCACCCCCCCAAAAAAACAACCTCTCACTAAATTTTGTACCAGTCCTTAGTAAGAAATGAGGCTGATTTGAAGAAAATGCACGGATTTTAGATTTCATAAAAATAATGTTTTAAATATTGCTACTCAGACTACTCTGAGAAGAAAAACAGTAAGGCATGGTGGAGATGTCTCAGTAATTAAAAATATTTGCTACTCTTGGAGTCAGAAGAGGGGCTTGGTTTTCAATAGCTCCATTAAAGAGCTCACAAATACTGTAAGTCCATTTTCAAGAGACTCAAGGCCACTTTCTGGTTTCTGTGGACACCTCCACACAGAGTACACATATAGAAAAGCAGGTACACATATATGTATACATATACACACACAAATAAGAAACATTATTGGAGAAAAAGTAAATAGAGTCCATCTAATAAATTCATACTCACCTGGCTTTTCTATTTCTGCACTTAACATAGTAGTGGTTACTTTAAAGGTTAAAACTCTACTAATTTTATTTCATTTCTTATTGTGTGACTCCTCACATGGTGTCATCCTTTACCCTCTCCGGCCTCTTCCATTACAATATATGATATAAAACCTCTCTCACTCCCTAGCTATATTTAGTACAGAGATTAGTTAATTTAGAATCTATTACAATAATTATTGCAAATGTTGTATTTTCATTCCATTTGTCCAAGACAAAATGTATCATTGTTTCACTAGCAATAAAGTTGTAGTTTATATTTTTCCTTTTTTTTCATCTTAGTTTGGGTGATTATATATTTTCTAATTACTCACTGGAAACAAGATGTAACATGTATATTTATTTATATGAAAATGAATAACAATAAGTATAAGTCAGAGCATTCCTGAGAAAGTTCTAAAAGCTAGTAGAACTTATACAAGATAAGATGTTGGATCTTTCTCCTAGAGCAGATGCCAATACCCATTTTATAATTATAACTATACTATAAATATTTATGTAGGCTAAAATGTAAAATTTCTGTTACAACTATTCAGTTTTATATTAAAAGTATAAAATAGGCCATATATGATATAAAATCAATTGACATATCTGATTCCACAAGGCTTTATTTACAGACACAGATGGTGACATCTGCTCTGGGGCTACTACTAGCAACTGGAGAAAGGACAAATTTCAGATACTAAACGCTATTCTTATACTTTTCAATCTATAATATTTATTTATATCATTTATTTTGTTTAACCTTGGTTGTAGTTTTTGAGTATATACTAAAATCTCTACAGATTCTATCCTCTTTTCAGCGTATTTGTTTTCCCTGTATGTAAATGTCTTTTTAATTATATTTTCAACTTATGGAATTGGTGTTTCATAGAAGTTCTAAAATTAAGCATATGGTAAAATACAAAGCTTGGTATATTTTTAGTGTATCTGTTTCATTCATAGTATTCATGCCTTTCAGACTAAAAACATTGGGGTTTGTCTTTTTCTTTAATCCAATTTGACATGTAATCAAACAAAAGGATGGTATGGGGTGCACATGTTATTAAATCTGATCTTTCATCACCATTGCTACAGAACTATTAATGTAAGGCACTTATAGATTCTCCAACTTCCCCAAACCAGACAGAAGCAAACAAAACAATTTGTTATTTTCTTGAGGAGACCAACATGACTTTCAAAGTAGAAAAACAATGGAAAGTGTGCAAGTGTATGCATGTATACACAAACAAGATGCCAATATAACATTCTTGTTACTCTGTGCTTCAATTGTTTTAATAAGAGAATTTACTTGAAGCTTTTACCTCTTAAGCAATTTCCCATATGTTATGGACAATACATATTTTTAAACAGCCTTGGCAGCTGTGTAAGTGTGACATTGTTGATATGAGATTCTGTGTGGCTATGGAGAGAGTCCTTCATGTTACAGCTTTTTACATTTCTAAGAAAACCTCTCAGTAACCTGATTTCCAATTCTGAATCCAAAAGCAAGTGGTCGTTGTGAATGGAGAATTTTATATTGAAATAAATAAGCTCAATACATGACAGTGCCTTTCATATACTTACAAAACATACTTGACATTTTTGAGGTATTAGAATTTGATATGGCTAATAAAACTTATTGTTATTCAAAATAAAGAGATTTTGGATTTTTCATGTTCTGATTATTTATTTATTTATTTATTTATTTATTTCTTACTCTTAATGACTTATTTTTAAATGAACTCAGACTTAGAAGCTCTCATTGGGAAAAGCTTAGGCTCTTGGAAACATGTTCCTGGACTTTTTCTTTGGATTCCTTCATTCTCTTTGCCAAAAGTTTAGCATATTCTGCACCCTTTTTCTTATTTTTCTAAATGATTTTTTTTTTTAGGACAATATGTTAATGTTTGTGTTTCAGGATATGTGGAGTAGCAAGATGCTGAATCGTGGGTGCTTTGCTCCCAGGCTTTTTTCTTCCTTTGTTTAAGCGATTTTCAATCTCTTTAAGTTGACTTCTGTCAATTTGTCAGAAACTTTGGTGTTTTAAACTTCTTTGAATCTTAGTTTTCTTATGTAGAAAATGAAGACACAAACACTATGTAGTTTGAAATAAAACCCTTCAGTTTCAAACAAGTTGTGGAGGTTTGAATAGGTTTGGCCCCAAAAAATCATTTGTTTTAATACTTGGATATAAGGAGTGGTACTATTACTTATAGTGGTCCTTTTGAAGGAACTGTGACCTTATTGGAGGAAGTGTGGCCTGTTGGTGGAAGTGTGTCACTGCTTGGTTGGGCTTTGAGGTCTCCTTTGACTAAGAAGCCTCTTCCAAGCTGCCTGCAGAAGACATGCTTCTGGTTGCCTTTGGTTCAAGGTGAAGAACTCAACTGATAGACATGTTGGTTAATTTTGTAGTTTGGCTCCCATAAGAAATAATGCAAAAATATTACAATGTAGATTATCAATATAATATTTATTTTATTTTCTTGAATATTTTCCAAGTATGGGAATTGGTAGATATTATGTTAAATATTAAAATGAAATACTACATGATTTTAACTCAGGCAGAATGTAAAACTTTTAATTTCATTGAAATAGAGTTGATAACAGAGATTTTCCATGTGTTTCTGCACACAAATGTGTATGAGTTTGAGAGAGAGAGATAATGTATATGTTTGAGAGAGAGATAGAGATAAAGAGAGATAGAGAGAGAAGGAGAGAGAGAGAACCCATATGTGTGTGAGTCTATGTATGATAGAAAGTGCATATTTGTGTGAGTGTGTGTACAAACAGAGACAGACAGACAGAGAGGCAACACGCATACACACAGAGAGAGAGAGAGAGAGAGAGAGAGAGAGAGGTGTTATGCGTGTGACACAGTGCATATACTTGTATGTGAGAGAGCATGTGCATATGTATGTGAATGTGTATGTATATGTTTTGAAGAATGTGGGTGAGACTGATTAGAGTACATAAAGTTACAGCTTAAAAGGCAAAAATAATTTCCACTGCTCTATATTCTAATAGCCTTTGTGCAGTTAAGAATATTATATTGAATATTTTATATTGGAAAAATTTAATTGTTGTCATTTTCTTAACCACATTGTCATTTGAGACATAGTAAAAATGAAAGGTCAAAATCTTTAACACTTAACAAATCTGACCCAATCAAACTACCAATCCGGCCTTTCAATATTTTTGTATAATGATGTCTTTGCTCTCGCTTTACTCATCTGATTCTCTGTGCAGATTCTTCCTTCCTAGGAGAAGCCTACCTTAGCTTCAATATTCATTTAGTGTTGCAGGCTTAGAGAGAGCATCTGTGAACTGGTATTTAGAAGGATTTTGGTTCTATTGCCCTGTCCCTGTTCACTTTGAATGCACTTTCTTCATGATTATCAGTCAGTAATAAAACTGGCAAATAAAATAAATACTGAGGTATAATTTGAACAACTTGTGTGAACATTCTCTAAACATAATCCTTTATAGTATAGTCTATATACATTGGACTGAAACATATCTGTCATATATGTGTAACTAAAACCACCAAAGGAAGATAGATATTCAGTTAGAGTCTGTGTCACCTGCACATATGAATGTCAGGGGACTTGATCTTGTTTCTATTTTGCTACTACTACTACTCTTAACTATATCCTGGTACACATAAATATTCCTCCTTATTTATAAATAACTCCTGTATCTGTTGCACTTATTCTGACAACCTTTCTTTGAAAGACTGTTCTTTAGTCTAATTTTAAAATAAGGTGACCCAGTGTGGGAAGTAATTCATCAAGACGGCATGGTTCTTAAGAGCAGATTAAGAGCTAGCGGAGTGCATGTCTTTCAACAAAAACCACACATTGTCTGAGCATCCTCCTAAAATAAATGCACTTTTCATCTCCACTCATGGGACAACTCTTGTATTTTTTTTTTTTTGCTTGAAAGTTCATAATATATTTTACAGATTCTCTCATAAAAATTCAATAGGAAAACAACAAAAATTATTTATAAGCTTGCAACTATAGTCCTGGGACAAGATTCAGGTTAGAAAGAAGCGCAAAGCCAGCATCAATTCTTCATTGGTTTCTTTGAGTGTAAATATGGTCAGGATATACAAATAGTGCTCTGCTAACTTTATAATGCTGTACTATTAATTAAAATTTAAATCAATCTGCAAAATATAAACATTTCTATTAATATGAACATATGCTGATAAAATGAAATTGCACATATTAAAATGTATGTTGCATACATGACCCTATGAGATAAAATCTCATTCTTTAGTACAATCATGAACAAATGGGAAATGAGCCAGAGCATTTGGTTGTGCTCTAAAGGGCATTGTCTTGGGTAACTTGAAGGTTGTCTGTTTCAGAGTGTATCCATGTATCCATTAGTATAAATTTAGTCAGTATACCTAATATTTGCAGCCAGAGCATTTCAAAATGAAAAACAAAAAAACAAAACACACACACACACACACACACACACACACACACACAAAGAAAAAAAAGAAAAACCACAAAGCTTGATGAGTTGATCTGGAAGAATGGTTTACCCTCTCTCTTTCAAACGCCTGCCCTCAGGAAGTCTGCCCTCAGTGGAGTTATATCTTTAAATAGTGTTTGCACTCAGCACAAATGAAAGACCTGATTCCATTTGCAGCGGACTCCCCTTAGAAATTTCAAGGCTTGTCAAAAGGAAACAAAATATTGGCAAGGGCACCTTTGTTTTCTGCACACTTTTTATAAGTGGATTGTTCCTCTCAATCAAATAAATGCAGACATGCAGCACTGGGATTTAAAAACAGACCATGGGATCTGCAGTGCCTATTGAAGATTTCTTCTGCCTGCATCCAATAATTTTTTTGAAACTACCTTAGGAGGAAGCCTGCATTTGTGATATGGAGAAGCTCACCACAAATGCTTAAGCAAACCTGCTGTCCTGAGCTCACTTTCATACCTTCTCAACAAGTGTCAGCTGTTCTTAGCCCATCTAAGTTGCTGACGTCAAAGCACCTCACTGAAATGATTATTCTTTTATTTTGGTGGATTTCATAAAATGTCAAATGAAATAAACTGTTGGGGTGAAAAAAGTTTACTCTCCACAAATTTGTGCTTCCTTCGCATTTTCTCCTTGTTATTGGTTTTTACTACTGGGTTTTTAAATGAAACCTGGAGCAGCCAAAGGCTGATTATGCAATGTGGAAATATAAATCCTGTTTATTGGGGGTTTTCTGTGTCCTGACAAGCAAACAACTAGCCCTAAAGAGAAGAATTTTGTCTGTAGAATAATTTAAGTCTGTAGAAAATAATGCAAAATAACTAGATGTATTTTGCCTCCAATGTGGACTATGGACACTAAATTTTTCTATGATGCCTAAGTTGATTTGACCGAAAACATTAAAACTCACTGTAACAGTGGTCAGGCAAAAAATATTTTCACCTCTTGCTTACTGCCCACCTTTTGTGGAGAGAGAGATAAGTGCCTTTCTGGAATTATTTAGAAAGGGCCACACTCACAGATCTGATCTCCCTGTCCTAGGGGGATTTGAATCAACTACACTGATGTTTCATACAACAAATACAGTGAAAATGTAAATGTCCCTAAAACAAATATCTACAGATGTGGCTATAATTCATGCTAAGAGTATTTCACGTGCGAATGTGAACTGTCATTAGAAGTCTATGAATAAGTGTCTCTACTTTATACTTTGGAAAATGTGCATGGGAAGAATTCTCACTTTTCTTAAAGACTTCAGTTTGCTGATATACTCTATATATTCATACATTATGATTCAAGCACAAAACACACAGGATAGAATCACAAATATACATGTTGTTTGACTCTCATCCTATTGTATCTAATATATCTTCCATCATATTTACTTAGCTCTCTTAGGTGTGATGTTTTGTAGTGTTTTAGAAATTCTTAAATGAACTTATAGTTTCCGTTAGAACTGAGCACAGTGCTATTTGAAATAGTTCATAATAATGAGGAAAGACAATGTTCTGAGGCTCCCAGATGTAGACCTAATGAGTATGAGCATCTGCTATTTGTATGACCTTTGCTGTAACCTACCTAGCAATGTCCACACACTAACAGCAGCTCATTGGATAGCAGCTGCTTTGTTTAGGATGTTACAGTTAAACTCACATTACTACAACTACTTTTGTCCAGAACATCAAGCTTCACAGAAGCAATAGACCATCAGTTCATCAGAGTCAGAGTTCATGAGTTCAAGCCAGATTTGACTGGATGCTGGAAATCAACATAAATCTTAATCCATTATTTAAAGATCCATAAGAAAAGTGAGATAATTACAAGTGCTTCATTGATTTATCATGTTGGATACACAAATGTACCAAGAATAAATATCATATCCTAGTAATTGTGACATACAAAGCCATAAGTTTCAGCTCTGTGGATGACACAATCAGGATAGAAATGACAACAAATAATGATAAGGAACATTCACAAAATTACTTAGTAGTATTGAATACATAAGTCAAACTGCTTACTTGTGTACTATCTTTTCCTCCCTGATTAAATTTGTGTTATTTAAAAAATTCTTTCTTCCATCAGTCTCAAGTCACTCATGAATTTGTTTTCTTCAGGACCCACATTCATTGTGCAATAAAGTCTGAGAAAAAGCAGAATGACACCCCATATTCTTAGAAATTGTTCTTTTCTATGAGAGACAAAAGAGGAGTGGACCTGGCAGGAAAGTAAGAAGGAACTGCGAAGAGTAGAGGGTTTGGAAACTATAATCACAGTATATATTTTAAAAAACATCTATTTTCAATAAAAGAAAAAAGGTAGAAAAAAAGAACTGAAAAGCAATAAAACTGTCAGATAAAAACATTTACAGATTTGGAGTACAATTGTTTACACATGAAAATGGAATAGATAATGGGTTATCTGATAACAGTGTATCAAAACATTTACATATTTGCCTTTTTAGGGTAGAGGATGAAAAGTATCTAAGACACAAGTTGCTATACACAAACACAGATATACAATACAGTCATTTTCATCTCCTCATTGATTAACGAAAATTGATGCATATTTTACAGTATCATTAAGTGTATCTGCACACAATCGATAACATTTTATTTTTATAAAAAATGCAGTCTAATCAAGTACTGTTGTGAAGAGTAGACCTTTAGTTCTCTATTCCAATGTAGAAAAGCTAGAGGCATTTTCAGAGATCTCAAGGAAACCATGGCTTTATTTATAAAACAGATTTTCTCAACATCTATTATATTGAAAAATTGAAATTAGCTTTGATTCTTGACCTCAAGATCTATCGTTATACAACTCTCCTTATTTAAAATAACTCAGTTAAAATACTGTCAAAAGTATTGTTTCTGTTAAACATTGTGTTGCAGCATGAGACATCAAATATTTATACCTAATCAATAGACAGAAGCTGCAGGCCCCTGAGGTTGAATTAAGAAAAAGCTGGAAGAAGCTGAGGAGGAGGGTGACCCTGTAGGCAGACCAGCAATCTCAACTAAACTTGACTCCAGAGATCTCTCAGACACTGGGCCACCAACCAGACAGTGTACACCATCTGATATTAGGCCCCTATCATATATACAGCAGAAGACGGCCAGATCTGGACTCAGGCATAGAAGATACACCTAACTCTCAAGAGTCCGGAGCCACCAGGGAGTGGGTAGGTATGGTGGGGTGAGGGGTGGCAGTGGGGACTTCCTTGTGGAGACTGTGGGTGGGGGAGGAGGTATGGGATGAGGAACTGTCAGAAGGTGGACCGAGAGGGGAATAAAATGTGGACTGTAAAAAAAGAAAAAGAAAAAAAAAGAAAAAAAAGAAAGAAAAAGGAAAAAGAAGATGAAATAGATTTTTTAATAAATAAATACAAATATCAATGTCTAATCTATTCAATACATTATTATAACTAGTGAATTTCATGGGATAATTAAAAGAATTGTTTATCTATTTTAATTAAACTAATGAAATTGTGCAGCCATGGGGATTCTAAAAGAGAAAATTAGTCTTATTTTGATAGAACAAAAATTAGTCTACATTGCTCTAGGTTAAAAATGTAATAGAGTGGGCATTCAAAGACACTTAACCAATTGATTGAGCACTTTCCTTCAGTGCCACTAGTTTCTAGGTTCTCTCTCTCTCTCTTTCTCTCTCTCTCTCTCTCTCTCTCACACACACACACACACACACACACACACACACACACGCACACCTTTGCATATCACTGCATAGAGCACTAAACTTCTTGGCTATATACTATGCTATCTTCTTAGTGATTTTTTTTTTTTAGATCAGGTTTCACCATTCTTATACTTTATTCTAACCTAATAAAAATGCATGATTTTATATGGAGAATGAGACATATTAAGGAATCATAGTTTGCTCTGTTGCTCATCAGGCTGATTCTTTAAGTTCATGAGAATCTCCATAATAATGAGATTCATTTCATAACTTTAACTCTACTAGAGCACATTGATACTATTTTCTTGAATTACTGACTCCATATATATTCTCTTTCTGTTATCTTACTGTTAGTGATAAATGAACTGATTTCTCTGTTCAACTAAAATCTATGAGCCTTTTATCAGAAAAATCTACATAGTGCTCATCTTCCTTTCCTGATATGTGTATGTCATATATAAATTATAAAATAATGGTGCATGTGACTATGTGATATTTGTCTATTTGTAGTAAAATTGCCAATCCAAGATTTTTTGGGGGAGCAAAATCTCAACTTGATTTACTAAAATGCTAAATTCTTACTGTACTTTAACACTTTTATAGTCAATAATTCATATAATGTTTGAATTATTTAAGATATAATCCAGGAAAGCTTTGTATTTACATGTTAAACAACAGGAAACGATGTGTTTAATGCTGAAATGAGACCTCAAGGTTATGAAAGAAAATGTCTCCATCATATGGAAAATGTATTAAAATATTTCTTCTGTTTCCTAGATGGCAATTTGTGCAAAATATCAATGCAGCCTCAAACATTGTCATTTATGGATTGGTAGTGTAAATTGTCTTTCTGAGAAAAACTTTCTGCCTTTCTCTTTATAGTTTAGAATAATCTTTCAGAATAGAAAATTATAAACATATTCAAGATTCATATTTTTACCCATACGTGTGTATCCACAAATGAAGGAAACTCAACTTTAGGAAGGTGAGGTGGTAAGATATGTTTCCTTTTTTTTGTTTGTTTTTGTTTTTTTGTTTTTATTTTTAATTCACATTGGTAATATGTGAATTAATGTTAAATGAGAAAGCCAAGCTTTTTAACAACAGAGAGAAAAATGTCAGTCAGGACCCAGTACTAAGATGTCCAAACAGTATTAAGATGTAGTTTGATTAGTATTCTGCTCTTTTGCCATAGAAGGATGCTTATGTCCTTTGCATATGTCATGAAGATATATCCTAGTCTTGAAGGAGACATGTGTTTCTTTGTCTCATTCCTAGTTTTGAAGTTCTGTATGAGTATACTAGATTGTTTATGACAACCAAAGCAGTTCATACAACAATAAAATAAAATATGATGATTCTTCCAAAATAAGGAAACTGATTTCACAGTGCCTTGGTTGTACCAAAATGCCTATTTGTACATTCACATGGCCTCATTCTTGCCTAGATTTTTGAAATTATGATAAAATAGCTTATATTTACCTTGTCACAAAGCCGGGAAATCCTTGTATTCTAAGAAATAAGTATCTTTAGGATGTCAATGTGATGGCTGGTAGGGAGAAATTCTTGGATAGTTGAGATGGTAACTGTGTGAAACTCGCATTCTCATGTTCTGAACTTCTGTTAGGAGAGATGGAAAGTATATCAACTCACTAATGAGTGACTTAATCATGATATGGTCATTAAGAACTCACATAAATAACAACCACTCCATGGCAGGCCTCATATGAAATAGTAGTTGACTGACTTATAATGAAACCCCTGTCTCTCTCTCTCTTTCTCTCTCTCTCTCTCTCTCTCTCTCTCTCTCTCTCTCTCTCTCTCTGTGTGTGTGTGTGTTATGGTTTTACGTTTTACTTTGGGAGTGATGGCTTTATTTTGTTTTCTTGGGTTTGTGTGTTTTGTTATTGTATTGGGTTTTTCTTTCCTTTCCTTCTCTCTCTCTCTCTCTCTCTCTCTCTCTCTCTCTCTCTCTCCTTTTTTTTAAGAAGAGTATAAAATTTGGGGTCTAGGAAGGGGTATCAAAATATGCTTAAAGTTTAAAAATGTTTTAAACAATAAAATCAGAAATAAAAAAAGAAATCACATAGGATATTTTTAACAAGGTTCTGTCTGTTGATCTCTGAGGGCTCAGACTGTGGCCTATCTGATCACCACATAGGAATACTGGCAGATATTTGGAAGCTCTCTACATCCCCTACTACTTTGCCTATACATCTTCAGCAGTTGGATCCCGAGTGGTATAAATTTACCGTGAAGTAGGAACTTAATAAGCAAAGTGTCTCCTACAGTGTTTGAGCAGTTTCAGAAATATTTTTGTTCAAAAGAGGAACAGATTTTGAATCCTGGCTCATAGAATCAGCTCCCTACACTTGGACCAAGTCTTTCCTACCCCTCCTCCATTCCTTTCTAAGTAGAAGTTTCAGTCATTCTTCTAACTGCCTAGGTCACAAAACCTTTATCCCATTTTCTTATAGTAAATGAGTCTTGGCAGTTTACAAGCAGAATGGATTTAATTTTCCTCATCAAGCTGGAGTTATAGAAACTCAAGGAGGTGTCAGAGTTGATAGTATGAAGCAGAAAATCCTATAGAAGAAGGAAATGCGAGGCAACCTTACTTTATAGCAAATATTTCCACAGAAACTAATCTTATCCTTGTAAGGTAAGAATTCACATGCTTCTCTAGTCTCATTCCCCTCTGATGATCTGATAACCTTTCAAAGCACCCATCACTCTCTGTTCTTCGGTACATTAGTTGGGCTTTTTCAACATGAGTTTTAGGAAGAATAAACCACATTCAAGCTTTAGATTCTTTCAACCCTATGTAAACAATTTATCAAAGTTGATTATTTTGGTGCCTTAACTAATATCTCAAAACCACCTTCACAGTGGTCTTCAACATGTGTCCATTTGTATATTACAAATATCTACTTTTGCTGTCCTTACTGTAACTCCTTTAAGATCCATTCTGGGTAAGATGGCAGTGTGAGTTTTTAAAACGAGTACAATGCAATTAAAATAACTGCTTAGATTTTTAAACTTGTTGTGATTTTTAGTATATTTGGCAAATTCAGTATCATGGAAAAAGCCTAAGAGAGTTTGACAAGGATTTTATTCTTTGGTCTTACAACTCATTATTTTCTTGGCATTTCATGTGTCAAGTTTTTCAAATGATTCTATACAAGAAAGGGGCCAAATAAGGGAATAGACCTTGGTATGGTATGTAGCTTTAGAAATGTAGATGTGCCTAAGTAAGGAAATCTAAGGGTTGAGCAAAAGAGAGGGTATGGTAGAGGGCGAGACCTGCCATTGTCATATTTACCATTTCTGGGCTTATAAGAGCTCTTCTTTCCCAACTTTTATTTTATTATTGAATAGTTGGGTGTCTGGTAAGCAGTGGCATTCTTCTTGCTACATCCTGTTGATCAAGGGCAAAGATCATGAAAGAAGAAATTACTAATATAATGGGATTGAAATTGGAGCCATCAAGGGAAGGAGAAATAGGAAGAGTTAGAGGGAAAGAAGGAAAGTACAACATACAATAAGCTCTAGGACAAGAAGCTGGAAATATCCTTGAAGCCATAGACCAGTGATTTTCTCATACAAGTCATTTGGCACTCAGAAGACCATTTGTAAAAAGAAGCCAGGAATACTCCCAGAGACCATTAAGGAAAAGCCCATATACCCAGATGAGGAAACAATATCATCTTCAGTAGTCTGAGACTGGTAAAGCCAGGAGGAGTTGATACAAAGTTTGGTTGTTGACTTGTTGAATTTTTTTGTTTAAGAAAGAGAAAAGATAGCTAAGGAGTATAGAAGCAAGTACAATGATGATAACAGGGCCCATAAAAGTCCAGACACGATTCAGTAGGGGGGACTGGAACTTGTCTGTGGAGCTGGAGTTAAATAAGAAAATTCTTTTTATATTAGCAGGTCCTCAGAAAGGTGGGTTAATTGTAAAATACTTTCCTCTACTACCCCCATTCATAGGCATAATAACACCAGCATTCTATTTCTGAGGAAAAGATAATTTCCCCTTTTCTCTGCTTTTAAGAAATCTAGGTTTGGAGAGTTTTGAAGAAAACTCAGGCTAGAGAAGCTAGCTCTTGTTGGAGCAATGCCAGAGACTGAATATATATATTGTAATTTGGTCTCAAAATCTTGAGCAGTGGGGACAGAATAACCCAAAGCTCCACCAGCTATAGCTGTTAGGGCAGTGACCAAACAGATAAACACCATAGGGAAACAAGTTTTTGAGAGGATCCAGTATAATTTAGTTTGGCTATATGAGGTTAACGGGGGTACAACCAGCAACAAAATCAAAAATCTCATTATACCAGAATAGCTTTTGCTGGGGTGTCCAGATGTGCCCTGAGAACATGGGTGATTGAGGATGTCTTTGTAAAATGATGAAATGGATGGTCAGTAACCGCTTTTATGGGTTGGTGTTCAGGGACTGAAATAACCCATCTCAATTACCCAAAGGGGAACTTGAATGGCTGGAAAAAAAAAAATGATTAGAAGAGAATGGTGGGGCATAGGCAACTGGGACATCATTGTTGAAAGGGAATGAGGCTAAGGAAAGGTGTTGAATTTAGAGAAAACAGTGAGAGACAGTAAAGGAGTATCAGTGACGTTGAAAAGTGAGTTTGATGGATGACCTCAACCCAAGTGAGGGTTTGGCCATGAGAGAATATATGGAAAGGGAGATGGGCATGGAGGTTTGGGTTTAGTTGTTTCTTATAATTGGGAATGCAGGACATTTTTAGAGTATTACATGTCCAAGGACACGTGGACAGCTAATATCTAGGGGAGGTAATTAGTGATGGATATTAATTAAGTACTTATGTGTTCAAGGTTTAAAGGTCAAAATGTAAAATAAAACTGAATTCTGAACTAGTCTAATCTAAAGAGGGTTTTGAAGTATATAGCTACAGCCTATTGAACTTGTAAATTTAATTTGTATTTAAAGCCTATTGTAAACTTGTCATAAAATACAAAACTTAGTAATAAAATATTTTGCAAACAAAATAAAAAAAGAAAATCAGTGGTAAAATGTACCATCCTGTTTTATATACTGACTATTACACAGATGTTAGTATTTAACTATTTTACACTATCCTATCTTCCTTGACAGATACCAATATGGCTGGATTGTATTACAGTATAATTTAAGAATTTTCAAAATAAAGGGTTTAACATATAAATATGTTTAACATATTTACTTAGATTTTCCATTGCTTTCTTTTCTGTAGGTGACATACTTTTTTTAAAGTATTGTCTTACAGCTTTGGCAAAAAGCTGGTCAGTGTTTCATTTTAAGCAGATAACAAATAACTTCTGTCTTTTTCTAGGTACCCCTGCACATTGTTCTACGATGCTGAATTAGAAAATTGTGCTCTCACCTTGGCCTTGAGCAGGCTGAATAAACCTTGGAGATATGCCACAGTTAGACGTTGTGAACCCAGGTAGGAACCAGGTGGAGTCATCTGCCTTGTTTCAAGTGCAGCTTTTTACAGGAATTTAGAAGAATGGACTGCCCTCTGAGTTTGCTTTGCAACATGATCCAGCTGAAACAAAGGATGGGGTCTGTGTGTTCTCCCTATATAACACAGTGTGGAATGTTAAATTTTGAGCCTTGGTCAGAAACTTTGTCTTGGCTTCATCCTTCTCTTGCACCTCTTCCCTTTTTAATTTCCAGAGCCCCTTTCAGGTAGACCCAGTGTGTCCATGGCTGCTGGACAGCTCCATATTCTAAATGGTTAATCCTATTTTTCTATATATTTTTCTGGTCACTTACCAAAGAAACAATTCCAGTTGAGTTGGTGCCTGTACCATGTTAGCATCTGTGAAAATCAAAGTTGCCCCAAAGCTAGAAACACAAGAGGGAACAATTAGTCCCAACAGAAACAATAAGAAACATAAACACAGGAAGATTTGTCCTTTACTCTCTGTCAGGAGAAAATAAAAGTGAGAAGATGGTGGGCACTCCTGGTACTCAGAGTTCACACCCAACTCCTCTTGAGACACCAAGGTTTTGCAATTGGGGACCATTTGGCTGTGACTTTCCAGTGTGTTCACCTAGTCACTTTGACCATGAAATACAGAATTTTTAGGAATCTTTTCAGAACAGAATTCCCATGGTGCTGTACAGAGTACACAGAACAGAATTACTACAACACTGAACAGACGTATGGACAGACAGACAAGAATTCCTCATCAGTCAGTATTGAGAGCCTTAGGTTTGGTATTTGCAGGGTTTGTGGGGTTCCTGGCCAATGCACTACAATGTTGTGCCCTTTCCTGGAATATGATGTAAACCCCAAAAGGTGACCAAAGAGTTGATTCTGATGCAAACACTAGGGTCCTTATAAAAGCTTGAGCTTGGGCTCACCCACCATCTCTAACCCAAGAGGATGGGAAGGTGAATCCTGAGGCTTCAGTGGGACAGGTTTTATAGGAAATGGTGAGCAAGTAAGGGGGTTTTCAGCCTGGCAAGCATCTAAGAGAATGACTATTGTAAGCTGATAGGTAGATGCTCAGAAGCAAGTAAGAAATGGTATGAAAATACACCTGGAAATATTAGATTAATCCTGATTGGCTGTTGCTAGAGAGTAACTAGGAAGTAACTCAGGGGTATGGGCCAGAGACAAGCTATGTAGTTCTTTGTGGAACTTGCTTGCAGCTTGAATTCAGCTGCAGATCAATTTCTCAGGGCACTTTTCTTTCAAAATCGAGGTTGGACTCAAGATTGAGTAGTTTGGACTCTCATATCAACTCCAAGTCATTCTTTTTCCTGCTGTAAGACACCCCACCATGCCCAAACAAGGTTAGCCTTGGTTTTAGTTTAGTTTAGTTCAGTTCAGTTCAGATTAGTTGGTGTATAGGCATGTACAGGTGTAATCATAATAACTAAAGAAGTGGTCATAAAATTGAAAAAGAGTTGGAGGGTAACTGGAGGAGTAGAGAAGTGACAGTAAAGAGGAATATCAAAGGTATATAAAATTCTCAAAATAATTATAAAATACTATGAATAAAATATTTTAAAATTTCCTAATAATTTGAAAAGGATAAAAGAAATAGTTTTATATAACACCTACATTAAAATTAATGCTATAATTTCTAGTCACTTTCACATAAATTTATAAGTGAGTATGTTCCCAGGACTGTACTTTCTTGCTAGATACTTATTTTTCTCTGTTTGTTTTTATGTCAAGTATTGGTTTCCATTTCACACTCAGTAAGTAAATCTTCCAATGGTAGAAGACATCATTTTATAGTTTTTTTTTTTTTAAAAAGGAAGAGATGTAATATCTCTGAAATAAGCAAATGATGATTAATTTAATAAAAATCTCATTAAACTTAATGGTGAAAATTAGTTAACTTCAATTGATAAAGTGATTTATAATGTAAAAGTATTTATATGCTCATTTTTTAAAAAGTAGAAATAAATATAACATAGGAATAATAAACATTCAAAAATATTGAAGTCATTTGAAATAAAAGATTACACCCAGAGCAAGAAACAGAGAGAATGATCCTATGAAATGAGCCACGGTGTGGAGTCACATGTCTGGGTTAATAAATGTTCTGTGGATCCTGTCTTAGCTGAAGTGACTGATGTAGATGCCACAGTACCCTGCTGATGACTTAGCTCCTTATGACAGCAATGATTAAGTAATGTAAGTTTTCTTTCATTTTATCAAAATGAATCACTATTTTTCAATTAAATAAAAGATTCATTTGTCACAAATATTCATAGAGCTTTTCTCAAATTATACAGTGATGTTAGAATCCTTTCACAGCCACATTTCAGAAGATATATTAGAATCCTCGTATGAAATAAAAAAAAAGAGATTAAAATACTTACTCCTATCAACTTCAATAATAAGAAAAACGATATGCAGGCATTTTCAGGCTAGATTTTATTCCAGAAGATACATATTATGATGTAAAAATATAACAATTTTTTTAAAATAAACGAGCCCTCAGTTTCTAGGTGTGTATTGTCTATCATTCATAGATAGATAGATAGACAGACAAATAGATAGATAGCCTATGAATTTTTAGAGACAAGGTTTTACTATGCAGCCTTAATCATTCTCCAACTTACTATGTAAACCACTCTAGTCCCAAGGTTATAGAGATCCATCTGCTCCTGCTTCCTGAGTACTATGATTAAAGACATTGGCTTCCACACTCATCCTTTGCCCTTTATTTTTAACTTATTCCAACTATGAGGGACATTAGCTTAGGAACTTTGTGCCTTTCACATTACTTCATAACATTTATCTCTACACTTTTCCTAAAGAGACAAAATAAAATGAATCAAGAAGGCCCAACCTTTATATTAACTGGATCAGAAATAAAGAGCATGAATAGAATGAATTAAATTGTCAGTTCTCCAGGCTGAGAAGCATCAGATCTTTTCTTTGCAACCTCCTGTAAAAAATTTAATAAGTTGACTCCATCCTTTGAGTTATGCCCAATGCTTTCTGTAGAAAAAGTCCAACCTGGAGTTAACAGCTTGCTTTTAGAGTCTTCTCCTGTCCCAGTTCCTAGTTAGAATTAATGCATTCATTCTGAATTATATTTCTTTTATGGATATTTTTCTATATTTTATGTACAGTATTAGTAACATTTGATGAGGCAGTTAAAAAATACAAATGATACCAAGATCTGTCTTCTGTTTGTCAATTAACTATATATATACATAAAAATTGTTGTTGAACAAAGTTTTTCTCTATGAACAGGTGATAATATTTTGAATAAGATAACCCACCTCTTGTATAGTCTATATTTTACAAAAGAATGAGAAAAGATAAAATCGCTGTATTAAAACAGTGTTGTTAATTGATAAGTGTAATAATAAGAATTGGAGAAGGGAATGGAGAAAGAATTCATTTTCTTCACTTAACAGCACATTTATTAATATACTTTTAACACATAGTGTATGGAAAGTTTTAGATAAAAAACTTTAGATAAATGAGACCTATTATACATACAACATGCATACACACCTACAGATTTTAACAATGAAAGCATAAAACTGTTATAATGACTTCTTAATATTTTTACAAAGCATACACTTTGTAAAAAGGATTTCCAGAGGGAGATTGTAAGTTATAAAAAGAAAAGTAATATATTTTATAAATATACAAATCACTCAAAATGGGGAATGTGAACTTGAGGCACATTTAATTGTTGACATAGCTTAAAATGCCATTAAGCCCCCTCCCCAAAGAATCAAGATCACATTGCTGCTCTCCTCAGGTGTGGTCCTAATGTTAGCAGCAATAAGTATTCTTTTGGGTGAATTTTTCTATGGAAGACTACTCAGGCAACTTTGAATATACATCATTGAAATTGGGATGCAAGAGGAGAACAACAAAGTAATTAAAACGAATTGTTCCTGGTATTACACTTTTATTCTTTCTAAATTTTTAATTTGAGAATTTTATATACATGTACAATGAAATATAATATCTACCAGTTATTTCTCTTCTACATCTCCTTTCATGTTCCAACCAATATACAGTCCTTCTAACTTCATTATTTATATATTTATTTCTTATGTAATATGCCAAGTTTATTTACTGTTAACCGTTATGTTCTAGACATTTTTAAAATCCCAATATGAGGTTTCTATCTTGCCTTTTACCATTTAGTCCCTGGATAAAATACACACCCAACATTTATATTTACAAAAAGCCTTAAACAGCATAAGAGCTGATATCCACCTTCTACGCTATTAGAATCTACTTTCCTATCAATACCTCTGAATTATTACTATGTTTCATCTGAGCTGTTCTAAACTCCAAATGGCAAGCCCTTAGGGCCATGTTCTCATGAACTCATCTGACCCACGGAGACGTCTCTTCCATTCCCCTTCTTCTCCTCCTGGTGGTTCTCATCTGACTCATAAGCCTGGGAACCCTAAAATTTACCTATGTCTTTTCTGCCCAGCTATTGGCTGTTGGCATCTTTATTTACCAATCAGAAATAACTTGGGGGCAGGGTCACATAGTGTCACTGGGGTTTATGTGCAGAGTTCAGGTCTTGGGACATGCACTTAGCATTTCAATAGATAGCAAAATAAAACCTGGGTCATCTACTAGAACATGGTTAACCCACAAATGTCAACATCTTTTTAAAAAAATGATTTTTCCTACATATTACCAACATATCAATAAGTAGACACAGAGATGAAAGTTAAAGGAGTATTCTTACCTCACCCTACTTTCTGCCCCATCTTAAGTGGATCTTGCAGATCTTATCCTCCAAAAATTCCTCCACATTCATCCCATTCTTCCAATACCAAACTCCAACAAGCATTCTCTGGAAACAAAGCAGCTAAGCCTGACAAAGAAACAAGTAATCTACAAAACAGGGAGTAGAGTTTCAGATCTGCACTCTTCCTTCTTTGCTCCTTATCTAATACCACATTTTCACACCCAAATCTATAGCAGACTACCTGTTGTGCCTCTTTTGCCTCCATTCCCAAGGGACTAAGTTGAGCCTTCTGGAATGTCCTCCTTTTCCTTCTTGAATGCACTTCCCTCACAACCTCCTCAGAAAATCCTATCAGCTTGAATTATCTAGGAACACATTTTATCAAAACCCATTAGTAGCCACATTTATCAGGATCCCAGAAAAATTTCCTGGGTAGCACACAACCATCATATTCTCCTATGAAACAGAGCAGACTCTGGAATCCAAGTAACAAAACCGCCATCCAACAAAAACAGATATCAGCACCTAGGACCACAATCTTCCCAAATCAGAAGCCTACATGTTAGTATAAAAATTTAATACATAACCGATGAGATAGTACATCTCCACTAGAGTCCAGTAAACCTATCACAACAGAACCTGAGTACTCTAACATAGCTGGAGCATAAGACAAAGACCTTAAACTAGTCTTTTACAATATGATAGAGGTTCTTAAAGATTAAATGCAGAAGAAAGCATTGAAAAAACAAACAGTGGAAGAAAGTCAAGAAACAGTTGAAAACCTGAAAATAAAAATAGAATCAATAAAGAAACCCAAACTGATATAAATATGGAAATGAAAATTGAGGAACTTGAACAGGAAACCCTAAGTCAAGTCTCACCAACAGAAGATGAAAGATGTAGGAGAATGCCAGACAATGAAGACACAGTAGTAGAAATGGATATCTCATTCAAAGAAAATGTTAAATCTAAAAATTCCTGGCACAATACACACAGGAAATCTGGGCATTGTGGAAAAAAAATCTAAAAAGAAGAGGAACAGAGGAAGGAGAAGAAACCCATGTCAAAGACACAAAAATATTTTCAATAAAACCATAAAAGAAAATTTCCCTAACCTTCACTGGGGTGTTTATAAATATATAAGAAGTATAAAGAACTTTAAATAGATTGTAGGCCTATTATAATCAGACACTAAGTAGATAGATAAAGGAATGAATATTAAAACTTGAACAGGGGTTAAAAATAAAACAAGAAACATATAAGGGAAGACTTATTTGAATAATACCTTACTTGTCAGTGGAGACTGTATAAGCCAGAATTTCATGGACAGATATGGTACAGATTTTAAGGTACCACAGATAATCAGCCCAGACTATTATTTCTACCAAAACTTTCAATCACAATGCATAGAAAAAAATATGGCATTCCATGTAAAAGCAAATTTAACATTATTTATAAATTCATCCCTACAGAATATGCCATTTTTAAAAAATGAAGATATTGCAACTTAAGAAGTTAACTGCATACAAGAAAGTACAAGAAAATATCACAAATCAGTAAATCAAAACAGTAGAGACAAACACACACAAATTAATAGTAATAATAATAATAATAATAATAATAATACAATCTTAATAATGGGAATCAACAATCATTGGCTACTGATATTCACTAATATCAATAGTCTCAATTACCTAATAAAAAGACAGAAACTAATGGATGTATGCACAAACAGGATCAATCTACACACATGAAATATATTTTAACATCAAGGATAAACACCAACTCAGGATAAAAACAAAAAAAAATATATTCTAAAGCAAATGGACCTGAGACACAAGCTTGTATAGCCATTTTAATATCTAACAAAATATCCTTCAAACCCAAATTAGAGGAGAAAATAAGGGATACCACATAGTCATCACTGAAAAAAAAATAACTAAGAAAGCTTGGCAGTTCTCATTATCTATGTACCATATCCAAGGGTCCCAAGTTAGTAATTATTTAAACAATATATTGATTCTAACTCACTGACATTGTGAAACTTCAATATCTCAGTCTTGCCCAAAGACAGATCTTCCAGATAAAAACTAAACAGAGTATGTGGGAACTAATAGATGTTATAAACCAAATAGAACTAACATATTTATATTCACCCAAATATAAAATAATATACTTTCTTAATTGTACCTCATAAATTGTTCTCCACATACTCAGATAGAAAACAAGTCTCAATAGATATAAGGAAATTGAAAGAACACCCTGTATCCTATTTTACCACCATGGTTATCAGCAACAGAAATAGAAAGCTTGCAAGTTCATGAACACTGAGCAAGTCTTTAACGATTGGAAAAAAAAAAAATGTGCCAAGACAAAATTGAGACGTTACTTTAAAATTTTGTAGAACAGAATGAAAATGAATACACATCTCCTAACTTATGGAACAAAATGAAGGCAGTGTTAAGAAGTAGGTTCATAGCATTAAGTGCTTACATCTAAAAAATTATAAAGGAAGAAAAAGAAGAAGGAGGAGGAGGAGGATGAGGAGGACAAGGAGGAAGAGGACAAGGAGGAGGAGGTACATCTGAAATTTCTATGACAAAAATTTAAAAAAATCACACTCCAAAAAGTATATGCCAATAATAATCAAACTCAGGGTTGAAATAAAAAAGTACAAATAAAAAAAAAATTACAAAGAATCAATAAAACAGAGTTAATTCTTTGAGAAAATCAATACGATTGAAAACCTCGTATTCTAATTAACTAAAAACCAAATATACAAATATACAAAGTTAGAAATGAAAAGAGCAACATAAGAATAAATATTGGGGACATCCAGAGTCTATTAATAACATCCATTTAAAACATGGACTTGACCAAAATATATAACTCTAAAAGAAATGAATAATTTCCTCAACAATACCATTTATCAAATTTAAATAGATCAGGCAAGCAATTTAAATAGACGTGTACCCCCTGTGAAATACAGATAGTAAATAAAACTATACCAAATACAACCCCCAAATAAACTCAGGGCCAGTTTTATCACAGAATTTACTAAATAATCAGTGTATTTAATGTCCATACTTTTCAAATTATTCAAAAAAAACCAAAAATCAGAAAATACATTGCTGAATTCATTTATGATGTCATAGTTACCAAGATCTTCAAACCACATAAAGACACCACAAAATAAAGAAAATTATAAGCTAATGTTCTTTATGAATATAGAAACAAAAGTTCTGAATAATATACTTGCAAATTGAATTCAAGAACACATGAAAAAGGTCACCTACCATGATCATTGTACATTTCATACCAGAGATGTAGAGTTAGATCAATGTACAATAAACCAAATATAATTCCCAATATAAATAAAATGAAAGGCAAAAGCCAAATGATCATTTCATTAGATGCAGAAAGTCCTTTGATAATATAAAACATGGCTTCATCACAGAAATCCTGGAGAGATTAGGGGCTCAACCTTAATGTAATAAAGATGATTTATAGCAACCTTAACATAATAAAAGTGATTTATAGTAAGCTCATAGCCACTATCAAAATAAGAGGAAACTCAAAGTCATTCTACTAAAATCACGTCTAAGATAAGTTTGTCCAGTACTCTATACCTAATAATATAGTGCATGAAATCTTAACTAGAGCTAAAGACAACTAAAGAAAAGCAAGAGGATACAGATTAGAAAGGAAGAAGTCAAAGTATCTTTCATTGAAGATAATATAATATAGTATAATATAATCTAATTTACATAATATATAAATGTTCCAAAACTTCCTCCAGAAACTCTTACCCCTGATAAACACTTCAGCAAAGTAGCAGAATACAAAATTTAACTCACAAAAATCAGTAGACCTCCTGTAAACAAATTACAAACACATTGAGAAAGAAAAAAAGGAAACAAGACCTTTCACAATAACCTCAAAATTGTAAAATATCTTGGTGTGACCAAACAAGTAACTTATATGATAAAAAAACATTAAGACGTTGAGGCCAGAAACTGAAAAACACACCAGAAAATTGGGTGATCTCCTATGCTTGTGGTACTACAAGCATACTACTATGCTTGTAGTATGTTTAGTATTAACATACTAAAATAGGTCTGCTACCAAAAGCAATCTACAAATTCAATGCAAACCCCATCAAAATTCACACATTTTGAAAGGGAACTTTCAATTTAATAAGAAAACAAAAAACAAAAAACAAACAACAACAACAACAAAAACATAAAAGCCCAGAGGAGCTAAAATCCTGAACAATAACAGTTGGAGTTATCACTACTCCCAATTTCAAGTTTTACAATAAACATAGTAATAAAATGTGTGCTAGTTACATAAAAACAGACACATTGACCAATGAATTGAAATGAAGACCCAGATACGAATTCATACAGCTATGGACATCTGATTTTTGATAAAGAAGAGAGAAGTACAAACTGGCAAATATAGCACCTTCAAGAAATGGAGCTGGTCAAATTAGATATCCACTTGCAGAAGAATCTCAATAGATCCATACTTATCATCTTGTGCAAAACTCAATTCCAAATGTATCATAGATCTTAACATAAAACAATATATTCTAAAACTGATAGAAATGAAAGTAGAGAATAACCTCAAACTCATTGACACAGGAAATGACTTTCTGAACAGAACAGAATTAAGAAAGTGTGGCAGTTTGAATATGAGTGGCCCAAGAAGTGGCATTATTAGCAGGTGAGGCCTTGTTGGAGTAGCCATAGTCTTGTTGGAGGAAGTATGTCACTGTGGGAGTGGGCATTAGGATCCTCCTTTTAACTGCCTGGACGACAATCTTCTTCCTGGCTGTCTTCGGTTCAAGATACAGCACTTTCAGCATGTTTCCTTCTCCAACACCGTGTGTGCCTGGACACTGCCACACTTCCTGCCTGATAGAACCTCTGAAAATGTAAGCTAGCCCCAATAAAATGTTGTCCATTATAAGAGTTGCTGTGAGGACTAGAGAGGTGACTCAGGAATTAAGTGCACTCACTGGCTAGTCTTCCAGAGGTCCTGAGTTCAATTCCCAGCAACCACATGGCAGCTCATAATGATCTATAATGGGCTCTGATGCCCTCTTCTAGCAGGCAGGTGTACATACAGATAGAGCACTCATAAAAATAAATAAATCTTAAAAGAAAAAGAGTTGCTTTGATCGTGGTGTCACTTCACAGTACTACAAACCCAAGACACAAAGGAACTAAGACCAAAAATTATTTAATGGGATAATTTAATAATAGAAACCAAAAAGTTCGGTAAGGCAAAGGACACTGTTAATTGGACAAATCAGTAGCTCATGAATGGAAAAAGGTTTTTCTATTTACCAACTATACATCAAATAATGGACTAATATGCAAAATGCAAAAATTTTAAAAAACTATATCGAGGAAACAACCTAATTTTAAAAATGGGATATGGATGTAAACAGAATTCTAAAAAAACAAAAAAAAAAAAAACTTAAAAATGTTCCTCCATTGCTGATCACAAAGTTTTATAGTTACTACGAACATCAGTCTGAAGATTCATGGGAAGATAAGAATCAATCAACCTCAAGTTCTACCACTCTAAGACATATACTCAAACGATGCTTCATTCTACTACACTAGCTCATCCATGTTCATTGCTGTCCTATCATAATATCAATAAATTGGAAACAACTTTGTCCCTATTTGTCCTTCAACAAAAAACAGATAAAGAAAATCTGGTACATGGTACATTTACTCAATGAAATAATACTCAGCTGTTAAAAATAAGAAGAGAGGAATCCTGAAAATTTCAGGTAAATAAATGGAACTACCAAAAACGTCATCCAGAATGAGGTAATCCAGATCCAGAAAGACAAATAGGTTATGAATTTACCTATATGATATATGGTTATTAGCTGTAAACTCAGTGATAAAGAAGCTACAAGCAATAGAACCACAAAGATTAAGGATAGCTTAAATGGCAAATGGAGAGATAGAACTTGTTAGAAAAGGGAAATAGAGTAAATAGTTCTGGGTGTATTGGGAGAGACTTGAAAGGGAGTATACTTTGGAGAAGGGAAGAGATGATGGGAACAGGGGAACAAGACAGATAAAATTAAGGGTCATTTGAGAGGGTGTATGGAAAGCAATTTCAGGAGAAACCTCCTAAAATATATATATATATGTGAAGGCAATTTAAATGAAATTGTCAAATAATGAGGCAGAAAGAACCCAAACTTGTCATCTTTCTCACCTAATGAAACTTCGAGTATCTAGACTGAGTTACATAAAATTGATTTCTTGGACAAAAGGGACCTGGGGAAATCCCAGACAATCCAGGTTGTTGTTTAGACTATAGGTTATTCTCCACAATCTAATGGTAAGGCTCCATTACTGAAGGTAACACCTACACAACTCATTGAACACAGAGACAACAAGCTCATGCCTACACAGAACTTTCACACATATGTGCTATGCTTTTGGAAAAGGACGATACTTATAAACAAACAAAAGAGAAACATAAACACCAAAACCAGGCACAAATATGTTGATGTACAGTAGTGTTCTTCCTGCAATACATTCTAGTGCAATTAAGGCACAATATATATAGTAATGTTTAATTATTATCTGATTTGACTGAAAGGCCCATGCTTCAAGATTGAACCCTACCTTATAATACTTGTTAGAAAAGAACCTGTGCCTGGATAGCCCAGGGATGTAGAGTAAAACAAATAACTACTAGACTAAAAACAACAATAGCAATAATCCAACAACGAAAAAGTTGAAATAAAGTGTTTCCTGGTGGCAATTTGTTGTACTCTTAGATCAGTGTTTTGCTCAACCATCATCAGAAAAGTTTGCTTTTGTATTAGATGGGAGCAAGCACAGAGACCCACGACCAAACAATATAGAAAAAGTGAAGAGACCTTAGAATACTGAACCCTAAGGATGATGTATACATCTAATCCTTTCCCTCAGAGACCAGTGAACCTTGCAGAGAAGGAGGCAGAAGTGTAAAAGCCATGGGGATTGCCAAGAAAATAAAACCTTCTAATCTCTACAAGACTTCTGAGCACATGGACTCACAGAGACTGAGGCATGCACCTAGGGCTGAAAGGAAAAGTTGACACATGCCCATTCCCTATCCAGAAGGTATCTCAAATTGATAAGCACATGCAAATGAACAATTAGCTTCCTTCAATAGGGAAGCAAATTACTTTTCAGTGAAGGCTCATTCCCAGCTTTAGATGGTCCACAGAAAATTAAATCAATGGAATCTTCAGAGCTTCCTTTTTTCATAATATTGTCAGGATGCTTCTTTTTTTATTAATTTTATCTCATTTTCTTAAATTTTAATTCATTTTACACACACACACACACACACACACACCTCTATTTTTACCCCACAGGTATTTTATATATATATGCTTTCAGTTAACTTGTTTTTATGGGATTCATAAGTTTGTAAATGAGTGAATCTCTAGTTTTTGTGCTTCTTTTTGGCTCTTTTCTTTATATATGTTGGGTTTTGTCTTATTTTAATTTAACTTATTTTTGTCACATAGAAACTTGCTTTGTTTATCTGTGTTTGTTTATGTGGTTGGTTTAGTATTTGGTTTTAATATTTATTTTTATTTTTTCGAATGAGAGACAGAAAGGGGTGGATCCAGATGGGAGAAGTACAGGGAAATTTTGTAGAAATACAACTGGGGAAAACTGTAATCAAAATATACTATGTGAGAAAAAATCTATTTTCAATAAAAGAAAAAAACAGAGGAACTTTTACAAAAGAAGCAACAAATAAAATATATATATTATAAATTTAAAAGAAAAGGAACATAGTATATTTCAATATCTTTTCCATGTTGCATTTTCTGATTCACGTTTTCACATTTATATTATTTAATTTATGAGTTACTTGTTTGGATATTTGTGTACTTAAGAAACAGACTGGAATTAGAAATGTGTATTTCTCAGAATCCATGAAGCATATACAAAAATAATAGAAATATAAAATTAAAATATATAAAATAAATCTTACATAATTGCTATTAGAAGGCTCAGCACAAAAATTAATAAAATGACATTACCTCACTATGCATATGCAAACATGAGACAATTGGTTAATCTCCAAAGGTACATAAGCATGTTACCTTGCATATCTGAATTAGTGAACAGCTCAGTACCTTGCATATCTGAATTAATGAACAGCTCAGTTCATTTCATAATATAATATTGCCGTATGCATCTCTGGATATAATTTTATCATTTCAGCTCTGTCACTATGCTTAATGATTTCACTGTATTTTAAATTTTAGAATGAAAAAGTGTAGGTATCAGAAAAATATCAAGGGATAAAATACCTCTTATTTTCTGTATTAGAATATACCCAAACTTTACACATTTGTGAATCATAAATTTCATCATGCAAATACTTGGACACTGTATAGGATATATGGATGAATCTTTTTATTCACATTTAAATTTAACATGCTTACTATTATACTTATTAACAAAATTGTACATGATATTATATATATTAACAAGGATTAAGATATATTACTGTGCATCTACATAAGATTCTTTGTTAAATTAAATCTACTTTTAGGGAATAATAGATAAGTTTTCCTTGGAGATGGAAGACAATAAGCAAACATCTTACAAGGCCAAATGTATTCCTCTAGAGGCCAAGTAAGTTCAATCTTAGAAAGGGAAGTGACACAAAACCTAGATTGCAGTAATCATGTCTATACATGATAAATAGACTGAAAAGACTATATATAGTAACATAAAACAGAATACCTCTATAAAATTGTTTCATTATTCTTTGATAATTTTTGAAAATTACTCTTATTTTTTTAAATTTTTCTCCTATATACTAATAGTTTTAGAAGAGCATCATGATTAATGTCAGCATTTCTAAATTCTTGATCCTTCCATGTTTAGCAAATATATTATCTCATTTAGAGGTAATTACAGACAAAGGTTATGTGATGGCCCAAAGAGGCTTGTGACTAATGGAAAAAACATTTACTCTTCAAGGGCCAATAAGTACTTGAGTTTTTGTTTTGTTTTTTCTTTGTTTGTTTGTTGTGCTTTGATTTTATACAAAAATACCCTCTACCTCCTTCAATGGTTCTCATTTAGTTAATGGATTTTTACATTGAAGCTCCAAAGCTGTGAGCCATGGTGCTTTAGGGCATCAGAGTAGGCTAATGGATGCACAGGAGGACATTCTGAAATTCAAGAAAAACAAACAGCCTTCTGTGGGGCATTGTGAAATTCCTAATACAAATTCTAGCAACTACTCCATCATACTAATAGCATATTGTCTTGTTTATTTTGAAATTGATGTTTGTACTTATGAAAAAATATACTAAGACACTGAAGGGTCATAAACTAAGGGACGTTGTAAACCGTGACTTTATACAAATGTTCAGGAACATAGTTGGTAAAACTACAAACCTACTGAGAAGGAGATCAGACTCTATTTGGAAAAGAGAGTGCAGATCTGGCCGTGACACTGTGCATCTAGTATCACCAAAGATGCTCAGGCAGGAGGAATACAATTAACAAACTTGCCTGGTAACAACTGACAAGTTAACCCCCTCTCTGTATGTATGTATTGAGAGAAGCATAGTACATTAAATACATAGATACAAAAGAAAAGAAAGAATAGATTGATGATTTCTTTATAGTGAAATCCATATTATATACTATCCAAACTGTAAAATAAAGGTTCACCTAAGACAACAATATACATCATATAAAATATAAAGTACAAAGATAAAGATATGCAACAAACTAGAGATTATTGTCAGCAATATAACAATATCCTGTTTCTCTTAAAATGTTGTTAACTACTAAAGAAAATAATTAAATAGAAAAATGAGAAAAGAATAAAAATAGTTTTAACAAAACTCATATAAATGACTAAACTAAAATGTCTCAAACAACCATGCAAATTAACACAGAGACCATTTATGTTGCTGGATAAGCACAATTATCATCTGAGTACAGAAAATGCTGTTGAAGTGAAAACCTCTGTTATCAGAAGCACATTAACAGTGTCCTTGGAAATCACTACCACTATTTGGGACATGTTCAATACATTCATCAGTTTACATACCTGATGATCTTGACACTCTTAGTTCATATCTTATACATATGCCTCAAAAATATATATAAAAAAGGTAAAATTTTAAGAATTTAATTTTTGGGATGGCAAAATGAAAAACTGCAAAAATAGTTACAGAGTAATCATTAAATAAATGGAAAATATATGAGATGTTACCGAATTGAAAAGAAATACAGCAATAGAATCTTAATAACTTACTAGATCTTACCAGTTTAACATTGCAAGAAACCACCAAGGCTTAAGAAGTATAATTAAAATATGAAAATTTGAAAATTTAAAATAAATAAATATATTATTATGAAGACATACTAAAGTTAAATAATTTAAGTGCAAGAAAGCCTGAAAAGAAGACAAAGAACAACCATAGTGGCACACACCTTTAATGCCAGCACTCTGCAGACACAGAAAAGCAGATGTCTGTAACAGGACACTCTGATCTACATGGTGCTCCACAGTCCAGCAAGAGTTACATAGAGAAAGCCTGTAGAAAAAATAAGATGGTTATTGTAATAGGGGATTTTAAATGTTAATTTGTAATAATAATTTTTTAGAACAAAAATATGTGAGATTGCAGATGGTGTAACACTTATAATTTGCATATGGATGGGGATATTTTTATATTTTTAAATGTTATACTCAGACTACTGCATATATACTTTTATCATGTAGTCTTCATGAACATACTGATAATTATTAATTTCCGTATTACTGAAAAAAAGAAATAAATTCTCAGACTCACTTACCCATGTCACACATCTAATTAGTGTCAAATTGAGATTAGTGTCTTTTCCAGTGCTCATACTGTGTTACATTGAACATTTTTATTTTTTGAGAAATGATCAAACATAACAGGATATATGATAATACGGGGATCTCCCTAGACTCATTTGTGGAATTAGTTTAATGTCATAGTGGACTCATAAAAACATCATTTTAATTAATTTTAACATGTCTTGATCTAAAACTATTTTATTAGTGCTATGCTATGATGGGTGGTTATGGGGATAATGTGGCATTGACTCATTCAGTTCACCATGTAGACAGGCTGATTTAATATCCTTTTATCTCTTGTTTAGATTATAGGGAAAATTTGGTGAGTTAGATATTAGCCAAAATTGTGAGTTTTAAAATGTACAAATGGCAGATTAGTGGAAATATATATTTAATCTAGTAGAGTCTAGGCATCACTCTTCAATTTTGCTGAGAAACTATTGGCAATTAATGGTTACAGGGAGACAGGAAAACATTCTTCTTTATAGAGTCTGTGGGCCCTAGGATGTTTCTCATCTTCAGGTGGATGTCCTAAACCCATGGATTGTTAACATAAAAAAGCAAATATGAATCTGAGAGGGTGAGTTTGGAGAATATGGAAGAGGAATATCGGATACAAATTGCATCATTTCACTGTATACATGTATACAATTCTCAGAGACTGAAATAAAGACCTATATAAATATCATCCCAATTGTATGAACAACAATGGTTCTCAACATTCTTTTGAAAATGGCTCTGGAAAGTGTCACCAACAAACTCAGGGAAGGCTTTGGAAAAGACATGGTGTGAAACTTATCAAAAAAGGCCAGTCAGTAGGTGTTCATTCAAGGAAACAAACAAACAAAAAAATATGATGTAGATATTGGGGTGAGGATAGTTGTTCATAGTCTCCCTGGACACCCATTTCTTTGTAGGGCAGACTGCCATTGGGGGTGGCTTCTTGCAGATTCAATCATTTTATTCACGACCATATTTGAGTGTTCATACATTATGCCAAGAAATACTTCTGAATTTTTTGTGGGGCTTTATGGTTTATTTTATCAGTTTACTGTGACTCCAAATATTTCCCAGGTTATTTCTTTCTGAGCAAGAATCATAAGCTTAATTTATATGGTCAATGTAAATATGTCAACAGATACTACAAAATAATAAGCATGACTACTTGAGATATATTTTGTATGATTATCCAAAGTGTTCTCAAGTGTTTTACTTATGGTTTTAACCAGGTAAGTAATTGTTTCTTACATATAACTACAGAAAGACTTTTTTTTTCAATAAATCGATTGTCTGTAGCATTATTTACTTTTATTTAACTTTTTCTCAACTTGTATTATTAGCAAAATACTTATTTGAAATTTTTAAGAAATACAAAAGATAATTTCTACCTCTAAAAGAAACAATTTTTAGAAATGAATTTGATATTGATCATTTTATTTCTAATAATTAAATATTAATTACTATCAATTACTAATTAATAGTAATTAATATCAATTACATAAAAATTTGATTTTTTTTAATAAATACAAGTGGTCATTTATATTTTTTCATTTGTCAAGACCCAACAAAGAAAGAAAACTTCAGACCAATTTTGCTTATGAATATTGATACAAAAATATTCAATAAAATTCTAGCAAACTGAGTCCAAGAACACATCAAAACCATCATTCACCACAATCAAGGAGGCTACATCACAGGATTGGTTCAATATATAAAAATTCCTTAATGTAATCCACTGTATAAACAAAACTGTCTTAAAGAAAAAAATCACATGATCATTCCAATAGATGCTGAAAAAACATTTGACAAAATACAACATCAATTCATGTTAAAAATCTTGGAGAGTTCAGAAACTCAAGGCCTCTACCTAAACATTATAAAAGCAATATACAGCAAACCAACAGCCGATATAAAATTAAATGAGGAGATTCTTGAAGCTATCCCAATAAAATCAGGGACAAGACAAGGATACCCACTCTCCCATTTGTATTTAATATAGTATTTGAAGTTCTAGCTAGAGCAATAAGACAACAAAAGGATATCAAATGGATAGAAACTGGCAAAGAAGAAGTCAAGGTATCACTATTTGCAAGTGCTATGATAGTATACATAAGTGATCCCAAAAATTCTACCAGAGAACTTCTGTAATTCATAAGCAACTTCAGGAAAGTGGCTGAATATAAAAATAAATCAAAAGATCAGTAGCCTTCCTTTATATAAATGATAAATGGGCTGAGAAGGAAAATAGGGAAATAACACCCTTCACAATAGTCACAAATGCTATAAAATATCTTGTTGCATCTCTTACCAAGCAAGTGAAGGATCCATAAGGTAAGAACTTAAAATCTCTGAAAAAGTAAATGAAGAAATCTTTAGAAGATATAAACATCTCCCATGTTCATGAATTGGTAGAATTAGCATAGTTAAAAACTAACATCCTAACAAAAGCAGATTCAGTGCAATCCCATCAAGATTCCAACACAGGTCTTCACAGAGAAAGAAAAAAGAATTCTCAATTTCATAAAGAAAAACAAAGCAAAACAAAACAAAACGACAACAACAAAACAGGATAGTGAAAACAATTCTTAACAATAAAAGAACTTCTGGAGGAATCACCACCATCCCTGACCTCAAGCTGTACTATAGAGCAAAAGTGATAAAAACTTCATGGTATTGGTATAGAAGTAGACAGGTTGATCAATGGTTCAGAGGTGAAAACATAGGGAAAAAAACCCACACACATTGTCACTTGATATTTGTCAAAGAAGTAAAAAATATTAAATGAAAAGAAGAAAGCATCTCAATAAATGGTACTGGTCTAACTGGCAGTCAGTATGTAGAAATAAATGAAAATAGATCCACATTTGTTACCTTAAACAAAGCTCAAGTCCAAGTAGATTAAGGACCTCAACATAAAACCAGATACACTAATCTAATAAAAAATTGGGAAAGAACCTTGAACTCATTGGTATGGGGGTGGGAGTGATTTCCTAAACAGAATTCCAAAGGCTCAGGCTCTAAGATCAAGAACTGCAAAATAGAAACTCATAAAACTGGAAAGATTCTTTAAGGCAAAGGACATAGTCAATGGAACAAATCAGAAACCTAACGAATGGGGAAAAAATCTCCACTAACTGCACATTCAATAAATGGATATTATCCAAAATATATACGAACTCAAGAAGTTAACCACCAGAAAACCAATCAATCCATATAAAAAGGGGTATAGAGCAAAACAGAATTCACAACAAAGAAATCTTGAATGGCTAAAAAGCACTTAAAGAAATGTTGAGAGTCCTTAGTGACCAGGGAAATGCAAACCAAAATGATCCTGAGAATCTACATCAATCAGATTGGCTAAGATCAAAACCTCATGTGACAGCACATATTGCTGAGGGTGTGGAGAAAGAGGAAGACTCCTCCATTGCTGGTGGGATTGCAAGCTGGTACAACAACTCTGGAAATCCATCTGGAGGTTCCTCAGAAAATTGGAAATAGATCTACCTGAAGACCCAGCTACACCACTCTTGGGCATATACACAAAAGATGCCCTATTACACCATAAGTTTAGAGACTCCTGTGTTTGTATTGCATTATATTTTATGTTCAAAGCAAAGTAAAATGGCTTTGCTTCATATATAAACACATCAATTTTCAAAAAAGAAAATATTGTGTAAGAAAGTTGTGCCACAATCCAAGGCCAACTTAAGTAATTTCTTGTCTCTAAAATTCATGTTGTGTTTTTTTTTTAATTTTTTTAATTTTTTTATCACCCTACCATACTCTTTATAGCCTAGGATGACATATAACATAAATGAATATAAATGAAAAGTTAAATGGTTTCAATTTGCTGCTTGATTTTTTTCTCATAAACTGAATGCTAAACACATGATTCAATCTACTTTTCACTAGAGTCAATTTCTATAACTAGCTCTTTTCTATTATTTACTTTGTAAAACAACACAACTGTACAGAGTTTGCTGAATAAGGAAGATTCTAACCATAACTTACAATCATATTATTGGTTTTCATATTTGTAGTGATGTTTAAATATACAATAACTATGCCTTAGTTTTCTGTAATTATACTGTTTTATTATACTGTTTTTGGAGATCTTCATACAGGTGATTATGTCTGCAATTTTGTGTTACAATAATTATGTTTCAATTTATTTTGAAAGGTAAATTAGTGCTATTAACTACCATAGATATAAGCAATAGATTTTGGTACTTTTATGTGAGTCCTGGGGATTTGAAATCAGTCATGTGCTTGTGGGCTGAATGTCTTTACTCAAAAGCTTTCTACCAATTCCAAAACAGAGACATTTAGAGCCACTATTTGGTGAAGTATTGTTTCATTTTAGGTAACTCCATACACTAATTTGCAAAGAATTAACTATATAATACTAGATATCTTCTTTTACATTATTAGTTCTACTACTATTTAAACAAAACAAAACCATCACTTCTACCACCATAAACAAAACAACAAGAATAAAATACTTTCCTGATTTTAAGGGTAAATACTCATACATATATTTGATGTCCCCATTTACTAATTAAAAATTTAGAAATACTAATTTTGCCAAAGAAAAATTATTAAGTTTATTCTATATGAGCATTTGAGTACTAAATACTTGGATGGGTGACACCTACCTAAGAATAATTTACAGAACACTTTCCTTAATACATTTAAATATTTCAAGTGAATATTTCTTCTGTGTTATACACACACACACACATACACACACACAACATACACACACACACATACACACATATATATATATATATATATATACACCCAAATATCTATGTGAATTTTATTTGTAACACCTACCCAGAATTTTTGTAACCAAATCTTTTGATTTTCAAAGTACTATTAAAGTTTATTTTGATGCTTCTGGAAAGGATATAGAAAATGAGCTTCTCTTCACTGAGATTAATAGCAGTAATTTCCCATAGACTGTTTTAAAAAGACAAATATGTGCATTGTCTACTCCTATTATAAGTTTTAATATAAGAAGCCCAGAAAGTATCCCTGTGAATATATTATTTCCAAAATTTTAAGTTAAGGTTACCCATCCTCAATGATTCATGATATATTTTTCAAGAATAGAAATGATTATAGTGGTATTTTCCTTCTTCCTAAATTCCTACATAGTTGAAAAAAAAGGTTTGTTACGGTTTTACCATCCCTAACTGAGTATAATGCTAATCCCTCAAGATCATATATCATTGTTATCTTTCAGAGTAAGCAAATTTATTTGTGGAATTTAGAGATTTAAATATGCTTACTTTTTGGTATACTTTATTTCTATACTTCAAAAATAAGTAAAAATTATATTGAAAGAATTCCTTAAATTGGTGCAGTACGACTGCCATTACACATTTGGAACATTTCTCTGAAGGGATTGTATAAAAAGTCATAAGAATAATGATACTCACAGCAATCTTTCCTGGGCTTCTTATATTGAAACTTATAGTAAGAGTAAAGAATGCACATATTTATTGTTTAAAAACAGTATATGGGAAATTAGCACTATTCATCTCAGTGAAGGTTAATAATCTTAGAAATGGTATATACTGACAAATTCTTTATTTTTACCATAGTAAAGAGATATGTCAACAGTAATTAACTAAGTGTCCATATATTTGCAAAAGTGCAATTTAAAAGCATGACACGCTGGTTATCTCTAATTTTGTTAAGTGTTTGGGCATTTTGTTTTTGTTATCATATTTTAAATGGTCACTATTTATTCAGTATTCAGTATTATAGATACTTAGGCATTTTATTCTCATTTTGGGCCATAATATTGAAGTATGCAATAAAATAAATTAAAAGAGAGAAAAAGAAGAGAATGAATGAATGAAGAAAAGGAATGGAAGGAGAGAGGGGGGAAGAAAGCAAGAGGAGGTGGGCAGGATAAAAGGACAGTGTGAGGGGACAAAAAAGAGAAAAAAACATGTGAAAGGAGATGAGGCAGAAACAGGAGAAGGGATAAAAATCCATTGGATTAACTGAAGGTAAGTGGTTGTATATAATTTTAACTGCCCTACAAAGTGTGCAAGTAACTGAACAGAGTAAAAGAATGAAGTGAAGCAAAGATGGGTGTTTATTTAAAAAGTCAGCTTCCAAGGCCTGCTCACAATGTCATAAACTCGGGAAAATTATTACATCTACATATTGTTTACATATCCCTTAATCATAAATTCACAAACCATGACAAATATTTGTCTATTACTCTATATCTTTTCCCTCAGCCACATAAGAGTATCATCAAGTAGTCTGGAATATCCACACTACAACTCATGAACCACATGAAGCTCAAGAGGAAGGAAGATGAAAGAGTGGATGCTTCAGGCCTACTTAGAAGGGGGAACAAAATAATCAAGGGAAGTAGAGAGTGGGAGGGACTTGGGGGGAAGAAAAGAGGGGGAGGGAAAAATAGAGGAAGAATCAGGTATGGGAGAAGATGCAGATGATACACAGAGGATCAGGACATTGAACAGAGGTGTGTAGCAATGAGGGATGGGGAACTGGCAGTAGCAACTAGAAATTCCCAGATGCTAGGAAAGCAAGAGCCTCTCAGGAGGCCACAGGGATGACATTAGCTGAAATATCCCACAAAGGGGAGGGAGGACCTGCTGAGACCATATCCAGAGGTTAGGCATGGCCCCCTGGTTGAGGGATGGGGCCACACACCCACCTCCAAAATTTTAACCCAAGATTGCCCCTGTCTAAAGGAAATACAGGGACAAAGAGTGGAGCCGAGACTGAAGGAAAGGCCATCCAGAGACTGCCCCACCTGGGGATCCAACCCACATGTAGACATCAAACCCAGGAGCTATTGCTGATGCCAAGAAGTGCTTAATGATAGGAGCCTGGTACAGCTGTCTCCTGAGAGGTTCTGGCATATCCTGACCAATACAGATGAGGAGGCTCACAGCCAACCATCAGACTGAGCACAGGGACCACAATGGAGAAGTTAGGGGAAGGACTGAAGGAGCTGAAGCTGCCTTATCTTACATCAACGAGAGGGGAGACCTTTGGTCCTGTGAAGGCTTGATGCCCTAGTGTGTAGGAATGCCAGGGCAGTGAAGTGGGAGTGGGTAGGTGGGTGGGGGAGCACCCTCATAGAAGCAGGATAAGGGGAGATGGGATAGGGGGTTTACAGATGGGAAACCAGAAAAGGGAATAACATTTGAAATGTAAATAAATAAAATATCCAATTAAAAATAAATAAATAAATTGCATGTTTAAAAAAAAAAATGAGTAGCACCAAGTATGGACCAACTTTTGACTACAACGTGAAACTCCTAACATTATTGAGCATTTAGTTCTCAGTCTTTACTACTTTTATACCATTAAATGATACAAGATTGTCATAGCTATAAGAATCAAACAGCGTTTGTGTGGCCAGTAGAAGATGGTGTTAGAGAAGTGGAGTAGTGTGTGTGTGTGTGTGTGTGTGTGTGTGTGTGTGTGTGTAGGTCTCTATTTCCTGCCATTGGATCCTCATCCCCTACCTGAACTGCTTGGTTGGGCCTCAGGTGGGAGAAGATATGCCTAGACTTGTTGGGACTAGATATCACAGGGAGGAGCAGAACCCAAGCTGGAAGAGGAGGGGGTAATAGGAATAGGGATTTGTATGGGTAGGACTGATAGGCAAGGACGGGGGCTGGGATCAGGATGAAAAGTAAATAAAAAATAATACATTATTGAAAAAAAGTGCCACAACTGTGGAGATTTAACAAAAATTTTCAGTTTCCTAAAATTTAAATTATCCCCCATTACAAAAGAAAGAAAGAAAGAGAGAGAGAGAGAGAGAGAGAGAGAGAGAGAAAGAGAGAAAGAAAGAAAAGAAGGGCTAGATAGATGACTCATTGTTTAAGAGTAGTGACTGCTCTTCCAGAGGTCCTGAGTTCAATTCCCAGAGATCACATAATGGCCCACAGCCATCTGTTATGAGATCCAATGTCCTCTTCTGGTGTTTCTGATGACAGCTACAGTATACTTATATAAATAAAAATAAACAAATCTTTAAAAACAGAAAAGAGAATATTGTTAGAGAAAGTGTTTTAAAGTCTATTTTATTCATGTCTCATAGGATTCTATAATTTTCATCATTACAATAATCTACCAATACAATAGAAATTATCATACTTTATCATAATACTTAAAATAAAATATTTTTGACAAGACTGCATATCTGGACTTAATTCTGAAAAGTAAATACAGGAAAGGAATAATTATCACAAGTTCAGAATTTGAAGAATAGTAGATAATTACGTAAAACATGAAAAGTATCAAGAGAACGCAAATAGCAAATTGGCATGATCAATTTATTTAAAAACTTATCAACTTACTTCCATATACATGTATACATGTATCTGTGCACAGAGATTGTAAGATCATCAGAGGAGTTAATTTTTTCTTTTATTATGAGATTCCCAGGGATTGAACTCAGGTCACTAGGCATGGCAGCATGCCATACAAGCCATTTAAGCCATCATGTCTTGCTGAACTATGTTCACATTTAATATACTGGGTTTAAAGTCAGTATTTATTTTGTGTAGAAAAACTTTTGGGTCTACATGATGATAGAATTGAAGAGCAGGAGGTTTAAGTGCAGAAAACATTACTAAACAGACATCACTGGATTATTGTATCTTGTATAGTTGAGATACACAGTTGAGATAAGATCTAATGCCATACAGTTCAGCAGCAGATATAAGACATAAAAAATACCAATAGACACCTGTCGTCTACTTCTTCAGTAGGATTGTAATTTATACAAGCATTTGCTTTATATCTGTTGGGGGGGTGAATATATTGCTAACATATCTTAGTTCATCATAAATTTTATTCATAAAGTTCCAATTATGTATTTTGCTAGATAATACATGAGCTAACATTTGTATACTCTGCATATTAATTCAATCCTATCATATAGATATTATATATTGATAATTTTGTAGAAATACACTTATTTAAATTTAAAAGCATAGATATAATTTTTGCATGGTAAGAATGAAAGTAAAAAGATAAATGAAAAGACTTGAACAGTTTGACATAATACTAACTCAACATAACTATTTGTTTCATGAACCAATATATAGGGTTGAGGTTTGCATAGATGAATAAATTGATGCATCACTGGAAAAACTATAACTTTCTCAAGTATAGGGAGAATTCAAGTAAAAATTTAAAGAGTAAAATCAACTTGGTGACTTTACCAACATAAAACCTTTACCTTCTGTATCAATTTTCAATTAGTAATAATCTCCCCCTTACTTGTGTAAAAAAAATAAAGATTAAGATTTTCTGAATTTATGGCAATTTATAGAAGTGTGTGTGTAGTTTAAGATACCACAAGAAGAAAGGAAAACATAAACACAAAGACTGGAAGTGTGGTTCAGTTCTAATGTGCTTGCTTAGAAAGAACACAGTCCAAGTTAAGTCTCCAGTACAATATAAAACCAACACAATAATCACTTCTTTGAATGAGATATATAATTTAAAACCAAGTACACAGATTTTTTTTTTTTTTGTTATGACTTGATAACAACAGGGAGCAGAGCTCACACATGACATGAGCTGGTTAGTGAGGTAATATGAATACTGTAAGAAACATAAAGATTAGCCTGAGAGTGAAATCCACTAGTGAATCATTCTTAATATTATCATATATAGCATGCTATTAGTACTTCATCTAGCCATAACTAAATGTTCCATGTAAGTTTATGGAAAAGTGAATTCTTCATTCAGAAGAAACCTTCAGTGTGTCCTCTTGAAGAAAGAAGAGGAGAGGGAGAATCCAATAATTTCAAGTTGAGCATCCATTGCAGAGAGATTGTTATCTTACTAGAAGCATCAGTTCTGAACCATTACAAGATAACCAAAAGACAACACTCTGACTTTAGGAGATTCTACCACAACCAATTAAATGCAATCTACAGTCATAAGCAAGTGTCAAGTAGTGCAATGCATAACATTATAAATACAAAATTCGGGAAACTGATTTTGTTGTTATTTTGTTTTTCTACTTCTCAATGGGTAAAATTCTGATGTCTTCACTTCTAAAATTCTCATTATACTTTGTGCTTTATATAGCTTCTTTCATTACTATTTCTTAATTATAATTGTAAAGCCCAAAACTCTTTCATTTTCTTATTAAGGGGAATAAATATCTTTATATTGATGAAATATTTAAGTGAAGAAAATTAAGATGGTTCTTTTGTGTTCTATAATAGCATCTCTTATGCTGGATTTCTGATTTGCTCTCCTTTATTTACAAAAGAATACACATTTTGTCAGCTTATCACCTGAAGACAGCATTTACAACTTCTAAATAATTAGTTGTTGCTTATTTTCACTGGGAATATATGGGGCATATCTTAGGGTTGATCGATCTTATAGATTATATCATTTTTTTCTCTTTTGAGTTAATTTGTGTTTATTCAACTACTCCTGGGCATGAGGCCTTCCCTGGATTTTGGTTCATTTACCTAGTGATATTCCACTATAGAAAATTGGTCTCACATTTCCTGGATGATATCAGATACCTTCTTGGTTAGTGTTGGGACTTTGTGTCCACTTCTCAGCTTTAGGATATTGTTTGGTTTAAATCTCTGCCGGCCTTGTGCATGCCTCCAAGTCTCTATGAGTTTAAGAGAATATTGAGACTGGTGTGCTTTGAAGATACTGTTTCCTTGGAGTCACACACCATCTCTGGATCTTTACACCTCCTTTTCTGTATATATCTCTGAGCCTTGAGAGGAAGGGATTGATAATGACATCTCATTTATGGCTGAATTTCCCCAAATCTCTCACTATCTGCACACTATCCTGATGTAGGTCTCTGAATCAGTTACCATGAATTACAAGAAGAGGTTTATCTGATGAGGATTGAGCAGTGCATTGATCTCAGGATATAGTAGGATGCCATTAGGAGTCATTTAATTTTTATATTCCTTTATTAGAAGGGCCTGTGGCCTATCTTGTTTGAGAATGTTGACAACTTAGCGTATCAGGTATAGGTTCCATCTCCTGGGGTGGGCCTTAAATTCAAATAGTAATTGGATTGTTCTATAACATCTGTGCCACTATAATATCAGTACACTATTTTCGATTATGGGTTTCTATTTGGGCAATATTGTTGATTAACTTTCTTTTTTTTCTTTTTATTTATTTATTTTTTCATACTTTATTTACATTTCAAATGTTTTCCCCTTTCCAGATCTCCCCTTTGGAACCTCCCCATTCTCACCCCCTCCCCCTGCCACTATGGGGGTATTCCTCCATCCACCCACCCACCCACTCTCGTCTTCCCTCCTTGGTGTTCTCCTATACTGGGGGATCTAACACCCACAGGCCCAAGAGCCTCTGCTCCCCCTGATGTCTAACAAGACCCTCCTCTGCCACATATGTGGCCAGCACCATGGGTCCCTCCATGTATTCTTTAGTTGGTGATTCAGTCTCTGAGAGTATCGGGGGTTCAGGTCAGTTGCCACTGTTGCTCCCTCCAAGGGGCTGCAAACTCCCTGAGCTCCTTCAGTCCCTTCTCCAAGTCCTCCATCTGGGACCTCACACTCAGCCCTAACTGTTGCTGTGAAGTGACTCTTGGGTATTTTGAACTTTTAGGCTAATAACCAATTAATAGTGAGTACATACCATGTTCATTCTTTTGTGACCACGTTACCTTGCTCAGGATGATATTTTCAAGTACTACTGGCAAAGAAAGTTAATCAGCCCTTAAAGATGATTAACCATTATCATGTACACAAAGCACATTTTTTTCACCATGATGCTAGTCTGTCGGGTGAAACTTCTAGCTAAGTACCAGCTCAATTTCTTTGTGCTCAATGACATATAAGTACGTAGTTGTGGAAGGTAGCAAACAGTCTTGGCAATAGTTTGTGATGTCTTGTGGGGGTGTCAATGTGACCCCCTTTGTCTAATGAAACTAAAAATGTAACCAATCCTAAGTATCGTGGATTTAACTTGCTGGCAGGACATGTCTAGTTCAGGTATTTTCTCTCTGATTATATGGTGCTTCCATTTATATTCATTTCATATATGTACACGTTTTAGGAAGCATCTACAGTCATATGTTTCTGTATGACTTTTCAAAAGGTTTCCAGTATATTTGTTCTCCCTCCCTATATTCTCTCCTTTATTGTGCAACCCTATTCTCCTCATTTAATATTCATTTTCTAGTGCCCCCTTTTCTCTTAATGACACTGTATTATATTTTCCTTTCTTTGGGAGATCTTCTTTTCCCCTACTGGTCTCTTACCAGCTGCCTAATCTTTGTGTTTATTTTTGATTTAAAGAAAACTAGCTAAAGTTTAAATACTAACATTCACACATAAGAGAATCCATGCAACAATATCTTTTGGGGTCTGGGTTACCTCACTGAGGATGATATTTTCTAGCTCTATTTATTTAATTATGAAAACCCTGAAAATTTCATAATTTTTTCTTGGTTAAGAGCTAAACAATACTATGTTTTTTTAAAAAATAGTCTCTTGTTTTTGAAGATTTATTTATTTAATGTATATGAGTACACTGTCGCTGTCTTCAGACACACCAGAAGAGGGCATCAGATCCTATTACAGATGGCAGTGAGCCACCATGTGGTTGCTGAGAATTAAATTCAGGACCTGTGGAAAAGCAGTCAGGGCCCTTAACAACTGAGCAATCTCTCTATCCTCAATATTATGCTTTTTTTTTTTTTAATGTACTACATTTCACTATTTACTTTTCAATTGATAGACACATAGGTTGTTTCCATTTCTTGACTATTCAGAATAAAGCAGTAATAAATATGGAGAAGTAAAGATCTCAGTAGTATGGTCTAGAGTCCTTTGGATGTATGCCCAATGGTAGCATAGCTGGAGCTTGTGGTAGAACAATTTTGGCTTTTTTGAAGAACTTCCACACTGATGTCCATATAATCTGTACCAGTTTCAACTCTTACAAGAAATGAGCATGTTCTCCTTTCCCCACATTCTTGTCAGCATATACTGTCATCTGCTTTACTGATGTTGGCCATTCTGACTGCAATAAGATGAACTCTCCTATGTTTTTGCTGTGAGCCCATCCTTTAATAGCTGTGCCATCTACACCAACTCATAATAAAATCTCAAAAATATTTTTAATTTTCATTTTTCTGATGGGTAAGAATATTGAACATTTGTTTAAGTGCTTCTCAGTCTTTCATCTTTTGAGAACTCCATGTTTATCTTTATTCTTAGTTTTTAAATGGAATATTTGTTTTCTTTTTTTAATTCTCAATAATTTTTCAGAGAAAGCACAAAACAGAATGCCAAACCCTCAAAACTATCTTGGATTACACCCACAAGTTACATATGTGAAAGTCAATAACCCCAAGTAGTGTCTGGATGAGAGCCACACTTATGTTAAACAAGAATTTCTATTAAGCTTGACCAGTCACCTTGACACATCTCGTTATGTGAGGAAGTCCCGATTGCTGTATTGACTCAATCATGATGGCCAGTGGGCATGTCTCTTTCACAGCTGCACAGGAGAGCCCAGTCCATGGTGATTGGTGCTGACCCTGCACAGCATAGGTAAAGCATTATGAGCATGGAAGCAAGCCAGCAGGCAGCATTCTCAAGGCTTTCCATTTCAAAATATGGGCTTGAGTTTCTGCCTTAGTTTCTCTTGATGCAGGCTATAACCTATAAGCCAAATAAATACCTTTTCCCCCTAACCTTAAGCATTATGCCATTGTGTTTATTATAGTGAACCAAAAGCAAAACACGACTTTATTCATAAAGTTGAGCTGGGAAACTTCATTAGATTTTGCTTCTGAATTTTTAACTCTTGAGATGTAAGTGACTTTGTGTCTTAAAACACCTAAAATGCCATAGATATGGCAGGCTTTACTGTGGAAACCTTATAAAATGTGATCTTGGGTGCAACATGCAGACCTATTTAGGCAAGGGTTTGTTAGTCCAGGGCTACCACTGCAAGTTAGCCTGAACTCTACTGTTTATTCCATGATCTTAATTGATACTAAGAACCTAGCCATTTTAAAATTAATTGAGGTATTTAATTTCTGCTTCAACAAATATTAAGAACAAATATAATGGAAGTTTTGTTACATACAAACATGTATTATTACATATGAATATGTAAAAACATTTCTGTGTTCTGAAGACATTTTGTTTATGCTGAACTAAAAACAAAACAAAACTAAACATTAAGTTTGTAAGTACTAAGTGTGTAAAAAACCCAATCACTTGAAATGTTTTTAGATAATAATTGTTACCCCAAAGTAATCATTTTATTTGGGCATAGGATCTCTGGAAAAATTCTTACATAGCAAAGTTAAGGCAACCTATAAGCTACTCAATATTAGTGAAAATAACCTATTGACAAGTGATTTAATATTAAAATAAAAAATGTTTTCAGAGTCAAAATTTATGGTAGAAGAAATTGCACCATATATATGATTTTGTACACAATATTTATATATTATATATTTATATATAAAGAGTATATATTATAAATTATACACACACATATACATACATATATATATATACATACATATGTATATATATAATGAGAAACAGAAACTCTGAAGCATCCATATAAACTATTCACTGTCATCTCATAGCTTTAATGTCACAGTTTTCAATCTCCTTTGATTGTTTTAATTTTTGTTGGATATTTTCTTTATTTACATTTCAATGTAATTCCCTTTCCCAGTTCCCCCAGAAACCCCCTATCCTATGCCCCCTCCACCTGCTTCTCTGAGGATGATCCCCCTTTCACCCACCCACTTCTGCCTTCCTACCCTCATATTCCCCTGCACTGAGCATTTAGCTTTCCCAGGACCAAGGACCTCTTTTCCCTTTGAGGCCAAACAAGGCCATCCTCACATATGTGGCTGGAGCCATGGGTCCCTCCATGTATACTTCTCAGTTGGTGGTTTAGTCCCTGGGAGCTCTGGGCTGTCTGGTTAATTGATATTATTGTTCTCTCATGGGGGTGAAAACCCCTTCAGCTCCTTCAGTACTTTCTCTTCCACTAGGGACCCCATTCTTAGTTCAATGATTGGCTGCAAGCATCCACATCTGTATTTGTCAGGCTCTGGCAGAGCTTCTCAAGAGACAGCTATATCAGACTCCTGTTAGCATGCACTTCTTGGCATCTGCAACAGTGTCTGGCTTTAGAGACTGTATGTGGGATGGATCCATAGATGGGGCAATCTCTGGATGGCCTTTCCTCCAGTCTCTGCTCCACATTTTGTCTCCATATTAGCTCCTGTGAGTATTTTGTTTCCCCTTCTAAGAAGGACCGAAACACCCACACTTTGATCGTCCTTCATCTTGAGTTTCATATGGTCTGTGAATTGTATCTTGGGTATGCCAAGCTTTTGGGCTAATATCCACTTATTGGTGAGTGCATACCATGTGTGTTCTTTTGTGACTGTGTTACCTCACTTAGGATAGTATTTTCTAGTTCCATCCATTTGCCTAAGACTTGCATGAATTCATTGGTTTTAATAGCTGAGTAGTACTCCACTGTGTAAATGTACCATATTTTCTGCATCCAGTCCTCTGTTGAAGGGCATCTGGGTTCTTTCCAGCTTCTGGCTATTATAAATAAGGCTGCTATGAACATAGTGGCGTATGTGTCCTTGTTATATGTTGGAATATTTTTTGGGTAAATGCCCAGATGTGATATAGCTGGGTCCTCAAGTAATACTATATCCAAATTTCTGAGAAACATCAGACTCATTTCCAGAGCGGTTGCAATTCCACCAACAAAGGATGAGTGTTCCATTTTCTTCACATCCTCAGCAGCATCTGCTGTTACCTGAGTTTTTGATCTTAGCCATAAAGAACCTTTTTAAAAATTGTACCTCTATACATATAATTATTTATATCACTCTTTCAAGAACCTGCTGTATTATTTTATTAAATAATTTATTTTGATGCTGGGTATTAAGTTATATAGACAACTTGCTTGTTTTCAGTTCTCTTTACTATCTATGGTTGGATATGGAAATCATCCAGTGATGAGAGCCAATAATTTATTTGCAATTTAATGTAACAGTTATTTAGAGTGCCTTTTCTATTAGATACTGTTCTTTACCATAAGATCCAGTAGTGAAGAACTCTAGTATAAATACAATACTGTAAAAAAATAAAATAAAAAAACATATTTTAGATGATGAATGAGAAAGTGACTTAGCTAGATGAATGGCACAGAGGAATTGAAGGGTATAACTATGTGTATGGTAAAAGCATTGGCCATCATGAGAAACTATGGTGGTCTTAGTGTTATTATGAGTGTAGAGGCTTTTGGAGAGGACAGCTGGATATTGGAAGTTTTAACTGAAGGAAAAACACATATGTAGAAAGAGGAAGCGTAGCTAGGATTAGGCAGCACCAGTTACAAGCAAGGTATAGAAGAGACATCACAATCATTTAATTTTGCCTGCATCTATGGGAAGTCTGATAATTTCTGTGGAAGATAAAAAACTTAGGACATTGGAAATGTAAATTTTTATTCCTTCATAAAATTTAATTATTATGACAGGAATTGTATCAGGTAATAAACTGGCATATTTGATAGTAACATAGAAACTTAATAAGTTTTTTGGGTAGATAGATGCAGGTGTCCTGGTAGGTTTATCTTCATTCAACCTTTCATAAGTTATTCAATCTATCAAAGACAAGGATCTGCTGTAATTCAGTGTACAAACTCATAGATATTTTTTATAAGCCAATCCACAATAGAATATTTACAAGTATTTAGTTTACTGAATTCTTGACTGATGAATTAACCAAGGAGGAGTCACTGAGTCACAGTCTCCTGGGTATGATGGAGTGGCCAACATGTTTTGAAAGTTTCCTAGAGAAAAATATTTCAGCAGTAATGCTGGATTGTGGTATAAATGAGAGTAATTCCAAAAGGTGACGGTCTCATTCAAGTATTGTTCATGGTACAGCAAGGAAAATGTAGGCAGTATTCCAGTATTTACCTAGGGATATATATGAGGCATGCCTTTTTCTCTGATATTCATCTCAGCACTCACAGTATTGATTCTATAAAAGACATGACCAGTTAGATGGTTTATTAGTGATGTTTTTCCAGAATCTTCTTACAAAATAATGATTTGTTTATCTCTTCTTTAATCTCTCTCTAGTCCTTTCCCTCTCATCCAACCATGTGTATATATATGTATGTTTCTTTAACTCTTTACTTCAACATGCTATGTTTCTTTATTCAATGACATTTTGAATTTTCTCACATATATTTAGCATTATAGTAATACTACTAAATTTATTACAATAACCCCAAGTGAGGATGCTTTAATCCTACTGGGGAGGGAGAATAAAATAATTATGGGAAGCAGATGGAGGAAGGGACTTGGGGGCAGAGGGGAAAAGGAAAACATGATCAGGTATGAATGTAGGAGACAAGAGAGAAGCCCTGAGGACTAGCAGAATGAATGGAAATATGCAACTTCAAGGGGGGATCTGTATGGGAAGTGGGGCACCCTCTAGAAAATACCAGAGACTTGAAAGATGAGAGACTCTTGGGACTCAAAGGGAGGGACCGTAGATGAAATAAGTAAGATAGGGCATCAAGTGAGGAGATAAGGTTGATATACCACAGTCAAAAATACTTAGCCAGAATTATTCCTCTCTAAAAGAACTGCAGGGATAAAATTGGAGAAGAGACAGAAGGAAAGTGGTCCAGTGACCTGCCCAACTTGGGATCCATCTGAAGGGGAGGCTCCAAGGCCTGACACTATTATTGATGCTATGATATGCTTACAGATAGGAGCCTAGCATGGCTGTCCTCTGAGAGGCCCAACAAGCTGATGACTGAGACAGATACAAATACTTACACCCAACTATTGGACTGAATTCAAGGACCCCTGTGGTTGAATTATGGAAAGGCTGGATGTAGCTGTGAAGGAGAGAGACCCCATAGGAAGACCAGAAGTCTCACCCAACCTGGAGGCCCCCAACACATTTATAGCAGAGGATTGCCTGGTATGGCCTCAGTGGAAGAAGTTGTGCCTTACCCTTGAGAAACTTGAGGCCACAGCAAGCAGGGAGTTATGGTTGGATGGAATACTCTTGGAAATAGGGGAGAATGAATGAGATGAGGTAGTGGTTGGAGGGGGAATGGGAGTGGGGCAACAGCTAGACTGTAAAAAATTTTATAAAAGTAAATAAATAAATAAAAATTTTTTCTATATTAACTATAGTCAATTTTATGATCCAATATTTGTAATTAGAACATGTTTGTGATATAGAAAATTAATGAAATTCTAATATTCAGATGAGCAGTAAATGTGCTTTTATAAACCAGGCAAGCCTTAGCTAACATAGTGCAAATGAATTATTTTATATTTGGTTGCTGAAATATACTCAAAGTCAAAACATGAAGTAGATTTTCTCTTGAAGTTCTGTTGCCTTGAAAATATCACCTCATATCTCATAGCTATGACTTAAATAAAAGATCATTTCTATTTCTTTTAAAAAATTATTATGAGTTTTGAAATTTGTCTTCCTGATATTATGTTGCATTATTTCAGGGAGTTAGAAAATTAATAGTGTGTATGTAAGTAAAGATAAAACTTTTGAGATATAGCATATTAATACAGTGTAGGTGACATTGAACAAAGCCATATAATCTTTGACAGTAGATCATCTACTCTATTTTTAAAAGCAGCATATAACCTCAAACAACGTGAAGTAATATTTTCCTGTTAAAATTCCAATTGCAATATACCCAATTTAAATTTCTACATATGCAAGTCTTCTAGCTATATGAGTACCTATTGTGAGTAATTATGTAATTTCCCTGACTAAATTCATTAAATTATATAGAAATAAATTTGGTATAAGAATGAATTTATGGGATTACTTACCTAGTTTTATTGCTTTCTTCAGATTAATATCTAGGGGAGGAGATAATTAGGTCAAATTTATCACTAGGTTGAAAATTTCTTTTGTTCTTTGTGATTAAGTACTTTAATTGAAATTTCACAAATAATTACTAATTGAATATTTTCTATTTTTAATGTGTAACACACAATGCATGGATAACATTTAAAAAGCTGTTATTCCCTGGATCATTGGCTTTAGATCTATTGTGCTACCACAGAAGCCTAGTATCTTTACAAGGAAATGGTTTAAGCAAAGAATGAGATGATGACAAGCATAGCTGTCAAATTCAGGGAAAAAATTGCATGGATCTGGGACTGCTATATGAAATTCTCTCACCAAAGCTGTATGGTACAAGTGATGGAAACTTCCAAAGCCATGAAGGTTTTGGCCTTACTTGTTGGTTACAACTGTGGGTATCTGTTCTTTTCTATAATTACTTTACACCCACTGCTTCATGACTTGTACAAGGGCAAAGGCATTTAGGGTGAATCTAGGTAGGGCTTCAAGAACATAGGCAGAGTTGAGTGGGTAAAACAAACATAGAGTATTCTTTTTTCTTTTATTCTTTTGGCCATTCAAGTAGGAAATGTATCTTTACTCACCCTTTTTTCTTTTTTTGAAATAAGTATTTTTTGCTTCCCCATATTGACATCTGAACTAATTAATATATAGATGAAGTGATCAAACAACTGAGATTAAATATTGGCAATCATAGGTTGAATGGATGGGGAAAATAATATGGAAGGGTTTACACAATCATGCTATTTGCTTATCTATAAAAGATTACAAATTCTCTTAAGTGAATTAAAATAAACAGGAAAAAGAAAAGGCATGATTTTGTAAATAAAAAAAAAGTAAATTTTAACTAGAGTCCATGACTCATTATAAATTTAGTAAATTCAACACTCAGAACTTGGGCTGTTTGGTAGAGACAGCCACACTGACAGAACATCCTGAAATATATCCTTACAAGTACGAAAGACAGATATTTAACAAGTAAACCTCAAACCTTATATCATTTTATATTTCAATATTAATCTATTAGTGATTTTAAATGTGTTTAAATAATTAAGGAACTTCATCCATTAAGTCCAATAAAGGAACACATGTAGAATGGTTTACAAAAGGTGTGCCATGTGTTTTAAACCCTTTAAATATTTTTATTATGTTGCATATCATTTGAGTTAGTACCATGAGTTATTTCCTCATCAAAATTCACCTAGAAAACTATCAATTTATTTAACCATTTTGAGTTCAAGTCTTCTTTTTAAGTCTCTACATTCATTGAATTAAAGACCGATGGAATTTTTTTTCTCAAATTTTGAAGGAACTATATGCAATGCTGCATTTAATTTTTGTGAATGTATATCTGTTTCTCTTCTTCAACAAGCAAACATACATCATTTTCTTTCTCAGGCATAATATATGGTTTACCCATTTACTCAGCAGAAGAACACTATTAGGAATATGTTAGTAAGATTATATTTGTATTAAAGGAACATGATATAGCATGGACTGTTATATGACAGACTGCAGGGATAAATGTCTGGCAAGAGACAGAGTTTATAAATATTCTCAAGGTCTACAGTAAAAGTTAACAAAATAAAAATAAAACCAAAAGAAAGAAAAGAATAGAAAAGATAATTGTATTATCTATATGTAATACTGTCTCATTTATATACAAAGCATTACTTTCTTTCAGACAGATTTTTATCTTTATTACTTAATATGCAGCTTTAAGCTAAAAGCATAAATTCTCTTTACCTTTGTGTAAATTTGAATTTAAACACATTTGGCTGCCAGACTCATAATGTCTCTTATATGGCATTTCTTATTACCATCCCTTTTGCCCTTGACCATAGATAATTGATCTAATTAGGTAAAACTGACTTACTTAGATCAATGGGATTATATACTTTGAGATTTTAAAAGTTAAACAGAAGGTATAAAGAGAAATAATTGATTGAAAGTGAATTGTTGTTTTGGAAACAAACACAGAATGCTCATTACTTTCCTTTAATATCCTAGAATACTGACTTTTTAATTCTATTTCATTCCATACCTAAGAATAAAGACTTTTCAAATGAGTTTATAGCACCTTTAATATCAATTATTATAAAAATTATAAAACAAAATACAGTACTTTTGTGAGAAATCATAAACATTAATCCTGTCATTATATTCCAAATTTTACCTCATAAGATATCAAACACTATGAAATATAAGTTCTAAGTTACATTTACTTATGTTAATAATTGAGCAGAGTGTGACATACATAGAGTAAGTGCATATCATTGAATTTTCCTATGGCCATAAATAAACATGTATAGGATTTGTGCTTTTGTACGGCTCCTGCTATTGTCAATCTCTATTGAATAATATAGTATAGATTCTGGACATAATTGTTTGACTATAATCACTCGTACTCTTGCCATCTTTGTTTTCTATAATCATGATGGTATTTTGTTGTACCGATGACATATATTAAGAAGACCTGAAAAGAGTTTAGTCAGTAAATAACATCCAAATGATTTTGATTTGTGGCAGAAGATTGTACTAAATAAAGTTGTTATTTCATTACAAAAACTCTTTTCTAAAATATTTACAAAAAATATTTAAGATGATAAGTGTTTTTATTTGCATGTATGACTAAGTAATACTATATGTCTGCGTCATGCCTTGCAGAGGTCTGAAAATGTCAGACTGAAATTACAGAGTAGGAAATGAACCCAGATCCTCAGCAAAAGTATTCAGTGATTTTTTTTATTTTATTGGATATTTTCGTTATTTATATTTCAAATGTTATTTCTTTTCCAAGTCTCCCCTCCAGAAACTCCTTTTCCCTTATCCCTACCCCTGCCTCTATGAGGGTGCTCCCCCACCAACCCACCAACTCCCACCTTCCTGCCCTAGCATTCCCCTACTCTGGAGCACGTAACCCCCACAGGACCAAGGGCCTCTCTTCTCACAATGTCCAACAAGTCCATCTTCTGCCACATAAGTGGCCAGAGCCATGGGTCCTTCCATGTGTACTCTTTGGTTGGTAGTCCAGTCCCACAGAGCTCAAAGTAGTCTGGCTGGTTGACACTGTTGCTCCTCCCACAGGGCTGCAAACAACCTTAATTCCTTCATTCCCTTCTCCAACTCCCCTACTGGGGACCCCACGCTCAGTCCAATGGTTGGCTGTGAGCATCTGCCTCTGTATTTGTCAGCCTCTGGCAGATCTTCTAAGGAGACAGCCATATCAGGCTTCTGTTAGTAAGCACTTCCTTACATCCACAATAGCATCCAGGTTTGGCGACTGTATATGGGATGGATTCCTGTTGGGGGAAATCATAAATAGGGGGGCTAGCTTGTTCCCACACTGAGCCCAGCACCAGTTGGCCACCTCAGTCCCGATGCTGGCCCTGCAGGGAGACTACTATCTCTAGTTTGCCCCAGCATCACAAGATTACTGTGTTTCCAGCTCTGGTTCACTTGTCCCTAGAGCCACTAGGTCTTTCTCAGCCATTAACCTCTGTAGTCTGCAGACCCACATTCCACTCATCAAATAGAACCACCAACCTCTCGGTTAGATATCACAATACCCAGTAACCCAGTGAAATCAGAACTCTTAAAATTTAGAGTTAACCAGTCAGATTCTCGATACACAAGATGCCCACAAAATAATATCAAGGCCAATTAATAATGGTACAAGCTGCCCACCTAGATTAGGCAAATTATCCCAATATTCTAACCGTTATGATATCCTAACTACCTGTGGCTAGTAAAAGCCACATTGGTTTATGGGCACCTACATCTTGGCCTTCCTCCTTCTCCCTAGATGCTCTCTGTCTCTGCAACACTTAACTCTACCTACCTTTTTCCTGTTCAATCTCATGCCTCCTGCTGCACTAATATTTTAATGTGATTGGACAGGACACAGATGTTCAGGTGGGGCAGTCTCTGGATGGCCTTTTCTTCAATCTCTGCTCTACACTTTGTCTCCATATTTTCTTCTCTGACTAATTTGATCCCCTTTCTAAGAAGCACTGAAGCATCCACATTTTGGTCTTCCTTCTTCTTGAGCTTCATATGGTTTGTGAATTGTATCTTAGGTATGCTGAGCTTTTAGGCTAATATCCATTTATCAGTGAGTGAATACCATGTGTGTTCTTCTGTGAATGAGTTACTCACTCAGGATGATATTTTCAATTGCCATCCATTTGACAAAGAATTTCATAAACTCATTGTTTTTAATAGTTGAGGAGTATTCCATTTTGTAAATGTACCATATTTTCTGTATCCATATCTCTGAAGAGGGATCTAAATTAACTCAAAACAAATTAGTAGCCTTCCTATACTCAAAGGATAAATGACCTGACAAAGAAATTAGGGAAACAACACCCTTCACAATAGTCATAAACAATAGAAATATCTTTGTGTGACTCTAACCAAACAAGTGAAAGATTTGTATGACAAGAACTTCAAGTCTCTGAAGAAAGAAATTGAAGAGGACCTCAGATGGTGGAAAGATATCCCATGCTAAGGGATTCTCAGGATTAATATAGTAAAAATGGCCATCTTGCTGAAAGCAATCTACAGATTCAATGCAATCTCTTCAAAATTCCAACTCAATTCTTCATAGAATTAGAAAAGGCAATTTTCAAATTGATTTTGAATAACAAAAAACCTAGAATAGAAAAAAACTATTCTCAATAATAAAAGAACTTCTGAAGGAATCATCATCCTTGATCTCAAGCTGTACTACAGAGAAATAGTGATTAAAAAGTGCATAGTATTGCTAGAGTGACAGGCAAGTAGATCAACTGAATAGAATTGAAGACTCAGAAATGAATACATACACCTATGGTCACTTGATATTTGACAAAGAAGCTAAAACCACCCAGTGGAAAAAAAGGACAGCATTTTCAACAAATAATGCTGGTTCAACTGGCAGTCAATATGTAGAAGAATACAAATTGATCCATTCCTATCTCCCTGTACAAATCTCACATCAAAGTAGATCAAGAACCTCAACATAAAACCAGATACACTGAATCTAATAGAAGAGAAAGTGGGGAAAAGCCTCAAACACGTGGGCACCTGGGAATATTTCCTGACCAGAGCAATAGCTTATGCTCTAAGGTCAAGAATCGACAGATGAAACCTCATAAAATTGCAAAGTTTCTGTAAGGCAAAGGACACTGTCAATAGGCCAAAATAGCATCCAATAGATTGGGAAAAGATCTTTACTAACCCTATACCTATATCCAATATAGAGGGGTAATAGAGGGCTAATATCCAGTATGTAGGAAAAATTCAAGAAGTTAGACTCCAGAGAACCAAATAACCCTATTAAAAATGAAGAACAGAGCTAAGCAGAGAATTTTCAACTGAAGAAACTCAAATTGCTGAGAAGCACCTAAAGAAATGTTCAACATCCTTAGACATCAGGGTAATACAAATCAAAACAACCTTGAAATATCACCTCACATCTTTCAGAATGGTTAAGCTTAAAATCTCAGGTGACAGAAGATGCTGTCAAGGATGGGTTGAAAGAGGAACACTCCTCCACTGATGGTGGGATTGCAAGCTGGTACAACCACTCTTGAAATCAATCTGGTGGTTTCTGAGAAAATTGTACATAGCACTACCTGAGAACCCAGCTATACCAATCCTGGAAATATACCCAGAAGTTGCTCCAACTTGTAATAAGGACAAATGCTCCACTATGTTCTTTGCAGCCATATTTATAATAGCCAGAAGCTGGAAACAACCCAGAAGTCCCTCAGTAGAGGAATGGATACAGTGATAATTTTTAACTACTAGGACTGTATTGATGTAAGATTGATCATACTTGATCAATACAGTAGCTGAGTCTAATTTGACCTGGAAATAGTACCAACTGTGAAGTTCCTGAGTTTCTTGCCATTAGGAAGAAAAGATATCTAGTCACTTAGAATTTCGAAGTTTTAATCAATACTGAATGATGTATGTATGTTTATATGTATGTATGTATTAATCTATTTATCTATTTATTGTCTATAATCTATCATCATCTATAAATAACTAAGTATTTATCATCTAACATATATCCATCATCTATCATCAATTTATCTATCTATCTCTCTATCATATATCATATGTGTATTTTTGCTTACTTTTTAGAAAGCATTTGACTCTGAGCAGGCTAGTCTAGAACTCGCTAAGTAGCACAGTCCTGCATGAAATTTATCCTATTTTCCTGTTTCATCACCAGAGTACAAAGTTTAGCCTAATAAAAATGGGAGATATTTTTCAGTGAGGATTAATCAGTGATTATTAACTTGATCAATACAATACTTCCCCTGATGGAAAAAACTGTTCCTTTTGTCATTTTCTGCAGATCAATACAGTAGATGGGCCTAGGGCCTTAAACCTTAAGTAGAACCTTCTCTATATATCCTCACAGAGTCAAAGGAATAGGATATTACCTAGATTCATGAGAAGAGTAGCCATTTCTTCATCCATATGAATTAATACTCAAAGAAATGGAATGCAAAGGAAAATTAAAGACTATAAGAAAATTCAAGTTCCAGAAGAAAAAATATAGTAAGCATTTTTTTTTAAATAGCAAGTATCAAGTATATCAAAGTATATCTTTGGCTGCTTAGAATAAACTATTTTTATAAATATGATATGAAGCTGACATTATTGTTCACCTATGCAAAGTGACTTCCATAAACAGAATAGACATATTAAAAATTAACTAAAATATACTCATTAAGAATTGTAATTACTTTCTTGAGTTTTTATTATTTTTAAATCTTTTTTTATTGTATATAATTTCTTTTTGTATAATATTTTATTTTACTTTTACTTATGTGTCCAGGTATGGTATAGGCATATGATGGCAAATGCTCCCACAATCCAGAAGAGAATTGTGGCTCTCTTAGAGCTGGAGATACAAGCATTTATGAGATGCCAGATACAGTGCTTGGAAACAAACTAGAGTTTTTCCTCTGCTAGAGCAATATGTGGTCTTTACCACTGAGACATATTTCCAGACTCGGACTTCACTTTTATCCATTATTATCAAGCATTATTTGTCAGTTACTGTGTGTAGCCTCTGAGGGGAGCTTAAGATTAATTTATTTTGTTCAAATTCATATTTTATATGCCTCTCAACCTTGAAGAATACTGATGTAGGTCACTGCCAAATGCATAAATGTGTTTCTGGGCTAGAAGAGGTAGCTTTTAATGGCAAAGTTAAAGAGCTTATAAATAGAAAATCTCAATTATCTTACTTTACTTGGAATACTTCCCCTGATGGTACAAACTGTACTTTTAGTTCTTTTCTGCAGACCAATGCATGAGATGGGCCTGGTGCCTAAAACTTCAAGTAGAACCTTTCCCCGATCTTCTCTCAGAGTCAAAGGATTAGAATATTACCTGCATGACATAAGAGTGACCCTGTCTTCCTTGATAAAGCTTTTGTACTGTTTTGTATTGTACATGTGTCTTTTTAGAACATATTCTGAACGTCTTTTAGTAGTCAACATTCCATGATTTTTATCCAGAATCTATAAATTACTATTTCTGAAAAGTAACTGCACATGCACATTTAAATTAACTTCTTATTGCAACATCTTTAATGTTTTTCAACACAAACCAGTATGATCACAAACTTATTGAACAATGTACAAAATGTATTTGATTCTTTCTTTTCTACACTTATGTATTCACTGAAACTCAATTCTAAAGAAAATATGACCCATAACTAAAAATGAGAGGGTAAAGAATGAAATATTGATCAAGATATGACCTAAACTGAAAACATCCCTGATAAGTTTTTTCACTTTATGTGTTTATTCTTGAGTCCATGCAATCATGTCTATATGCATGTGAACCAAAGGACAAAGTCAGATGTGATTCTGCCATTTCTACACATTTTTTGATCTAAAACAGGGCCTAGAGCTGAGTTGATCTATGAAGCAGAAGCTAGTGGGATAGAAAGTCCCAAGAATCCATCAGTCTCCTCCTCAACTCTGGGATTACATGTGTAATCTACCACGCATGAATCACTCTGTGTGTTCTGGGAACTAACCATAGGTCTTCAAGCTTCCACGGGAGGAATATTTTATCAGTGTAGTTGGCTCCCTAGCACCTAAATCTCATTATGGTAATCTGAACCTATTGAGAAACACATGTACCACATAGGTAGTAAGCCATAATGTGCGCATGTTCTCCATGGTGACGGTTACCATAGAAGAAAAAAACAAGTACTTCACTCTGAACACAGAAACTTGAATTAATAATAACATCAAATGAGAGGAGAGCCCCTTGGTCCTGTGGAGGCTTGATGACCCAGAGTAGAGGAAGGCTAGGGCACTGAGGCACCCTCATAGAAACAGAGGGGAAGGGGGTATGGGGGTTTAACTGGGAAAGGAGATAACACTTGAAATGTAAATAATAACTATTCTCAAAATCAGTCTGTTGAATACTCAGAAAAATTGGACATAGTATTAACTGAGGACCCAACTATACCACGCCTGGGCATATACCCAAAAGATACTTCAACATATAACAAGGACATATGCTCCCCTATGTTTATATGAGCTTTACTTTTAATAGCCAGAGCTGGAAAGAGCCCAGATGTCCTTCAACAGAGGAATGGATACAGAAAATGTGGTACATTTTCATAATGGACTACTACTTACTCCGCTATTAAAAACAATGACTTCACGAAATTCTTAGACAAATGGATGGAACTAGAAAATATTATCCTGAGTGAGGTAACCTAATCACAAAAGAATATTCATGGTATGCACTCACTGATAAGTGGATATTAGCCCAGAAACTCAGAATACCCATGATAAAATTCGCAAACCATATGAAGCTCAAGAAGAAGGAAGACCAAAGATTGGGTGCTTCGGTTCTTTTTAGAAATGGGAACAAAATACTCATGAGATGATATACAGAGACAAAGTTTAGAGCAGAGACTGAAAGAAAGGCCATACAGAGACTCCCCCACCTGTGGATCCATCCCCTATACAGTCACCAATCTCAGACACTATTGTGGATGCCAAGAAGTGCTTGCTGACAGGAACCTGTTATCGCTCTCTCCTGAGAGGCTCTGTCGGAGTCTGACAAATACAGAGGCAGATGCTCACAACCAACTACTGGACTGAGCATGGGGTTCCCAATGGAGGAGTTAGAGAAAGGGTTTGCAATAATATTTTGAACAACAATATCAACCAACCAGACCCCCAAGAGCTCCCAGGGACCAAGCCACCAACCAAGGAGTACACATAGGGACCCATGCCTCCAACCCCATATGTAACAGAGAGTGGCCTTATCAGGCATCAGTGGAAGGAGAGGCTCTTGGTCCTGGGGCATCACTGGATGCCCCAGTGCAGGGGAATTAGAAGGCAGGGAGGCAGGAGTGTGTCTGTGGGGTGCTTATAGAAGCAGGGGGAGGGATGTGATAGGAGAGTTCTGTGTTGGAGGGAGACCAGGAAAGGGGATAACATTTGAAATGTAAATAACGAAAATATCCAACTAAAAATGTAAATAAATAAAATAACCAATTTACAAAAAAAGGGGGAGGGAAAAGCCAGTAACACATTAGTGACATGATTTACAGCTCTCTGAGTAGTGTAAAAATGGAAGCCTAGAAGTTTTTTATGAACATGAATAAGAAATATTGTAAGTGTAATGAATCAAGAAAAGCTTTTAATTCATGGTTAGAAGCTCTGTAATCACATCACTAGGAAGGAAGAAGTATAAAGATTAGGCAGTTGTGAAGTCTGGATAACATGTTTCTGTTCCCTGGAAGATAGTAGAGGACCGAAAACTCTTTGAATTTGGCCTTCCTAATATGAATATATACTTCTCAGTTACAAATGCTAGTAATTAAACATGCAATGAAAGGAATTTAGAAACAAGAATAAACAGAAGCAAAATGTATTGCATTATGTTGCTCTTTACTGAAGATTTGTTTCCCCTGTGAGAGATGAGCCACCAATACTATCGAGTTATATACATGAAATACGACTTTAATCTATTTCCTAAATATTGATTTGAAAAGAATATATTTTTCAGTGCCATTTATGCTTTTCTTTAAAATAGAATTTGGGGTGTAAAACCAATAATGTTGTTACATGTTATAACAATTGTGTGGGAAAATTAATTTGAGATTAATAGTTGTATTCAAGGGTGGAAAGGGTTATATAAAAATAATTGTTTATTGATCCATTTTGATTTAACTACATAAAATAGCAACCTTTAAAACTTTAGCTCAAATGAAAAAAATAATTTTTGCTTTTTTCCAAGAGCGAATAGAATATTTAATATATCTCAAATTGTAAAAGTATAATAAAATAATGATCAATGTTTTTTTTTCAAGAATGTTTTATAATTTGATTGATTCTTTGTGCCATAAGTCATGGTATTTATTTTCCAATGCAATAAAATCTCATTCTTTTGTTCATTCCAAAGTTCCTTATATACAAGGTTCTTATTAGGCCAGCATTATACCTTAATTTTTAAAGTTACAATCACATTTATCATCTCTTAATTACTTCTTGAATAGAATTCTTTCAATTAAAATGCTTCCTTAGTAAATTTTCTTTTATCAATCTTTCTATGCTCTTCCTACCTACTAGATGTCAACATGAGAAGTTGAAATATAGACAACACTTGGCTTGAAAAGTGCAAGAAGCAGAAGACTGAATGCAATCAGGAGATTGAGAATATCTCTGAGTAATCATACCCAGAAATCTTAATCTGAAAAGTTCTGTGCTGCTTCTATATCTTCTAATCTTCAACTTTTGATTTTTAATTAGTATAAAACATTTTTCATACCAACTTTGCTTCTTGTTGAGAATCTTGTCACTGTTATTTTCAAAGTATGCATAATTTCATATTTTCTTGCTATAGTAGTGAAAATTTTGTACCCATATGCACACTTCATACTTTAATAGGGACTGATGTGAAAGCTTTAAAAGCAAATAATATAACATTTTACATGTCCATACAAACCAAGTTAATAATATTATTTTAGATTATATTGCTTTCCTTTAACATCACAAAGAAATTGTGAAATACATAACTTATTCAACATTAAAGAATTCATAACTCATAGTTTGAGTATTCAAATAGGAAATATGATTTTCCAGTTAGTGTTCATTAACTTTAATATTTTGTTATATCTAGAGAACTGATCTGGAAACCATACTCAGGCAAGCTCTTGTGTAGGTTAGAGAATGTATAGTAAGCACATGGTGGTTAAGGTCCTCTGGATTGATAATTTTTTTCATTTAACTAGCAATAATATACTAATATATTAATTCCACATATTCTTTACACTATTTTATACTCTTGCCACATTTCCATATATTCTCTTTTTATAAAAACAGTTAAATAATCAAATACATCTACATATTAACTAAAACTCAAAGGACCATGACAGAAATATGATAATAAAAGCTGAGTTTCCTGCTGTGTTATATTTCAGTTTGATTCTGCTCATTTGTACAATGCTGTATGTTGCTATTATGTGAACTGAGATTTATGGATATAAGCTATGAAATATGATTGTTTAGTCTTTGATGTATAAAATATGGATTTGCCATAAATAATACTCTCTTCAGCACTACCAACCTGTATGGACATGAACTATGGAACTTATTATATATTCTACCCCTGGAGGGTTGTGAAGAAAAGTAGAAGTATAATAAGGTACTGAAGTTAACTACACATTGTGAAAACATGCTTTGGTACCTGTGATGTAGAAATGCATAGGTGACTTCTCATTCACTACAGGTTTAAAAGGCAAATCTCACAAAATAGCAGAAAGCAGACATCACAAAACTAAAGACAATTGTGTGCTTAATATGTAATAATTATTGTTTTGGGGTGTGTTTATTAAAATTATACAACATAGCTTTTCAGAATTATTTGTATATTTCTTTAGTTTTCTAAGTATGTTTCCTAAATATTGACTACTGTATCAAAGTGAATCTTTGTTTCTAGGCAATATAGTAGAGCAGATAGTAATAATGTGGAATTCTGATTTCAGGTGTGGGTACATACTTACAGTGTCAAGTTAACTTCTCTAGTATTCTATTCAGCGGGGTATTTAAAAGTAAGGAATGACTAAGTTTTTTCAAGTTTTGTCCATGGGAGATGAAATCAGTATGCTCAGCTTTCAGCAATCCATATCTACACAGGCGCAACAAAAGCAGATAGCAGAAAAGTAGCACATATACTTAACTTTCATTTAAGCCTAAGTCCATTTTCAGAATTCTAAGGTTGAATAACCTTAATGATTTGATTGTGGAATATCAAATATCACACAAATATCACAGTTGAAGTAATAGACCAAGAGCAATGTCTGATTATTTTCACACCAAATATTACAGATAATAATAATTATCCCTGGGTCTGAGGTCAAAAGATCTATTCATTACTTTTCTGGTCTATTGAAGAACCTTTTAAAATAATGAGTAATATATCATCGCTGACACTAGCTTAAAAAGAAATTAAATGAAACAAGTTGAGGGACTGATTTTGACAGCATATTATCTAAAACATCTTGCCTATCATTCTTAGCATCTTGTCTCATAAACCAGAACTCATATTTAAGAACTCCAGGTCATTCATCCAGTAACTTATATAGAATGATATCATAATACACCCCATTGCATATCTTATCACTTTCACAAAGTCATTATTTGTAGGAAATGTTAATTATGGCATTTGAACTCATACAGCTGACTAAAAACTATACCTATTGCTATTGCACACTGTCAGAAAAAATAAAATGTAGCAAAGAAGAAATTAACAGGAATCATGTAATATTAAATATGCAGAGAGAAAATATACTGACCCAACTAGTCTGTATCCATTTTTAAAAATGATTTTTACAAGTGTACTTTCCATAATATAAAACATATTATGGTGAATAGAATAATAAAATAGCTCAATACTAAAATTCAATAGTGACTGCATTTAAAAGGATATTAAAATATTATTAAAAATTAAATATATTATTTTTGTATGCTAAAAACTGAACATATGCTACCTTTATGTTCCAGTCAACAAAGAAGAATGCAGCTCATTGAGCCTTGCCATTTATTTCTTAACTACCAACTTGTATTAGATTCTGATATATGAAGAATCTCTGCCTTTATACTGTACTGTCTTCTAAGCTCTACAGGTTCAAATGGATTACCCCAAACCTATTTTCATACAGACAATCCTGGTCGATCTCACTGGGATCACAAAACAAAAGTAATAGAAGTGAATTTGACAGAGATACCGGAAAGAAAGGAGGGAGAGCAAGGTTAATAAGGAGATAGGGGTAAAAGTGATCAATATACATTATATATAGATGAAAATTTATCAAAAATAAAGATAATTAAAAATGACAGTAAAAATGAACAATACACACATAAAAATTGCACCTATATTGAGAAAAGCAAAAGATATTAAAGTAATACTTAAAGATAACTTATGCTAAAAAAACCAGAAGGAAAAGAAAAGAGAAATTGAGAATAGTTTTCTATAAGTCAGATATCTTAAAACCTGTATTTTTTCTAGTATGTAAAAGGAATATATTAAGCCTATTCTTATGGTTAGCACTAATTGCAACCAGCACTAATTAGAATATTATTAATAATAAATGGAAAGAGAATATGAAGATGGGTAGAGATGTGCTGCTGAGTCCTGAAGTACTTGTAAAGATGGAGTAGAGGAAGGGCATATCCAAACAATTTATATAAAGCATGAAAACTTTAAAGAATAAATGTAAACTTTTATAGAGAAATACTAAAAGTCAAAACACAAGAAACTGAAAGTCTTATATAATGCAAAGTGTTGGCATAGATCTTCTTTATGTTCCACAAAAAGGAGGACAAGTCAGTCACCAAAATACATGATCAAATCCCAAAGAAAATACCCAAGGTGAGTAAATCAGAATCAGAGGTAACAGAGTTGATAATTATATTCAAAAATGCTATACAGAGGGTTCAGCAGATAAGAACATGGTCTGCACATACAGATCTGTTCATAACAACCATGTCATGTACTACACCTGTCTGTGTCTCTATCTTCAGTGGAATTTAATAGTTTTTGCCTACAGATATTTAAACTCAAGGGTTAACACACACATAAACAGAGAGTAGAGGGTATATTTAAATTGTTAGAGACTACGACTATTCAGTAAAGTAGTGGTGGTTGATTCTCCACTAAGAACCATAACTTCACTAACATTAACTAATTTCCTAGATTTCCACTATCAAGCATGGTTTTCTCCTTTTTAGTGGGTCTTAAATCCAATTACAAAGCTCTTTGAACCAGACAGAGAATATTAATGAAAACCAAACAATAAAGAGCAGAGTTGCATAGACCAGCAACAATGGATTCATCTATAAAAACACCCCCACATCTAAGACTCAGGGGATATTGAGAAAGAGGTGTAGAAAGAGTGTAAGAGACAGAGATTGTAGTAGGAATGTCAGGACTCTCTCTGTGTAAACGCTTGGGAATGGTAGCTAAGTGGCACTATTTTTCTGAATGGAAATGTTCTAAAATTCATCACAGTGACTTTAGTACCACTTAGTATGCATACAAAATCCTCCAACTCACACAATTTTGCCATGTTCTGAAACTGCTATTATATTACTTAATAATAGAGTCACTTTTAACATATAAAGATGAAAGTAAATACTTTGATAATTAATAGTAAGTTAAATGAATTTATTTATTTTCAGTAGATATAAACAACTACCAATAAATTGGTGACAAATCCTTGCTCACTTTGTGGTTTGTACCAAAAAACAAGAACCTACAGTGTCCGTGAAGGAAATAAGAGGATAGAAGCATTATGGGAGGACTGGTAGGCAATATCTGACAGGCTGTAACTAGGGATAGGCTAATGTGCTCTAAGTGTACTCTATTACATTAGAAAACTCTGCATAATTCTGACACATATGGGTCTCTACCAATTTCATATAAAAATTCTTATTCATTATTGAATATTATTTCACTTTATTAAAAACACTCAAAAAATTTATGTGACAAAGAGCTGACAAGAATGATTTCCTTTAAAAAACGGATAATATGATGATACTCAAAATAAGAGCACCCCAGAAGTACTGATTTATGATTTCTGTACCATCTCAATATAAACCAATACATTAATTATGGCCTATAGATAGTCACTGTAGTGTTTTTCATTTAAAATATATTATAGAGAAGACAGTTCACTACATACATAAATATCTTACCTGTGTATTTACTGATACAGTCATGAGATTTCTATAGTAACTATAATAGTTACCACATGTATGTCTATATTTAATAAAATCATGAGTAAGATAATTGTTTCAATACAGTCAGCTCTTGTCAAACAAACTGATATTTAAATATCAGTTAAATATTTAAATATTCAAATATTTAAATGAATGTTTGGTGATTCTTTGAAATAAAGTTACTTTGTTATATTTAAATTAGGTTTAATTGTATCATCATCATTACTCATTTTCGTCTCATTTGATCACTGATGAAAAGATGTATTATATGTAATAATTGCCTTCTACCTATCCTTGAAAAAGAGCAATAGCCAAATTATCCTTCACCAAGTTCAATACTTTAAAAAAGTGTTATTAAGGCATCTTCATTCACAGTTCTTTGTAACCTTTAGAGATGTCAGCTTTGCCCTTACACAAATTTGAAGAATACAATAACTGCACCAACTTGAAGACTCATGATGTTAATTGATCTAGAGCATGATTTGTCAGGTTGCTTGAGTTAAACAGAACAATGAAACACACACACACACACACACACACACACATATATATATTTGGATAAACATTATTTTGTAGAAAATTATTCCGTACCTCTGACACAGAGCACAGATGCTATTTCAAATATAATTCTTGTAGTAGAATTTGTGTTTATAACAAATCTCTATTATTAGTTTCAATTAATAGTTGCTACCAATAATCCTTAAGAATAAGCAGCTCCTCCAAATATCAGATGAATGCAAAATAAAGAGAAAAGAGTCTTGATGCGAATACATATTTTTAAATAGTCACACCATCTAGAATTTTGCAACAAAAAAATCTTTTATCACTTGTTCTCCCATGTTTGCTTCCAATTTACTTTGAAATGTGATTTTAAAAGCTTGACAACAGTCCCTCTTTATTCACAGCAGACTTTGATTTTCTTCTCATCTTAATGGATTTCCCAGCAATGACACTGGATTATTCTTTTACTGAACTGAAGCAATAGTGTTGAATGTGAATTGTTCTTCTATTTATCCCCTGTAAGCACTCATGGATAAAAACATATACTTTGTTTGCACTGAATATGAAATAATTCCCAAATTATCCTTAAAATAGAGTTTTATATGCATTTGTAAGTACATATAAGCTATTGCATTGGCTTTTGTTTTTGACAATTGCATGAGCTATTTTAAACCATGTAACCATCGCACTTTACACAGAAAATTACTAATGTTACATCTTCTTTGTTTTTTGGTTTTTTTGTTTGTTTGTTTTGTTTTGTTGTTGTTGTTTTGTTTTTTTTTTAAAACAAAAAACCAGGTTCATATACTACAGGTCAAAGAACAGTGGACATGACATGACAGTGGCAGAAGAACAGCATGCTTGCCATTACTCCTTCACATAAAGTATATAACTCTCATATCACATCAAAATTGAAATAAACTCCATGTTGCTCTTCAAAAACCAATATGTAGTTATGTTATCGTGAGTTTCCCATAAACAGTGATTTAAAACAAGATACATTGTTTATTATATGTAAACCTTATCTCTCATACACTGGGTTGCTACACCTAATGGAGTAATGCCTATAGAGAGTTTAGTGAGTCACAGCTGTAGACCTTTTATATCAATAATTGTTATTTGTTGCATGAAGATTTTAAGAATATGTGAGTAGGCTGAGGCTATCAGGCCTCAAAGAACCTACTTTCTTGCATTCTTGCGGGAGAGGCAAAGTGTCAAGGAATATAAAAAATAATGCGGGAAGATTTCCATGAAGAGACTATGGACCCAATGCTAAAGAACACAATCCATTCATAATTGCTCCAGTTTGCCGGGCAGTGGTACCGCATGTTTTTAATCCCAGCACTCGGGAGGCAGAGGCAGGTAGATTTCTGAGTTCGAGGCCAGCCTGATCTACAGAGTGAGTTCCAGGACAGCCAGGGCTACACAGAGAAACCCTGTCTCAAAAAACTAAAAATAATTTAATAATAATAATAATAATAATAATAATAATAATAATAATAATAAACAACTCCACTTTTAAAGTACAAATCAAAGCTACTAAGAAGCTTGGAGGAAGTTTTGCAGAGGAAAATAATCCCTGCATGGTGCATTTTTGTCACCATGCATAGACTACATCTGAATATATTCCCATGAAAATTAAAGACATCCCTTAAAACCTACAAGCTATGTGTTTTCTTCTTCACTTTATTCCAGGTGATAATGTTTGACTGTTTCCTTCTTTCATTGTTGAAGATGTAACCCTGTGTCATGTCTGAAGCACAATGTATAGAGTAACAGATTTCATCCTAGAGAGTGTTTAACTTAGACCTACACTGTGTATTTCTCATGGACGGTATGGGATACACTGTCTCCTGTCGAATTATCACAACAAGTTAAATATACAATTTAATTACTGAAAAACAAAGAATATGTGATGAAGTACAATGAGATGATTAAGTAAAATTTCAGAAATCACTGAGTGAGTAAAAAGCAACAAATCTTCTATAGGAAAAGTTGACTGTTATGTTAGGAGTCCTTGGATATGTTTGTCTGTGTATGTAGATGTACATGTGCATGTGTATATGTGTGTATATATGTACTCTGTGTGTGTGAGTCCCTCAGAGCCAGAAGAAAGTGTCAGATGCTCTGGACCTGGAGACATAGACCGCTCTGAGGGCCTGGATGTCAGGATCGAATCTGAACATGGTCTTTTGGGAGAATAACAAGTTCTCTTAACAGCTGAGCTAAGAAACTATAGAAAATTAAAATGTATACTTGGACTGGCAGAATGGCACAAAACTTAATAACCCAAAGGTCAGAGGGAGAGACCTAACTCCTGAAAGCTGTCTTCTGAATTTGACTTCCATTCCTTAGTATGTATACACAGGCATGCACACACACACACACACACACACACACACACACTCACACACACTCACACAATAAAGTTTAATAAAATTTATATATTAATGTATGGCACAGAAGCTTAGGTAATATTGATTATGTCTTTTCTAAACTTGCATTATTTATTCTAATGGTTTACTCATTTTAAAATACTCATATCTTATTATAATAAACTTATTTTCAATGATTTTTCCAATATAATCATGAGTACTGTGTAACAGTGAAAATTCTGTATAAGATAGGTTTTAAAACATTATGTATGACTCATTCTCATTGTCTCTTACCATTTATGTTGTGCACCAAAATAAGATGAGAGTTATTTCTACAGTAACAGAAAACTAAAGATATTTATACATTAATAATCATTAATTTTATAATTTAAATACTGGACTTTTACCTCATATTGGAAAAAGTCATATAGAATATGTACATTGCACAGTAGATAAGGATATTTTATGAGATGAAATAAAACGATAATTTTTCTCAAAGATCTCAGATGGGATAGTTAAAAATTGAATGTGGAACTTGCATCACTTTCAAATGCTCTTTGGAAAGAGAATAATCTAGGCTGATCCCACTTTCATTTGGTCAGACATTTAAAAAGGAATATATAAAATACAAAATAATAAAATATTCATTCTCCAGGCATGCCCTTTCCATAACAGTTTAACAAAAGAATGAATCATTTGCATTTAAGGCAGAATATCGGCGGAAAAATCAGAACCCAATACAAGACATCTATGTTGGAAACCAGGGAAGTAGTGAACATTTTGATATTAACTAGAACAATACCAAATGACCAAAAATCTTGAAATGTTTTAACTGGCTTTTTTTATAATACACAAAGTACATTTTTAAATGTTTACTTAATATTTCCAAATTTTATTCAACATATATGAAACATATTCAACTCACTCACCAAACTCATCCAAGATGCATATCCCCCACCTATCCATCTTCATAAATAACCCTGTTAAAAAATGGGACACAGAGCTAAACATAGAATTATCAACTGAGGAATATCAAATGGCCGAGAAACACCTAAAGAAATGTTCAACATCCTTAGTCTCCAGAGAAATATAAATCAAAACAACCCTGAGATTGCACCTCACACCAGTCAGAATGGCTAAGATGAAAAACACAGGAGACAGAAGATGGTGGCTAGGATGTGGAGAAAGAGGAACACTCCTCCACTGTTGGTGGGATTATAGTCTGGTATAACCCATCTGGAAATCAGTCTGGCAGTTCCTCAGAAAATTGGACATAATACTACCTGGGAATCCAGCTATACCATTACTGGGTATATACCCAGAAGATGCTCCAACATATATTAAGGACATATGCTCTACTATGTTGTCTGGTTTTCTTAAACCACAGGGTTCTGTTTGTGTTATTCAAATACTTTTGAATTAGGAGCCTGTCCTGGACTGTGTTTGATCTACAAGGAGTCATATCCTTTAAGAATACTGATTCTTTCTTTTAGCATCTACCAAATGTAAGTCCTCAGCTCCTTACCCTGCTTAATGATGAGATTTTGTATGTTTTCTGCATCTGTCACAATCACTATGAGTTCATAGGTGAAACTGCCCTCTGTGTGCTGTAAACACGTTTAATGTATTCATCTATTGTATGTGAATCTTATAAACTGATGCTCCCTTTTCTGCCATAATCCTTAAGGTTTGGGTTGAGACCATGTGTGATAGATGTTGTATTTAAGGCCACATATTCTACAGCCTCTCAGTCCTTACACTTGATCAGCTGTGGGTGTCTGTGCTAGTTATCATCTGTTGCAAAATGAAGCTTATTTGAAAAGAATTGACTGTTACCCTGATCTATAAGCCTAACAATCTATTATTAAAACTATTATGTAGTGTTTATCCACAAATGTGACATCTACCTCACATTCTGTCCTCTTAAGCCTCCAGGTTCATTAAAGAAAAGAGAAGGGAAATTTTTAAGTAGCAGAGGTGGTAGGTAACTACAAAGAGACTGTTTTCAAATCACTACAAGAGAGTTCCACATTTTAACTTATAGTTCTGACAGACTCAGAAGACCTGCAAGCTGAAACTACATACAATTCCAGCATGAAGATGAGATTATCAGGAAGACTTATCACTGGCTGAGGAGTTATCAATGATAGATGTCATGCTTATAGCATTTGAATACTACATATGAAGAAATCTCCATCTCTACACATGCTGTTTGCACAGAATAAATCTAGTTAGCAAAAAATGTTGGAAATAGAAATTGATAGTGGACCGGGGGTTGGGAATTAGAATGGAGTAAATGTGATATGTACTTGATTAATACATACTGTATACATGTGAAAATATTTAAAGATTATTAAAAGAAAGATAGGAAAGACCTAAAAAATAAAGACACAGAAAATGGAGAACACAAGATAAAAAAAGAAAGAAAAAATTCTTCACTAAAAAAAAAAACCACATACAAACCAAATAAAAACAAAAAGTTGTCATTGATCCTAGAAACACACAACAAAGATAAAGTAAAAATCCAAATAAAAATAATTCGAATCTAAGTACCAGCAAAAGTAACAACTTCCATCTTATAAGAGTTTCAGTTAATCTAAAAGTAACTCAACATGGGAATAGAGGGAACACAGTCTATTTTGTGTTCAACAACGATATCATTTCTAGTGAGGCTTTCTTATCACTCTACCATCTCCAGGATCACCCAAACAATGTTAAGCACCAGAACTTATGCAAGGTACACTTCCTATGAACACAAATGTTCTTTAATCATCATCACATTAAAAGAAAGTATATATTTACCTATAATTTCTCCCAGGAAGCAAGGATATTTTCTATATAGCATGATAACTTATTAGCATGTAAATTTATTTTCCTTCTCAATATAAATGATGAAATTGAACTAATTTTATCAATCTAGATGTGATATTATTGAACACTAGGCATAAAATATTGAAACGGAAAAACAAAAACCAAGGTAAAGTATTTGAATAAAGGGATGTCTCTAATCTTTCATGGGAGCCCCAAATATAACTCAATTTTGCTTTAGGGTTTATTCAAAAGGCACTCTTTTAAAATGAGAATTTTTACTTGAAAATAACCATATTTATTGCATCAATTTTCCCATAGATTGTCATTCACACTCAATAGGCTATGACTCAGGATACACACACACACACACACACACACACACATGAAAGAGAGAGAGAGAGAATAGATATCTCATTTTCTATTAAGTACTACAGGTTTAAACATTCTTGATAAGATCATATCTACACTTTAGTGTTCCTTTTCTGTATACTTTGACAAGAAATGGGTTCCTGCTGCTAAAACTTTGCTCTTTCAGATATAACATACATTATTGAAGCCAGTAATGATAATAGGAAAATAGAAAACTTTAGAGGATCAAAAAGATACTTTTTGGGGGTCCAAGTTGATATAGAAATCATCTTGGAAAGACCATTTTTATTGAGTCCTCAAGCACAAATTATGAAACACAATAATACTTAATGAAGTAAACATAAGTAGAATAAATTCAACCTATATAAAACAATTGCTTCATTAAAAATGCTAACACTATATTTGTACAGAAAGTATGGAAGAGAATACACAAATTGCAAAACAGAACACATAAATTTTAATGATATGGTAAATGTTTAGAGCTCTTTATAAAGATCCTAAGGCTCAAAATTATAAATCTGGAATTCAGATGCCTGAGTCCAGATGGCTTATGTAAGTATCTGTATGAGATCTCCTGCTTCGAGCCTGCAGCCTAGGTTCTGAGACTTTTCTTTAAGTGTAGCCTTGAAGTGTTATTTCACCATCCAAGTCTTAAGCTGTGTTTTAAGGAGCAGCTATTATTTCTCCCTTAGAAACAAGACATTAAAAGTGAAACCATATGTTCCCATTAAAAAAGTATGTAGCAAAATAAAAGGCTCCTTTCACAGTACTGTACTGATTCTTGAAATTATACATTATTCCATTTGATTATAATGATAGAAATAATGTAGTTTGAACCATCATAGAAGTCATTATGTGACAAATTTTCTTCTTAACAGAAAAGAATATATGTATGTATACACACCTAAATAAATGCAAACATACATAATATAACTGCACTCAGAAAGCACTTGTTATTTTTGATCTTTTCTAGAAATTTTAAAACAAAGTATCTTTTCAACTCTAAGGTCATATAATCATTCCTTATTGAAATAGAAATGAGCAATCAAGTACTCTGATGTCAAAGCTTTCATTACCACCATTCTAGAATGAAAGTGCAGAGAAGTTCAAGGACACTGTCTACCAATAGCACCAATCCTATCTGAGTCATTTATATAGTAAGTCCTTTTCAAGAAAATGTAACAAATTAATGCATAATTATATAACTATTGTGCCCTGCTTTCTTCCAAACTGAAAAATTCAATTCTGCAAAGTTCTTTAAGACACATTTACTTTGAAAGAAAAGCTTTTTAAGACCTAGGATATAAACCACTAAAAAGTCTTTGGAAGTCTTTGAAACTTAAGATGTCTTCCACTCTAAGGTAACATGCTTAGTACGGCTGCTAAAGAGAGGAGACTCATGACTGTTAAGATGCCTGCAAATAGTGCAGAGAACACCAAAGTTCTGGCTGTGATAAGTCATCACATGTTACTGATAGGGTGACCATTTGGTGATGATGTATCATTGAATCATCTACATACTTGAAGGGAATTCTCACCTGTTCTCTTGAAAGTAACTCTTGTAAAAGCACTGGCACCAAAAGGACAGTAGAGATAATGATTTTAGTCTGTTGATATTTCCTGATATTTTCTGGCATGAGTAGACATTTGTTCACACAGTACCAACCCTTCTAATAATGTACAATGATATGAATTTTAAAATATTAAATTTTGAAATAATCTTGAATGAAAAGTTAAATATATTTCTTGACTCTTTTTCCTAAAACAATTTTTTCCTAAAAAATTAGTATGACAATTATTTACTCAGCACTTACAATGCAGTAAATGATTATAAATTACCCAGGGAAGATTTAAAATATGCACAATTTTCTGAGTTGATAATATGAAATACCATGCAATTTAAGATATATAGCACTCAAGTATATTTAGATTTTAGCATCCATGCAGGCACCTTAGATATTACTCTTTTTGGATCTCTCTCTCTCTCTCTCTCTCTCTCTCTCTCTCTCTCTCTCTCTCTGCCTGTCTTTCTCTTTGTTTCACTTTTTATGTCTCTATCTCTGTTATGTTATCTCTGTCTCTGTCTGTCTTTGTCTCTGTCTCTGTGTGTGTATGTGTGTGCATGTGTGTGCATGTGTGCATATTTGTGTGAAAATTAAGTTTCTGAGCTTAAGTTTTCTAAATATACTTTTATCTGTTTATAATCACTGCAAATTTCACAAGCTCTGGTTTCAGGTTTCAATTTTCTTAGTTTCTTTTTGCTCATCTTCTTCAAATAAGTAATTTTGCCCCTGTGTTTTGATATGAGTATTAATAAATGAACATATTATGAGATTGTATAAAATTGTACACAGTCTACAATTTATTGATGTCAGAGTAATACATTTTGACACTGTGGCCTCAAGCATTAAATATTGCTTGTGCAATTTAATTAAATGCATACCTAGAAATTAATTTTTAATTTTGAATGGCAGTTTTCTTGATAGTTGTTTTGGTGTTGTGTTACTTTATTATTTAGAATTGAAATGTTTTTGGAAAACACATTTAAATTTTAAGATTTCTCTTCTTCATTGGACTGTCAATATCTCTGGCTTGGATGTTTTATAAGCCACTCCTTATCCTAAATTTAACAGGAATTGTTTTGTATACTGCCACAATCATCTACTCTTTAATCTGTTGTAACTTTTAAAAAACACACAAATATATTTGTGTGCACTTAGGGGACACAAAACAAACTTGGAGATCTTAGGACACTCATCAAGAGTCCTTTCTCTCCTTCTAACATGTTGGTTCTTAGCAAGAAACTTAGTTAATTAGGCTTTCACTGGGAACTCCCTTACCTAGACCAACAATTGCTTTTAATGACAGACTATGTTCATTAAAATGGGGAAACAATTTATCTTTTTTTCTCCAAGGTTCAGTAGAGATTTGTCTTTTACAATGTTGCAATAGGTCAATGTCATCCTTTTGTTGTGGGGTGTAAGGAGTACCTGGTACAAAATGTTGGTGTAAGGAGGAATGTTCTAGAAACAAGAGTTCCTTATTTTAGAATTTAGTCATTTAGTGTACTTATGCATTAAGAAAAATAGACTTTCATTTTCATCTACAATATAATAAAAGTACAAGGTTACCTCAAGTTTCTCAAGTTGTAAGTCAGATTCTCTTGGATAGGTAAACAGTCAAATAATTTATATTATTTTGACAGTGAAGTTATTTTTTTAATCAGGGCAGGAATTAGTTACTAAAATGGAATAAATTCTGTACAAATATAAAGTATAATCAGTTCTATGTGTCTGAAAGTGTTGTTGACACTAATGCTCCCATGACTCACTCCTGTAGCTTTCTAGTTAGTGTCAAGAAGGAGTTCTAGTTTGTTTTTGGTCATTTTCCTGCTGTAGATATTAATATAACTTCAACAACCCATGTAACTTTAATCACTAACCCATAGGAAATGCCTTAATATTTAATGAGATAATAACATTCTTTTGTTGTTGTTCACAAATTTTTAACCTAATTAAGCATAGTTTGAGATGATATAAATAACATCTTGGGACATCGTATAGAAGGAGTAAAGATAGACACAAAATATTTTCAAATACTTCATTCATGTCAAAATTTCACTAATATCTCATTTAATCAATGTAAAATATTTACATAGATCTCTGTGTATCAGTGTCCCTACAGCTGCTCATCTTTTATACTTTATCTGTGGTTGTACAGGATTCATAATGCTTCACATTCATACTTTCAACAATATATCTAGAAGCTATTAAATGTATGTCATGGCACAGAAAATGGAGCAGTATCATTTTAATATCTACTACTGAATTTATAATAAAAACTGAAAGTTGACTTTATCAGTGCTTATGCATATATGTTTAACATATACATATGCTATATTTATATTAAGATATTAAAGAGATCAAGGAATGGAATGATTTAGAAGTTGCTTATTATAAACTTTAGAGGTCATCTCCACTGTATAAGTCTATGGTCTCTAACTTCAATAATAAAAAACATATAATACTGCTTTAAAAATTAAAAGAAGTAAAAGTAAAATAATAAATGTTAACAGTGAGCAATTTGCATACATATAACCATATAAACAAATACATTGAGAGGGATTAATTTAAATAAAAGTTTTATGCCTAAACTTTGAAAGAAAAAGAATGATAATTATAATTAAGATTTTAGGCATATCAGATTTTGGTTAAAAATAAATTCTGAGCTACTTTCATATTTATTAATACTACCAAGAGTTTGGTGGTTGAAATGCCAGTGCTGTGTGCTGTATAATATGTATGTGTCTAATGTCTATGGAACAGGAGAGGGGGTGGATCCCATGGAACTAGAGTTATGTATGTTTGTGAGCTGCCATGTGGTTGTTAAGAGTTGAATCCAAGTCCTCTAAAAAAGCAGCCACTGCTGTTAACTGCTGAGCTAATCTCTCCAGCGTCCTTGTTTGGTAAACATTTATTAAGGTCTAAGACATCCAGATCTGGAAACAGAATATGAACCTAGAGTGTACCTGTGTCCCTTGTAAACACTTAGACTAAGGATAACTGCTGTCATTTCTAAAACTGAGATTTTCCATGTTCATATAAATGGCATCATATGGATTCTTATTTGTGATTTTCATGGCTTGACATTATGTTTGAGAGATTAATCCATTCTTCACCCATACCTCTTGCCTTCCTCATAGATTTCACTGTAAACCTTATATAATATATTTATCCATTTGACTGTCAATAGACAGGTAATTCCCAGTCTATGCTATTAGAAAAAAACAAACAAACAAAAAGATAGCATGTTATGTGTTACTCTTGTTTGTGTCCTTGAAAGACATAAAATATGCATATTTTGACCATTAGGCGCTTCTACCAAATTTATCCCTATCTGCATGTGGTAGAATTCTACCCAAGAAGGAGGCTTATACATGGTATACAGACATACATATAGGCAAAACACTCATACACATAAATTTTTAATTAAAATAATATATACCAAATAAAACATTATGAGAAGTTGGTGGGGCACCAGAGTTCCACTCCCTACTCTTCATTTACCATCTGTGGTGGTTTGAGTGATAATAGTCCCTATAGGCATATATGTTTGCAGCCTGATCTCATTTAGTAAAACCTGTTTTTGAAGGTTCAGGAGGTGTGGCCTTGCTGGAAGAAGAAGTGTGTCATTGGCAGTGGGATTTGAGGCTTTAATGCTTATACCAGGCCCAGTTTCTGCTCTCTCTGCTCTCTCTCTCTCGCTTGCTCTCTCTCTCTTTCTCTCTCTCTCTGCCTGAAGTTCAAGATGATCATGGACTCACTCTCTAAAACTGTGAACAAGCCCTCAGTTAATGCTTTGCTTTAAAAAAAGAATGAATGAATGAATGAATGAATGAAGAGAAAGTAAAATGAAAAATGCCAGTGTTGGGAGTATCATGATAATGAAAAAATTGAATACAGCTCCAAAAGAATGTGTATGTACAAGACTTGATTTGAGAAATATAGTTATCACAGTACTCAGACTGACTAAACATTTTCTTTGTGTGTACATGAATTGTTGGGATAATACTGATTAAATTATCTTGAGGATGAGGGGCCTCTGGGTTGTTCTGCCCAGCTTGGCACTTCACATATCTGCAAGGCTAGGCACTTCCTGAGACATTTTATATTATTCCTGACTTTTGTAAAGAGTGATGTTACCTAACTTGTTTCTCAGCCATTTATGATTTTTATAAAGGAGGGTTACTGATTTCTTTGAGTAAATTTTGTATCTAGCCACATTGCTAAAGGTGTTTATCAGCAGTAGCATTTCTCTGGTAGAATTTTGGGGTCACTTATGTATACTATTATATCATCCAGAAACATCAATAATTTGTTTCTTTTACAGTTTGTATCCACTTGATCTCCTTTAGTTGTCTCATTGTTTCTGGGTAGGACTTCAATTACTATATTATATACTGAGTAGATAGGAAAAGAGTGTGCAGCCTTGTGTTGCTCCTGGTTTTGGTAAAAATGCTCTTTCTCCATTTCATTTGATGTAGGTTATTGGATTGATGTATATTACTTTGGTTAAGTTTATGTATGTGCCCTATATCCCTGATTTCTCTAATACCTTTAATATGAAAGAGTGTTGGGTTTCATTCAAGGCTTTTTAAAGCAACTAATGAGAAAATCATGTGATTTTATTCTTTCAGTTTGATTATATAGTGGATTACATTGATGGATTTTTTTTTACATTGAATAGATCCTGTACCCCTAGGATGTAGTCTACTTCATTTTGATGGATAATGTCTTTGATGTGTTCCTGGAATCGCTGCAAGAATTTTATTTAGTATCTTGCATCAATATTGATAAAAGAAATCAGTCTGATGTTCTCTTTCTTTGTTGAGTCTTTGTGTGGTTTAGTTATCAGAGTGACTGTTGCTTCATAGATTAAATTTGGCAGTGTACCTTCTGTTTCTATGTTTTGAAATAGTTTAGGAAGTTTTGGAATTAGCTCTTTTTGAAAGTCTTGTATGATTCTGTACCAAAACAATCTGGCCCTAGACATTTTTGTTTGAGAGATTTTAATAATGGCTTCTATTTCTTTAGTGATTATAGTTACTTGGTTTGACTTAACTTTGGTAAATGGTATCTGTCTTGAAAACTGTCCATTTAATTAATATTTTTCAATTTTGTGGAGTACAGGCTTTTAATGTAAGACCTAATGATTTTTTTAATTTCCTCAGTCTCAGTTGTTACTTCTCCCTTTCCATTACTGATTTTGTTTATTTCAATGGTGTCTCTGTATCTTTTGGTTAGTTTGGCTAAGGGTTTGTCTATCTTGCTGGTTTTCTCACAGAAACAGTTCCTCCTTTAGTTGATTCTTTGTACTGTTCTCTTTGTTTATTTTTCTTTTCTTTTCTTTCTTTCTTTCTTATTTTTTTTTCTTTTTGTTTTTCAAGACAGGGTTTCTTTCCAAATGATTGATTTCAACCCAGATCTTGATTATTTCCTATCTTCTACTTTTCTTTGGTATGCTTACTTTTTCTTTTGTTTTTCTAGAGTATTCAGGTATACTTATAAATAGTTCATACGAAAATTTTATAATTTCTTTATGGAAGCACATAATGATTTCCTCTTGGCACTACTTTCATTGTGTCCCATAAATTTGGGTATGTTCTGCCTTCATTTTCATTGAATTTTAGAAAATCTTTAATGTCTTTTTATTTCTTCCCTGACCCAGAGATCATTTAGTAGAAAAGTTTACAATTTCCATGAGTATGTAGGCTTTCTGCTGTTTCTTTTGTTGAAGTCTAGCTGTAATCCATTGTGGTCTGATAAGATACAAGGAGTCTGGATGCTTTATCAGTTGGTGAATGTGGGGTAAGTAATTTGCCCACATTAATGCATGGTGTTTGACGAGCGATTTAAGCATAGATATTCAGAATTGAGACATCATCTTAGTAGATTTTTTATTTAATGATTATGAAGTGTTCCTCCTTGTCTCTTGATTAATTTTGGTTGAAAGTCTGTTTTACTAGATATTAGAATGGCTACTCCAGCTTGCTTCTTGGGTCTATTTGCTTGGAAAACTTTTTTCCAGCCCTTTTCTCTGGGGTGATACTTACCTTTATGGCTAAAGTGTGTTTCTTGTATGCAGCAGAATGATGGATACTGTTTTCACTTTCATCCTGTTAGCCTGTGTCTTTTATTGGAGAACTGAGTCAATTAATGTTTAGAAATATTAAGGACAAGTGATTGTTATTTCCTGTTATTTTGATATTGGTGGGTTAGTAGTGTTACTGTGTTTGTATGTGTGTGCATGTGTGTGTGCATGCATGTGCATGAGAGAGAGAGAGAGAGAGAGAGAGAGAGAGAGAGAGATTGTGTGGGATTTCATTGTTTTTGGTAGTATGAAATTATTTATTTCATGTATATTTTGGGGTGTAGTTACCCTCCTTGGGCTGGTGTTTTCCTCCTAGTATTTTCTGCTGGGCTGAATTTGTGGATACATAGTGTTTGAATTTGGATATATCTTGAAATATCTTGTTTTTTCTCTATAGTGATTGAGAGTTTTGATGGGCATAGTAATCTAGGTTGGCAACTGTGGTATATTAGAGATTACAGGATATTTGTCCAGAACTTTCTAGCTTTTAGAATCTGTGTTGAGAAATCGGGAATAATGCTATATGTCTGCCTTTATATTTTATCTTGCCTTTTTCACTTATTACTTTTAATCTCTTTCTTTGTTCTACAGATTTTGTATTTTTATTATCATGTGCCCAGGGGATTTTCTTTTCTGGTCTTGTCTAATTGGTGTACTATAAGCTTTTTGTATGTTAATATTCATCTCTTTCTTTAGGTTGGGAAAGATTTTGTTGAGGATATTTTCTGGGAGTTGGAGCTGAAATTCTTCAGCTTCTTTTACTCCTATGAATTTTAGATTAGGTTTTTACATGGCATCCTAGATAATATGGATTACTTGTGTCAGGAATTTTTTAGATTTAATGTTTTCTTTGACTGACACATTAGTTTGTTCTACTGTATCTTCTACACCTGAGATTCTCTCTTCTATCCCCTATATTCTGTTAATGATGCTGGCATCTGTTGTTCCTGTTGTCTTCCCTAGTTCTCCATCTCTAGAATTTCTTCAGTTTGCTTTCTTTATTGCTTCTATTTCCAGTTTCAAGTATTTACTTCACCTGTTTAATTGTATTGTTCTATGTCTTTAATGATTTGTTTCCTCTTTAAGTTCTCTATTTGATTTTAATTTCTTTTATGTCTTTAAGGGATCTATACATTTCTTCTTTAAAGCCCTCTATCATCTTCAAAAGATTGGATTTAAGGTCATTTCTTTGTGTTTTGGTTTTGTTAGGATATCCAGGGCTTACTGAAGTAGGGTAGCTGTGCTTACAACATATATTGCCCTGACTCTTGTGGATTGTGTTACTTTTAGAGCCTTTAGCCATCTGGATGGTTTTGTCTTTTGGATGTTCTTGTAGTAGGTATTGGTGGGGAAAAGCTTATCTACGTGGTTTAGGAGTCTGATGGAGGTAGAAGGAAGGCAGAGGAAGAATGGAAATTACCCTTGAGATAGTAGCTTGCTTTGGGCAGCTTGGGTTGGCCCAAAGGACTAAATAAGCAGAGAATATGGTAGGGGAAAAGTTACCTGTATGGTTCAGAAGTCTGATAGAGGTAGAGAAGAGGTAGTGGAAGAATGCAGGTACCCCTGTGATGGCAGGCTACTCAGGACAGCTTGGCTTGGCCCAGAGGGCTGAGCCAGCAGGAAAGATTGGGGAAGGAGGAAGGGAATCTTACCTGTGTGTTTCAGAAGTCTGATAGAGGTAGAGAAGAGTTGGTAGAGAAGGGTTAATGGAGAATGGATGTCCTCTGGGGATAGTAGACTGCTGGGAAAGCTGGGTTTGGCCCATAAGTATTAGAGAGAATGGAAGATGGGTTTGAGGTGAGGGAAGATTACTTCTATGGTTCAGGAGTCAGATGGAGATAGAGAGGCATCAGGAGAATGGAGCAATTTCCAAATTTTAAAAGTCCTATTTATAAAACTTTACATGTTGAAATTGGTTCAATGAATATTTTCCTTAATATGGCTTCTATGACAGTATCAAAGTGGTGTCTTATACCACAGATGTGTTTTTTATAGATCTGGAGATTGGAATTACAAATTGATTACTAGATTCCTGGTGAGTTTCCTCTTCCTATGTCCTTAAAAAGGGAGAATAAAGGTGTGAGGAAAAAGTAAACTATTTATTCTCTCTTATTATATGTCTAACTTAAGAATTGTACCCTTATGTTCTAATTAGCATGAAAAGGGTATTTTTCAAATACTTGATATGGACAATTTGATTCAACATTCATATTGTGTATAAAAGGAATATCCATATGCCCAGGAGTGGTATAGCTAGGTCCTCTGGTAATACTAGGTCCAATTTTCAGAGGAACCTCCAGACTAATTTCCAGAGAGGTTGTATCAGCTTGCAATCCCAACAACAATGGAGGAGTGTTCCTCTATCTGCACATCCTCGCCAGCATCTGTTGTCACCTGAGTTTTTGATCTTAGCCATTATGACTGGTGTGAGGTAGAATCTCAGGGTTGTTTTTGTTTGCATTTCCCTGATGACTAAAGAGGTTGAACATTTCTGTATGTGCTTCTCAGCCATCTGATATTCCTCAGTTGAGAATTCTCTGTTTAGCTCTGCTCTCCATTTTTTTTAATAGGCTTATTTGGTTCTCTGGAGTCTAACTTCTTGAGTTCTTTGTATATATGGATATTAGCCCTCTACCAGACATAGGGTTGGTAAGAATCTTTTTCCAATCTGTTGGATGTTGTTTTATCTTTTTGACAGTGTCCTTTGCCTTACAGAATCTTTGCAAATTTGTGAGGGCCCATTTGTCGATTCTGGATCTTAGAGCATAAGCCATTGGTGTCTTGTTCAGAAAATTTTCCCCTGTGCCCATGTATTTGAGGCTCTTTCCCAATTTTTCTATAAGTTTCAGTGTATCTTGTTTTTTTGTGAAGGTCCTTGATCCACTTGGACTTGAGCTTTGTACAAGGAGATAAGAATGGGTCAATTTGCATTCTTCTACATGCTGACGTCCTGTTGAACCAGCTCCAGTTTTTGAAATGCTGTCTTTTTTCCACTGGATGGTTTTAGCTTCTTTGTCAAATATCAAATGACCATAGTTGTGTGGATTCATTTCTGGGTCTTCATTTCTATTCCATTAATCTTCCTGCCTGTCTCTGTACCAATACTATACAGTTAAGAGCTTCTTAGCCATTTGAGTTTGTCTGTTGAGATTCTCTGTTTAGCTCTATACCCTATTTTTTAATTGGGTTGTTTGTTTTTTGAAGTCCTACATCTTGTGTTCATTATGTATATTGGATATTAGCCCTCCATATGATGCAGGGTTATTGAAGATCTTTTCTAAGTCTGTAAGTTTCTGTTTTCTTGTATTTAATCTCGCCCTTTGCCTTCCAAAAGCTTTTAACTGTCAAGAGATCCCATTTATCAATTATTGACCTTTGAACCTGAGCCCTTGGTGTTCTGTCAGGATATGTGTTCAAGGTTATTCCCCACTTCTCTTCTATTAGATTCAGTGTATCTGGATTGTTGAGGTTCTTGATACACTTGAAATTGTGCTTTGTGCAGGGTGATTAATAAGGATCAATTTGCATTCTTCTGTATGCAAACTTCCAGTTAAACCAGCACCACTTGGTGAAGATACTTTCTTTTTTCCACTGTATGGTTTTGGCTTCTTGGTCAAAAATCAAGTGTCCATAGATCTCTGGGTTTATTTCTGGGTGTTCTATTTCATTGATCAACCTATCTGTCTCTGTTCCAATGCCAGACAATTTTTAACACTATTTCTCTGCAGTATAGCTTGAAGTGAGGGATTGTGATTCCTTCAGAAATTCTTTTATTGTTGAGAATTGTTTGGACTATCCTGGTTTTTGTTTGTTTGTTTGTTTCTTTGTTTCCATATGAAGTTTAAAATTGTTCTTTCCAAATATGTAAAAAATGTATTGGAATTTTGATGGGAAATACAATGAATTTGTAGATTGCTTTCGGTAATGTCTACATTACACTATGTTAATCCTACTAATCAATAAGCCTCGGATGTCTTTTCATCTTCTGAGTTTCTTTATCCATGGACTTGAAATTTGTTGAATTAATTAATTAATTAATTAATCCCACCATATGGTTTATTACCTACCTCAATGGTCTATGTTTCTGAATGAAAGACACATACACAGCCTTTATATTTTAATATGCCTTAATTAGCACAATTGCTCTGCAACTGCCTAACCTCCATGTTGCTAGAACCTACCTCCAGCTAATAATTCTGAGTTACTACTTACTAATTTCTATGTTCCATCTTGGCTGCTTTTAACTCCAATTAGTAAGCCTTGTAGGCCATGTTATCTTGACCCAGAACCCGGGGTACTCTCCTTGCTTCTCTACCCCATGGTTGCTGCTGTCTCTCCCTTTTTCACACTCTCTTCAAGTATGTTGAATCCTGTGTTCCTCCTCTCCTCCCAGTGCCAAGCCCAGGAAATCCTAAAATCCTGATTTTGTCTTTCCTCCCCCACTATTGACTGCTGGCCCCTTTAATCAGTATCAACTGCAGGCAGCTTCTCAGAAGGTACTTGCAGACTCTCTATTGTAAATAGTGTTTTGGGGAACGAAAGTAGCATTCATAATACAAGCAGCTACAGAATTCCTCTCATACATACTTTTACTTATTTGGTTAGAGTTACACCAAAATGTTTTATATATTTGTGGCTATTGTAAACAGCGTTTTTCCATAATTTCTTTCTCATCCTGGTCAAAGGAGGAATACTTATATATTTGTTTATCAGCTGTAGGATTTCTGTGGTAGAATTTTGGTGGTTGCTTATGTATACTATCTTATCATCCAAAAATAGTGATATCTTGACTTCTTTCTTCCAATTTTTATTGGCATTGTCTTATTGCTCTAGCTAGAACTTCAGATGTTTTATTGAATAGATAGGGGAGATAGTGGGAAGCCTTATCTTGTTCTTGATTTTAATGGAATTACTTCTAGTTTATCTCCATTTAATATGATTTTGGCTAAGGGTTTGCTATATATTATTTTGATTATGTAAGGTATGTGCCTTGAATTCCTGATCTCTCTAAGACTTCTAAGATAAAGTCCTGTTGGATTTTGTCAAAGGCATTTTCAGCACTTAATAAGATAATGATGTGAATTTTTTTCCTTTGATTTTGTTTACATAATGGATAACATTGATGGATTTTCATATATTGAGCCATCCCTGGATCGCTGCAATAAGCCTACTGCATCATGGTGGATGATGATTTTGATCTGTTCTTGGATTCAGTTTGTGAGAATTTTGTTCAGTATATTTATGTTGAATTCATAAGAAAATTTGGTCTAAAGTTCTTCTTCTTTGTTAGATCTTTGTGTGCATTAGGTATCAGGTTAACTGTGGCCACATAGAATTAGATATTATTCCTTCTATTTCAATTTTGTGGAAGAGCTTCTGAAGTGTTGGTATTAGCCTTTCTCTGAATGTCTGGTATAATTCTGCACTACAACTATCTGGGCATGTGTTTTTTATTGATTTGGAAGTTTTCAATGATTACTGCTATTTTCTTAGGGGTTTTATGGATGTTTAGATAGTTTACCTGATCCTGATTTGTCTTTGGTCTATAGTATCTGCCTAGAAAAGCACCCATTTTATTTAGATTTTCTACTTCTGTTGAGTATAGGCTTTTGTAGTAAGACCTGATGATCTTTTGAATTTCCTCAGTTTCTATTGTTATGTCTCCCTTTTCATTTATGATTTTGTTAATTTGGATATTGCCTTTGAGTCTTTTAGTTAGTTTAGCTAAGACTTTGTCTATCTTTTTTTTTCTCAAAGAAGCAGCTTTTTGTTTTGATTCTTTTTTATTGTTCACTTTGTTTCTAAATGGTTGATTTTAGCCCTTAGTTTGACTATTTCCAGCATTCTGCTCCTCTTGTGTGTGTTTGCTTCTTTTTGTTCTACAACATTCAAATTGCTAGTTTAGAATTTCTCCAATTTCTCAGTGCCATGAATTTTCCTCTTAACACTGCATTCACTGTGTCCCATAAGTTTGGGTATGTTTTGCCTTCTTCTCAATTGAATCTAAGAAAGTCTTTAATGTCTTTCATTTTATCTTCCTCACCAAGTTATTATTGAGTAGAGAATTGTTTAGTTTCAAAAAAAAAAAAAGAATATTGGCTTTCTGTTATTTATGTTATTGTTGAAATCTAGCCTTAGTTTATGGAGATCTGATAGAATACAAAGTATTTCAATCTTCTAGTATCTGTTGAGGCTTGTTTTGTGTCCAATAATATAGTCAGTTCTGGAGAAGTTTCCTTGGGGTGTTGAGAAGTAGCTATAGTCTTTTGTTTTAAGGTTAAATGTTCTGTAAATATCTGTTAAATTGGTTTGCTTCATAATTTCTATTGGTTTTGATGTGTTTCTGTTTAGTTTCTCTTTCACTGATCTGTCCATTTTTGAGAGTAGGGTGTTGAAGTATCCCACTATTATTTTGTCAGGTTCAATGTGTATTTTGTGCTTTAATTTAATGTGTATTTTAAGTTTTTGTTTTTCCTTATGAATGTGGGTGACTTTGAATTTGGGGCATAGATGTTCTGAATTGAGACTTCATCTTGGTGGATTTTTCCTTTGATGAGTATAAATTGTCCTTCCCATCCCTTTTGATTGAAAGTCTATTTTATTGGATGTTATCTTGGCTTCTCTGGATTTTTTCTTGAGAAAATTTGCTTAGATAACTTTTTTCCAGGCCTTTACTCTGAGGTAGTGTCTATCTTTGTTGCTGAAGTGAGTTTCTTGTATGCAGTAGTATGATTACTCCTGTTTTCATATCCAGTCTAGTAGTCTATGTCTTTTTATTGGGACATTGAGTCCATTCATGATGAGAGATATTAATCTTCAATGATTCTTAATTCCTGTTATTTTGTTTTCAGAGTTAGTACTATGTGTATGTGACTCTCTGCTTTGGGTTTGTTGTGAGATATTTAATGTCTTGTGTTTACTTGGGTGTAGTTACCATCTTTGTGTTAGAGTTTTCCTTCTATAGGGCTGGATCAGTAGAAAAATATTGCTTAAATATCTTTACCATCTTGTACAGAACTCTTAAACTATCCATTGTATGATATTTACAATGTGGTACCTTAAGTATTCTTGACCCAGGGAATAGCATTTTAGGGAGTATAACCTTGTTGGAGGAGGTGGAGGAGAAAAAAATGTGTCAGTGTAGGCATAGGTTTTAACACCTTCCTCTTAGCTGTCTGAAGACAGTCTGTTCATGGCTTCCTTTGGATGAAGATATAGAACTCCACCTCCTCCAGTGCCATTCCTGCCTTGATGATAATAAACTGGTCCTCTGAAGCTGCAAGCCAGCCTCATTTAAATGTTGTGCTTTATAAGGATTGCCTTGGTTATGGTTTCTGCTCCCAGCAGAAAAACTCAAGCTAAAGAAGTTGGTTGCATAGACAAGAGTGTTACTGTGATAGAACTCACTATGCTTCTGTTTGAAGCAATGTGGATTTGAGGACTTTGTATTTGTAGAGCAGTGGAATGCTTTAAGTGGGGCTTAATGGACCATGCTAGTAGGAATTTGGAAGATATCCAGGCTGAGGATGACTTAAGTGTGAAGATCTAAGGTGTATCAGTGGAGAATATTATTGTATAGTTTAGAGACTGTTTTTTTGAACATATCTACTTTTTATTGTCTCCAAAGAGTATTTCTGAAGTGAAGGTGAAGAGATTTGGATTTATTGTATCAAAGTATCCTGGTATAAATTCTGTTGTGGTGATTAACATTCATTCTTATGAAGAGTGGTTTAATCAAAAGGAGCTAGCTGAGAAAGTAAAACAACAAAATGTGTGGTTCGAGAAATAAAGGAGCACTAGGAAGTAGAATGGAGCTGAATCCTCTGGTCAAGGAGATAAACAGATTAAGAAAGTGTTGCCTTGAGGCAAGATGGCACCCAGCTCCTCTTATTATTTATGCTTATGCAGTTGAACACACAGCATAGTTGTATGTAGATGGTATTATTATTTGCTTATTGTTTTCATTTGGACTTTTCATCTGAAATGAACTACAATCCAGAAATGGAGAACATACTTGTGATTCAGACGTTGAGGCAGAAAGACACAGGTTATTGGTTCAGAAATTTGTGAATAGTGACCATAAAAGGCTTAGGCCTCGATATGTTGGCACACACCCTAATCCCAGGAGACAAAGGCCAAAGGTTCTCTGAATTCAAGGCCAGACTGGAACATAGCAAGTTCTAAGTGAAGAAAAGTTTAAAATCAGGGTATGCTTATATATGCCTTTAATCCCAACATAGAGGAGACACAGCCATGAAGATCTCTGAGTTCAAGGTCAATCTACAGAGCAAGTTTAAGAACAGGCAAGCTTGGGCAATGAAGGAGTTAGAACAGAGAAAGCTGGTAATAATGTATTAGAAAAAGTGGGCCAAGTTCCAGCTTCAACAAGCAGAAGAATTGGGCAGCTTTGGCCATGTAGCTCTGGCTTTAGAGTCAAGGAAATAATGGACTACTCTGACAATAGATGCAGGTTAGCTGGAGCTAAGAAATTTGCAGTGATTAAATGGAGAACACTCATTAAGGTGAATTCTTCTGGGAAGTGCTTTCTGAGTGTAAAAAGAAGCTATATTCTAGAAGTATCCAAGGTTGTACCTCATGATAGTAGCTGAGCTAGTAATCCAGGTAGTACTGGTTTGAAGATATGAAGGGACCATAGAAAGCAGCTGAGGGTTGGCACTGTGAGAAAGTAGGGAAGATCACTTGTGATGGTATAGACTCTGTTGCAGTTGATAGCCCAAGACTGAAAGGGTCATGCAAAGAAGTTGAGGTTTGACACCAAAGTGGGAGCCTATGAGAGGTTTTTGGTGAAGGCAATTGGTTATTGTTTCAGTTACAACAGAAACCCTAGCATATTACAGATGCCATGGGATGACCATAGGATTACCACCAGGAACAGCAGCAGCAATGGCTTAGAATCAACCATATCCTGTAATGCTACAAAGGGCAGAGTTGGAGATGTGAATCAAGACCATTGAAAGAGTACAGAAGATGTGTGGATCCCTGATATTGGAACAAGAATCTGTAAAGCTGAAGTTGCCTTGGATGCTTCAAGATGTTAGGGATGCAAGAGTTGTGATATAGCTGCCAAGAAAATTTGCTAACAGGCAATGGAACCAGCCCAACAGAAAGAATTGTGTTGCAGTCAGCAAAATTAAAAGAAATTGGACTTGGAGAGGTAGGGTTTGGAGTTTATCCAGCTGGATTTTGCTTTTGCTTTTGTCCAAGATTTCCTCACCATGTCATTTTAGAATGGTGATATATATTCTCTAATATTAGAAATATATGATCTGATTTTTTATTTTGATTTTATAGGGGATTATAGTTAAGAGATTTCATGAATATCAAAAGAGACCTTGAACTTTAGACTTCTAACATAAGATTGTTTTAGACTATGGGACTTTTAAAGTTGGACTAAATGTATTTTGCATTATACTATGGCAAGGTATGGCCACATAGACTCTTATAATTAACAAGCCTACATTGGCCAGGGAGTAGAATGTGGTAGTTTGAATGGCTTGGAACAGGAAGTGGCACTGTTAGGAGGTATGCCTTTGGTGAAGGAAGTGTGGCCTTGGAGTAAATGTGTCATTGCTGGCATAGGTTTTAAGACACTCCTCCTAGCTGCCTAAATAGTCTTATTCTGGATTCCTTTGAATGAAGATGTAGAATTCTCACTTACTCTAGTGTTATACCTGCCTGTACACTGCTGTGCTTCCTGCCTTGATGATAATAGACTGAACTTCTTAACCTGTAAGCCAACCCTAATTAAATGCTATCCTTTATAAGAGTTGCTTTGGTCATGGTGTTTGTCCACAGCAGTAAAACCCAAGCTAAGATATAAAGTTATCACCTACAAAGTAATGAGCTTAATTATAAGGCAATCTATGAATTTTTGAGGATTTCACAGATTTCTAAATAATACCTATCATTAGTTTATTCAACCACTAAAAATGATAAAATATGGGCATAAGTGTTGTTTCTGTTTCATCTGACATTACTAAAAGCATTAGAATGGGCAGTAATTGGTGAGATATTGTCTAGTCCATAATGAAATTTTAAGTATCATGAAACCATATAAATGAGAAAATCATGTATGTGGGAGGTAGATATAATTTAGGAAAATGTTCCTTGAGCTCTAATATCTGAGTTTTTTTTTAACCAACTAGTTTAATAATAAAAACTATCTCTACTCTAGTAATCTGCTTATATGTACATAATCTAATTCTCCATAAATTATCTTAGTTTCTACTTCTCTTTCCTGGATGAGTTCTATGTTTGGCCACTCTAAGGTTCCTTCCCCCAAATATGAACAGTCTTGTCAATTATTCACACTTCTACAGATACATACAATCATGACTCCCTTCACTTGTATTATACAGTCTTTCCTGGTTTTTTGTTTGTTTGTTTGTTTGTATGCTGAGGATGTTTATAAGAAATTAAATAGAATTATAATAAAATTTTAAGATTTTATTATCTCAGCATTTCACACACCTGTGAGAAAATATTTCAATATAACTGAGCAATACTGTATCACACATTTTCCAAGAGTCTATTTGTTTGTAAAAATCAATTGAACTATAGGGAATGGAGAGACTGAGTAATATTTAAGAGAATGTTCTTTTTCAGAGGACAAATCAAGTTCCTATCACACACATGGAGCCTTGCAAATGTTCATAGCTCCAGTTCCAGGGATATGACACCATTTTTATCCACATGAACAGCAGTTGTACATACAGTGCACTTATGAACATGAGGGTAAAATATTTGACCATGAAAGATAAAAATTAATAAATATTCACTAAAAATTATTGAAATAACTCATCATGATCTATTTAGAATATTTTATATTCTACACTAAGAAAAATTTGTGTGTTTGTTGTTGACCCTCTAAATGTATCCCTATCTCCATAAATTATCCATAGTATGAGCTAAAGAATTTGGTTATATTCAATATATGTCTTGTAGCCATCTTCCATTATTATATACCAATTGAACAGAGGCATTCATGAATTATTTAAATTGGGCCAACTGGAAAGGAAACCTGTCTACTACATTTTCCAACCAGCACAACCATCCCTGTATTTTGCCTATTTTATCACATTAAAAATAACCATATTACAAACTTAATTCCATTTTTCTATAATATTATGCTCTAAAAATTGTTTTAGATAAAAACTAATTATGTAATGAACCTTTATTTGACAATGCCCAGAATTTATAAGAATATCTGTTTATAAATAAAGACAAACTACTTGTTGTACATTTTTTTCCATGCTCAAACTTCTGAAAATTCATTCCTGTTTTTCACTTATAAGTGAAGTCTTCACCAAATCTTTTGTCCTATACCTAAATACAGATATTTGAAAGAACAACAATACATCATAAAGACCAGATTAAACATTTTCACAACACTCTGTATTAAACAAATCCAGGTTATTGACTAATATCTGTACCAAAGGAATCCAGAGAAGTCCAAGGTAATATACTACTATGAAAATTTTTTTGTATTGAATGCATAAGAATTATGGTGGAATACATCAGATAGAAAGTGAGACAGTCACAACATATTTTATGCCTCTGCAATGTATTTTTAACGCAAGTTTAAATGAATTCTTTAAAGTATTTTCATATAACAAATTCCTCAATTTGATTTCTTATCTGTTTCTATTTTAAATGCTATATATGTCTCTGTCAAAAACTGATGGTAAATATGTCCAAGCCACTGAACATGTCAGCACTTCCTTAAACTATGGGATAATGGATTTGCAATATGAAGTCTGAATACTGTATATTTCCCAAAAAAAAAAAAAAAAAAAACCTCCACCAATTTTATATGTTCCCATTTCACATTTATATGAAAGTGGGAAAATGGCATTCTTTTTTTTTCTGAAATTGCTTTTCAATAATTCCATGTATGAAAATCACATCATTCAAATTACAATGTAGTTGCACAATGCTTTTGCTTTTTATATTATTTTCAGTGTTATAAGTCAGAGTATTCTTTGAAACTATAATAAAAATGATGGCCGTTCAACACTTTCTTCTGCAAATATAATTAATACAAATAATAATAATAATAATAATAATAATAATAATAATAATAATAATAATAATAATAATATCTGCCCAGCCTCTTCATAGACAGTTATATGGTAGAAAGGACAGTTATATAGTAGATCATTAGAGGTTTTTGCAAATACGTCTAGAGTAGTTTAAAGTTTCTTCCAGAAACAATTTAATGTCAGCTTCCTAGTCTCTAGATGATTGATTTTCATTTGTCCAATAAATTGCCTACATTTATGTCAGTTAAAGACATTAATAACAGATAACATACCTCAGACTCACTAAATATAAAATGATTATAGAACTAAAAATTCCAAGAATAGGATATATCAAAGACAGCTTCAATGTATCTAACAATGTTACAAAACATATTTCTTTTTAACCAACAGTCTTTCAAGTATCTCTTCAAAGTAGTATTAGTCTTTTGTTACACCATATGTAGTTTCAGAGTACATTTTAATTCTAGAGGAAAATTGTAACTTTGTTTTACAGAAATCACAGAAACCTCTGAGCATCAATAGCATTAATTATATGATTGGTTGCCACTGAACTATTGTAAATTCTCCAAAACTGCATTCATGGTTATTCCTCAATATTTTTAGGATTACTAGTCAATCTAATTCATAGGAAAACCAGAGCACATAAAATCTCAGATCAAAAAAGAGACCTCTGGTGGTATTTTGAAATATCTATTAATAATGTAAAATATCACTTAAGTTGCAGGTTACTTATCTTTTATATCAATAAACAATTTTTGAAACTATTCAATTGTGAGTCGCTCTATTAATTTTTTAGTGTTATGACCAAATACCAAACAAATTTAAAGGAAGGAAGGGTTTATTTTGCTTCATACTTTGAGAGTATAACCCACAGTGTCAGGGAAACATGACTGTGGGTGTTTCATTTGTTTTGCTCACATTGTTTCTGCATTCAGAAAGCAGAAACCCATGAATGCAGATGCTCAGATTACTTTCTCTTATTTCTTCAGCCCTGATACCTAGAACATGAGATGGTGCCACTCACAATTAAATGGATCTTACTATGTCATTTAATGCAATCTAGATACTTACTCAAGGCATGCCCAGGATTTTATCCTTGATGATTCTAGATAATTTCAAGACAATGTTCAGTATCAAACCTTGTTCCCACCTAAAATATAAACTATCAAAACCATTTTTGTTTCACATAAAAATGAATATACCTCATTGAGGATGTTTAAAAATAACTCCTTAGATATAGCTTTTGATGATCCTGAGAGATACAGCCTCACAGAAAATTTCCAATCATCTGGCTCTTACAATCTTTCTACCTCCTTTTCTACAGTATTCCATGATCTTTTAGAGGGAGGGTTTTTTGTATATGTGTCCATTAGGACTAGGCTCTAGAACTCTGCATTTTAATTGACTGATGTTTTCTGTTGTGTTCTCAAACTGTTTCAAAGAGACTTTCCTTGACAAAGGATAACAGTTATGCTTAATTGAGGTTATAGTCAACTGAATAAAGCTAGCAATGAGAGAGGTGTCCTTCCCCAGGAAAGAGCATACCAATTGCTTGTTCAGTGATAAATGGTCATCTCTGTCTCTGTCTCTCATTCTTTATCTCCATATATCTATATATCTACATATCTATATATATGGATAGATATATATATCCGTGTGTGTGTATGTGTGTGTGTGTGTGTGTGTGTATCATAATGTAGATTAACCAGGGTATTTGGGGGAATATATATGTATTTGCAAATATATGTATACAAGCAATAACAATTGAATGAAAAAATGTCATAAATTTGAAGGAGAGTGGATGTTGAAGGATTTGAAGTAGGGAACGGGAAAAGAGAAATGTTGTAACTAAACTTCAATCTCAAAAATGTACAACAACAAACTATTTTGTAAAAATAACTATTTCATCAAGAAATATATATTAAATATTATATATATGTGTAATATATATAATATACATGAACATGTGTGTATTATAATTATTATCTTCACTTTATGGGAATGTGTATTTGTGGGCATGCACACATGCCCATATATACATACCACAGCATGTAGAATTCAATATTCTTAGACCTGTGGGTCCTGGTAACTGAACTCTGGTTTTCAGCCTTGGTATCAAAATAACTTTATACATGGAGTTATTTCTGAATTTCACCAAAATATTGTAAGATTCTGATTAATTAGTCTGGAAAGGTGGCATATCCCTTAAGAACAATACTGGGAAGCTAAAAGCAGGAATCTCTCTCTGAATTCAAGGTCAGTCTTGTCTACAAAGAAAGTTCCAGGCAATCCAGTGTTATATGATACCTTATCCCAAAACAGACAAGCAAAATAATTAATGACAGGGAATCACAGCCATGTTACAAATTTTTGGAATTTTTAGTCTTGAACCAAGTTTATCCACAACCCCTCTCATGTGTTCCTAGCCTAACTCCTCAACTTTCTTCCACTGAACATTTGTGCAAGGGCAATATAACTAGTCTCAGAATTCTGTAAACACATAAAGACTTTCCACAGCTTTCTACTTTTTACATTCTTTCCTTTGCATAAAAAATTATTACTGTAGCTTATCTTTAGATTTTCTATCCTCTTCCAGTAACAAATATCCAATATTAAATTTTATTTCTTTATTCAGAATCCTTTGATTACTCTATTTGTGCTTATCTCTACTTTAAAATTACTTTGTTCGTGTATGTCATTTCCAGTCTTTTTTTTCTACTTTCTGGCAAAAATGCAAATAGTAGTGATAATTATTTATTTGAAACATAATTAATGTCTTTAAACTCTTAAATTCCAACAATTCTAGACTAGATTTCTCTTTGCTGAAACCCCAGACACTGGAAGATTTTATTCCATCACCAAAATTGTTTTACTTGCTTGATCTGTTAGAATTTTATTTGGTGTCACAGAGAGATATACTTGAAAATAAACTTCCATTATTAGCTGTATCTAATACATTACCATACTGATTCCTTGTCTCTACCATACAAAATTATATTTGTTAATCCAGGAAATCATTATATAGTTACATCAAGTAGTGCATGCTATTCAGCAGGTGAATAGTAGCAATTTAGCAATATTCATTTCCTTTTCCTCTTCACTCTCTTTGTATCAACTCAGTTTCTTCATCAAATTTTTATAATAATTTTATTTTTTTCTTCAATAAATCACCTTTATTCTCTCTGTTCCTCCAGACCCAATTCCTTAGTCTCCTATTTATTGCTTTAACCAATCACCAGCTGTAGCCTCTCTTCCCCACTGCCCAAATACCCAGAGTTTACCACAACCATCCCCTTCCTACCATCATCCCCCCATGCCATGTTACAGCCTCATCTTGAGAGAGAATCCTAAGGAAGGAAGATATAGGAGCAGCAGAAGAATGACTCAGAGTGAATGGTAGATGCAAACTGACAGTTCTGTGATCTGCAACAGATAGCTCTCTCTTGCAGAGTAAAACCTAGACTTTTCTTTGCATAAGCTACTTCCTTAGAAATTGCATATAAGTTTAATCACTTATCCTAAGTTTCCTTTTGATCCGTTTTGTGAATTAGCATTTTATGTCCTTAAACCCTTGGGAATAAAAACTGAAATACATTTGAGACAAATGAATAAGACAGAATATCAATATTGATAGATAGATAGATGTAGATAGATAGATATAGATATAGATTATATAGATGTATATATAGATTAGAGATAGAGAAAGAAGTATATAGATATGTAGATATATAGATATATATACAGATATGTAGATTTAAACATAGCAAGATTTATGTGGTTCACAAGGCACAGTGCTTGTAGTGGCCCAGTCTAGATATAGAAGATATTTTTATGTGAAAAGTTAGCTTTAAGTATATATATAAGTATATATATACATATATATATATGATGTAATTTAGTGAGCTGTTGTATATATGTATGCTAGCATCATTGAAGCTTGTTTTTCTTCTTCTTAGCTACCTCAATATATTCTTTTAATCTTTTAATCTTTGGATTTATTTTTTATCTCAGATATCCAAGGCTTATTACTGTAAAGTACTATTGAATATCATTAAGCCATCATCTTTTTTCTTGATATCAGACTTTTTGTTTGTCACCAACCTCTACTTAAATCACATATGTAGCCACTTCTTTTCGGGAGTAGAATTTCTGTATCAAATATAGTTTTTGATGGATTTTGTCAAAGAGACTACCATATTTCCACTAATATTGTATAGCCATCTATCTGAGTCTTGTTTTTTAAAAAACTATTCTTTTGTCTTTATTAATCCATATTTTTCTCTCTATTAACAATGTCATATCTTCTTTAATATATTTCTGACTAAGCTGACTTTGCAGCTGCCTCTATTCTATCAGGTCTGTGAAGCACCTCATATGACTCATATTGTATACTTATATTTTGCATAGTTCAGAAAACCTGTAAAGATCAGTTATTACAGTGATTTATGTATGCTTGAACTCATATTTTCAGAGTTCTTTCCCACAGCCTTAAGAGTTGTCCTGAGGGTTACAAAATCATGATTTTGCTGATGATCACCAGACACATTCTTGATTCCTGGAATCATGCTGATTCTTATTATCACGGAGTCATTAACCTTGACAGGGATAACATTCCTCAAAGGAGAAACATAATGTAAATCATGCACATTATTTTACAAATAAGATTTTCTTCTAGAGCAGTTGTCAGCAGTAGAGGAGACCTTGTCTTGCTGGCTTTGCTCCAGGAGTGGGAATCATGTCACACCATTCCTTCTGTGGCCATTCTTTACCCAGCAACCCTACTTTGTATCCCTATCAACAATTCCAGCAGACACCTTGTGCTCAACCACAGACTAGGACTGCCAGAAGAACTAGGTAGGCTGTTTACAGTCCTTGTCCTTTCTTTCTTTTCCCAAAGACACAATCCACAAGTCTCATCCCTACTTGTGCAGAGGAACACCCTGGGCAGACTTCACTGGCCCAGTGAAGAGATCTTGTAGATCTCACAGATATTCTCTTCTATCCTTCATCCACCAACTCCTTTATCTTCCTTTATCTAAAGTCCAACTCCAGCACACACTGTATGTTAACTCAAAGGCCATTCCACCCAGGTCAATAAGTGGGCTGAAGGGGTACCCATATATCTCCTACTGCCTTGAGATCTAATCTCTTAGATACCCAATCTCATCCCCTACTCTATATTAGAAAAACTTCTGTGGTTTCCCTTTTTCTAACCCCACCCCAACATATTTCAAAGAACTCCCCTACAAAATCCCTGCTCTAACTCATCAGAGAATCTCAGCTTCCAAAACCAGCAAGCATTTCCTATAAATACATTGGCTGAGCAGGCCAAGGAAACAGGTATCATTCTCTGAAAGTCCAGAGAGAAAATACAAACCAAGGAACAAAATATCCACCCAAAAAAGACAACCCCAGTGTGGTGGTAAGAATATGTTTGGCCCATGGAAAGTGGTACTATTAGAATAGGTGTTATCTATTGGTAGAAGGATGTCACTACATATGAGGGCTTTGATGTTTCCTAGTGCTCAGGGTCTACCTAAGTGTAGAAGAGATCCTCTTTCTGGCTGCCTGCTGATGACAGATCCCTCCTCACTGCCTTCAGATGAAGTTGTAGAAATCTTGGCTCCTCCAGCACCAAGTTTCCCTGCATGATGCCATGTTTCCACCATGATGATAATAGACTGAATCTCTGAAACTGTAAGTAATCACAAACTAAATATCTGCCTTTACAATAATTGGTCATAGTTTCTTTTCACAGAAATGAAATCCTAACTAAAGCCAAACTTTGTACCACAACTGGGTATGGCTGTGATAGGCCTGAGCATATTTTTATTTGGAAGAATGTAGAATTGGGGAATTTGGATTATGAAACAAATGGAATTCTTTCTGTGACACTAAATGGGTCATACAAGTATGAACATGGAAGACAGGTGTACTGAGGGTGACTTGAACTATGGGGTCCTGGATAAAGAGGTTTCATAGGAGGAGAGTTTTAGTATTTTGCCTTTAGATCATACTTGTGACATTTTTGTATAGAATGTGGCTGCATTTTGCCCTTGTCAGAAGAGCCTTCTTCAGTCTAAAGTGAAGAGTTTCAGATTAGTTGCACCGAGGAAGGAAATCTCAAAACAAAGTTTAGACTTTTTCCAGTGAGTCATTCTTACAAGGACTATTTTAATCAAGCATGGATACTTTGAAAGCAAAAACCTTATATGTATGGCTCAATTAATAATGGTGCATGAGAAAGTGGAATGTTGCTAAATACTGTGCTTAAAGATATTAAATGGTAGTTGAACTTGGGGGAAGATCTCACCTAGCTATGCTTATTGTTTATGTGTTTACAGTTGAAAAAGTTATAGTTATTTCATGTTAGACTCTATTATGACTTGGATTTTGTTTTCATTTGAAGATAAGGTGATATGTGTATCAAATTGATAAAGGATGGATTGTGATGACTTTTCTATTTTGTCATCTTGACTATACCTAGAATGAACTACAATCTGGAGCTTATAATGACCTTATGAAAAGCAATTAAAGAAAATCATAGGACCAGGCATGGTGAAGCATGCTCTCATTCCCAGGAGATACAGGCAAGCATATCCTCTGAGTTCAAGGCCGACCTGGTACAGAACAAATTACAAGTAAAGAAAATCTTTGGTCCAGGAATGGTGTTACATTACTTTAAGCATAGCATTCAAGAGGGAGAATAATGCAGATCTCTGAGAGTTCAAGATCATTCAACAGAGTAATTTTCCTTATACCCTAGCTTAAGTAGTGAAGGAAATCATTGAAAACACAAAGCTGTTGAAGATATAATTGATCAGGGGAATCATGTTCCAGCACCAGGAATAAGCAGAACATGACAGCTTCAGCCATATTGCTCTGGCCTTATAATCAAAAATAAAAGGTACTGGGGTCATTTCAACAATTGATGCTTATTAGCTAGAGCTAAGAAATTAGCAAAGATTAAGGAGAGACCAACATCACTGAGGTGAAATCTTCTGGGAAGTGTTTTTGAGAGCACAAATAAACTGTGTTACAGAGATATAAATTGTACTGGCATCACTTGTTGGTAATATGTAAGAATCACCCAAGTTGTACTGGTTTTTGAATGCATGAAGGGGTCATGGAAAGTAGCTGAGGTTTAGCAGTAAAGGCCATTGTTAAAGGTCCAGCTTTAGTGGAAGTTGAAGTTCATGCTGGGCCTCAAGAAGAAGGCCTATGAGATGCTAATGGTGAAAGTGAAGCATAGTATACTGGATCTAAGTGTTCTGGAAATGCCAGTACCATGGGATGACCACCAAGAATAGCAGCACTAGAGTAGAGTCACCCAGAGCCTAGAGTGCTACAGGGTATAGAGCTAAACCTAAGGTGGAGCCCAGAAAATCATGTGTGGATCCCAAACTTTGGAACATGAAATTGTGAATTTGAAGATGGCCTTGGAGACCCTAAAGCTGCAGAGAAAGCTCCTAATAAGGAGTGGAACCAGCCATAATGAAAGAAGTTTGTTTCAGCCAATAAAGATGAAAGGAGTTAGAAATCTGAAGAGCACTTTGATATCAGGCACAGAGATGAAGAGTGATAGTTTGCCCAGCTGGTTTTCTCTCCTGCTTTGCCCCAGTATTTTATCAGTATGACATTTTGGATTGATAATGTTCTGATAATGATCGCATGTTTGAGGCATGCGATCTGCATTTTGATTTTGATTGTATGGAGATCACATTAAGAGATTGCTTGCATCTAAGAAGAGACTTTAAACTTTGGAATTTTAAACATTGTTAAGACTGTCATACACTTTTGAAGTTAGACTGAATGTATTTTGCATTATGCTATGATTAGGTATGGCCCCATAGACGTGTGTGTTTGATTCAGCCAGTAGGGGGAAGGGACTGTTATATGAGTGTTTTGACCCTTGTAAAGATAGAAGGTATTGCCCTTTTGAAGGAGATGTGGTCTTGTAGGTAGTGTATCACTGTGTAGCAGGGCTTTGAGGTGTTCTAGTGTTTGAGTTTTTCCCAATGTTAAAGACAGAAACTTTAAACAATATCTATCTACAAACTCAGACTGACAGAAGTTGCTAGAACAGAAACCTCAACCTAAGGAGATGAAGTGCACTCAAAAAAACAGAAGAAATAAATATATAATTTCACACTAGCAAAACCAAAAAGAAAAGAAATAAAAACTTGGTCAAGCCAGAGATAAAGAAATTAAAGTCTTTGTACAATTCAATGAAAGTGAATGCAGTGAACAACATGGCCAAAGTTATGGGACACAATGAAAACAGTGCTAAGAGGAAAGTTCCTAAAACTAAGTGCTTATATTAAACAAACAGGAAAAAATGAAGAGATATCAAATAGCAACCTAACAAGACATCTGAAAGCTCTAGAGAAAAAAAAAGATGTAAGCACACCCAAGATTAGTAGACATCAAGAAATTATCAAATAGAGAGCAGAATCAACAAAATAAAACAATACAAAGAATCAGTGAAACAATGAGTTGGATTTTAGTGAAAATCAACAAGATAAACTAACGTTTCTCCAAATTATTAAAAGACTGAAAGAGAATATCCTAGTTAACAAAATCAGAAAATGAAACCAAGGACGACATAAAACAGACAATGAGGAAATCCTGTAGTCTACAATTGGAAATTATAAAAGGATAATCTTCTTGATAGATACTACTTACCAAAGTTAAGTCATGATCAGACAATTTAAAATGCCAGTTAACCAAATATAAGCAGTCATTAAAAGTCTTTTACTAAAAAACACTCAGGCCCAGATAATTTTAAGATAAAATTCAATCAGACTTTTAAAGAAGAGTTAAGGTTAATAGTCCTCAAAATTTTCCACAAAATAAAATCATACAGTACTTTAAGTTGTAGCAAAGGGCTCCATCAATATGACAAAAAAGTCAGTCTCTGGAATAGTAAATGATTTTTATCAACTTTCCATCAGACAGAATGTATCCAAAATATATAAAGAATGCAAGGAATTAGATATTTATAAAATGGAAATAGTTCTATCTGAAGACCCAGCTATACCACTCTTGGGCATATACCCAAAAGGTGTCCTATCATATCACAGGAGTACATTCTCTACTCTGTTCATAGCAGCCATATCTGTGATAGCCAGAAGATGGAAACAACCCAGTTGTCCCACAATGGAAAAATGGATACAGAAAAAATGTGGTTATGTACACAATGGAACAAGGATATGAACAAGGATATCATGAGTTTTATAGGCAAATGGATGTGACTAAAAAATATCATCCTGAGTGAGGTAACTCAGACCCAAAAGAAAATGGCTTGGTATGTACTCACTAGTAAGTGGATATTAGCCAAAATAGTACAACATATTCAAGAAGTTTAACAAGCTGAAGGGCCCAAGTGAGGATGCTTCAATCCTACTTGGGAGGGAGAACAAAACAATCATGGGAGGCAGTGGGAGGGAAGACATGCGTGGGAGAGGGGAGGGGGAGGGGAAAGGGGAACATGATCAATTATGGGTAGGTGAACCAGAGAGAAGCCCTGAATGTAAATATGCAACAATTGGGGGTATGAGGTGGAGGGACCCTCTAGAATGTAACAGAGACCTGGGAGGTGAAAGACTCTCAGGACTCAAAGATGAAATGCCCAACAGTGGGGAGAGGGAACTTATACAGTCCACTTCCAGAAGAAAGAAAAGACATCAAGTAGAGGGATGGGGTTGCCACCCCACAGTCAAAAACTCTGACCCATAATTGTTCTTGTCTAAAAGAACTGCAAGGACAAAAACCAGAGAAGAGACTGAGGGAAAGGAAGTCTAGTGACATTCCCAAATTGAGATCAATCTCAAGGGAAGGTTCCAAGGCCTGACACTATTATTATGTTATGGTGTGCTTACAGACAGGAGTCTAGCATGGCTGTCCTCTGAGAGACCCCTCTGAGAAGTAGCTGACTGAGACAGGTGCAAATACTTACACCCAACCAATGGACTGAAATCAGGGATCCCTGTGGTTGTATAGCGGAAATGCTAGAAGTAGCTGAGAAGGCGGGCTACTGCATAGGAACACCAGCAGTCTCAACTAACATGGACCCCTGAGAGCTCTCAGACACTGAGCCACCAACCAGGCAGCATGCATGAGCTGGTTCACGGTCCCCAACACATATATAGCAGAGGACTGACTGTCATGGGTTCAGTAGAAGAAGAAGCGCCTAATCCTGGAGAGACTTGAGACCCCAGGGAGTTAAGATGACTGGCAGGGTAGGGAATCCTCGTGGAGAAGGGGGTGGAGTGGGGGTGGGGTGATGAGATGAGGAACCGTGAGAAGAAAGACAGGGAGTGGTGGTAATGACTGAACTATAAAAAATTAATAAGTAAAAGTAATTTTTAACCTCTGATGATCACGCAGGATAGAGGAGTGCTAGTCCACTGAGGTAGGAATGGATGGGCGGATAGAGAAGCTCCCTTATAGAGGCAGGGGAGGGAAGAGATGATAGGGATCTTGTGGAGGGGAAACTGGGAAAGAGAATAACACTAGAAATGTAAATAAATAAAATAACCAATAAAAAATGAAAAAAAAATGGAGTACAAATCTATACACAGTATTCTCAATAGAGGAACTCAAATGGCTAAGAAACATTAAAAGAAATATTCAACATCCTTAGCCACCAGGAAAATGCAAAACAAAATTAATGTGAGATTCCATCTTTTACCTGTCAAAATGGCTAAGATCAGTAACACAAGTAACAGCAACTGTTGGGGCAGATGTTCAGCAAAGGGAATATTCATCCACTGTTGGTGGAAGTGTAAATTTATATAGCCAATATGGAAAGCTACATGGAGGTTCATCAGAAAATTGAAAATTGATCTACATTAAGACCTAACTATGCCACTCTTCAGCATTCACCCAAAGTATTTTCCATCTTACCATAAGCACTCCATGTTCAACTATGTTCATTGCAGCTTTATTCATAATAGTTAGAAACTGGAAACAATCTAGATGTCACTTACCTAAATAATTATAGTGAAATTATGGTACATTACACAGTGGAGTTTTATTTACAAAAAAAAAAATAGTTGTTAGAATTTGTAGGTAAATTGATATTAACAGAAAAAATCATCCTGAGCAAGGTAACACAGGCCTCCAAAACTCCAAATCTTCAAGCCAAATAAATGAACTCTCTCTCTCCTTCCTTGGCCCCATCCCCCTCTCTCTCTGCCTTCCTTATCTATGTTTCTGTCTGTCTCTGTCTCTGTCTCTGTCTGTCTGTCTGTCTGTCTCTCTCTCTTTCTTTCTCTCTCTCACACACACACATGCACACACACACACATCTTTCAAAAAATAACAGTTTGAAAATAGAATTATGAAAACAGCAAGTGGAAACATCTTAAATTTTAATGTTTTGTTTGTTTGTTTCATACTATAAATTTTAGTGGTTATTTGTAATTGATCCCCTCCAGCAAAGAAACAAAGGAAAAAATAAAAAAAAACAAAAAAAAAAGATTTGCTCAATAGATTCCCACTGAGAAGTGCTATGTCCACAGTTAGTTGCATAACACAAGACAAACAAAATGGTAATATTTTTAGAGTGTTTGTCTCTTTTTATTTGTTTGAGCATTTTTTTTCTACCTATTGGGTTTTTGTTTGTACATTTTCATTTCCATTTTTTGTGAGTTTTTAAAATGTGTTTTTCTTGGTCTCTGTTTCCTAGGGAGACTGAGAAAGACGAAGAATAGTAATAAATGGATAAAGAGGTAGTGAAAATATTGGCTGAATTAGAACAGAGTAAAGTATGATCAAAATATAACATAACATTTTCTATAAAATTTGATACATAAAAGAAAAATATATTTTATGGAATATATTTTGATTTTCATTTCTCTCCTTAACTCCTCCTAAAGTTTGACCTCATATGCTTTATTTCATAAAGAAAACTAAAAATCAACTAAAACAAACTGAAAAAGAATGAAACTTAAAACAATCAGAAAAGTAGTAAGATGTAAAATACCAACACACACACACACACACACACACACACACACACTCACACACACACACCACCAAATAGAATCTATTTTATGTTGGATAATAACTCTTGAAAATTGGGGCCTATTATGAAATATGGTTGCTATATACAGTGATATCCATTGAAGAAAACTGATTTTTTCACTTTTTCAGAAAGAATTCATTATAAATGGTTTCTTGCATAAAAAAGAAAGAGACTTAGAATGTAAAAAAGAAAGAAGCAATTTTTTTTTAGATGGTTAATAACAGAACACTGAAAATCTGGAACAGGATAAACATCACAATAGAAGAAAACCAAACGACCAGCATTTAGACTTAACTCCAAAAATTGCACCACTAGACACAATTATAATTAACTTGCCAAGAATGAAAGGTCAATTATCAAGTCAGAAAAAAAAAATTGCACAGAAGAGATATCCAGTTCACCAAGAAGCATACTTCTCAGCAGGGCATTGTAGACCAATGGACAGTGACATGTAATTTACTGAATTTTAGTAGAAAAGAAGTGCCAGCCATAAATACTACTAATCTAAGTTATGAATGTGAGATCCTGAAATTGTCATATGAGGAAGAGCAAAGGAACTTATATACACCAGATGTGCCCTACAATAATTGCTAAAGGCAGATTTTTCAACCAAAGAATAATGATAATTAGGGAAAGCATGAAGTGGTATAAAATTCATTGTTTTAACAATACAAAGGGACTAAAAAGAAATTTAAAATGAGGTGCAGAAATTACTTCTGTCTTTAATATGAAGACAAAAATTAAAAGTAATAATAACAGAAATATTAATATGTTGAGATGTAGACACTAAGGAAAGAGCATAAAATAAGCAATAGAGAAAGAAATACAATGGCATATGAGAAACCCAAACGAAAGAACATGTGTTGAGAATTTAGCTGTTTGTGAATGACTTTTCTGATGGGATTTGATTAAGAATGTGCCTATCATGGAAAAAATAAAAAATAAAAAATTAAGTAATTTTTTTTATGAAGAAAATTATATGTACAATATACCAAAAGTCTAAAGAAAATGAGAAATAATGTGCATAATCATCAATGTCCAAATCAATATGAAAAGAAAAATTTTAAATAATAAATAAACTGTAAATTGAGCCCTCAGTCAGTAGATGGAAATAGAAAAATAATGAGCAAACATTCTTCAATGAAATGGAGAAATGAAATGTTACAGGAACATGCATTGATATGAAAACATGATATTCTGAAACATTAAAAATTGGCAAATGCTTAGTCAGACCAAGAATAATACTGGATTCAAATAAAAGCATGGAAAATTAGGGTTTTACAATTGACACCAGATCCATTTGATTGTTAGAGATTGTTATGAGCAACAATGCATCAACAAATGAGTTAACATAAATGGAATTGACAAGTGCTTGAAGAGCTTGCCAAGATAGAATCATGAGAAAATTGTAAACCTGAGCAAGCCAATAACAATCATGAAATTGAATTCACAATCAGAAGCTTCCTTTCATACAATGCACAGTGGCACCCTCAATGGATTTATCAATGTTTTTAAACAAATATCTAATACAAGTTCTTTTAAAATTATTCCAAAGCAGATGAAAGCAAATAATTTTTGAAAGAAAATTTTAATAGGTTAGTACTAATCTGACAAATACTATTGAAGACAAATAAAACAACATTAGACAAAACACAAATAAAGACAACATTATTGGCTAATTCTTTCCATGGATATAGATGACAAAAATCTTCAAAAAATGCTAGAAAGACAAATATGCCAGTACATTGATAATATTTGCTATAATCAAATGGCCTGGATACAAGAATGGCTCAACATATGCAAATAAACATGATACATTACATTCATACAGTAAAATACAAAAAGAGTATAAACATCTCAACAGATATTTAGTAGATAATTGGTAAAATTAATCATCCTTTCATGACATTTCTAAGCAAATTAGGTGGAGGAGAAATATGACTTAAAATAGTAAAATATAAAAGTACTAAATATGAAAAATTTTAAAATAACCTATAATATTTGAAACAAACAAGGGTGTTCCTCTTTTGTTCATCAAAATTCCATCTCAACAGGAATTTAAAAATTACTACAATGCATGTGGAAGCAAGCAGAAATTATTGTGATATTCAGTGCAATCTAAGCAAACATTATTCTACCTGATTTCCAAATATATCATGAAATATAGGTATTAAACATAATGTTACCAAAGAAAATACAAACAAAATTAAACAAAATAGGCATAAATAAATAGAAGAGAGTAATCATACATAAACCTATATAGCTACTTGATTGTTTTTACAAACATGGCAGGAAAAAGGAAAAGAAATAAAAGCTTACATGGAAGAAACTTTTCCTTAGTGAATGGTACTAGGAAAACTTAATACCCACTAAATAGAGAAGAAAGAAATTAAATCCACATCTCTCAGTGTATAAAGTAATCAGTAACAAATGAAATAAAAGCCAGAATCTTTAAAAACAAACAAACTAACAACATTTCAAGATATGGATATATGTAATGACTTTGTATGAAAGATTCCAGTTGTTCAGGAAATAAAGGCAGTAGTTTGGAACTAGGACTGAATGAAATTAAACATGTTTTGTAGGAAACGAATAACTGAAGAGTTCCTGCAGAATGGGAACAAATCTCTGCCAGCTGTATATTGTGCAAGCAATTAATGTCTATAATATATAAGGTATTCAGACAACTAAATACCAAACAACTCAATCAGTAAATGGGGCTAATGAAATGAATAAACATCATTCAATTGTGAAAAACAAATGGCCAATAACTGCAAGAATAATGCTCATCATCATTAGCTATCAAGGAAATCTTAATTAAAACTGCATCAAGTCTCTATCTCACTGCATCAGATTGAACAAGCAATTTGCAACACAATTTGAAATTAATTCAGAGAAAAATGAATACTTATGAACTAATGACAAGTTTTAAATCAGTCCAGCAACTGTGAAATCTAGTATAGATATTTCTCAAACACTAAAATACAAGTATAATACAAATGATCTATCCTATTCCTGAATATTTGTCCAAATATTATAAGTCAATATAGTGGAGAGATACTTGACACATGTGTTTCCAAAACCACTGTTCGCTATAGCCAAATTATGGAATGAACATATGTTTCTTTCACCAGATAAATGGATGAATAAAGTAGTATTATATTCAGCCATAAAGAAGAATAATATTGGATTGTTTCATATAAAGTGGATTCAAGAGCAATAGTCATGTTTAGCAAAATAAGGAAGACTAAGAAAGAAAAAATCACATATGTATGAACATATTCTTAATATGTTTATATGCATAAATGCTAAAAGCAAAAAGGGAATGTCCAGGGTAAGGAAGAGGATGAGCAGCAGTGAGAGCAGTAACAGATAAGCATAAAGGTTAAATATGATCAAAAGTAACAATACAATAAATGAAAATGCGCATGTAAACTATAGGGAAATGCTAGGGTGGTGAGGAGTGAGTGGGTGGGGGAGCACCCTCATAGAAGTAGGGGGAAAGGGTGGGATAAGGGGTTGCAGAGGGGAAACTGGGAAGGGAGATAATGTTTGAAATGTAAATAAATAAAATAACCAATAAACAATTTTAAAATATCATTATTCATAATGCATATACTAATAAAATGTTTTTAAATGTGGCATATGTAAGACAATGCTACTCTTACCAATAAATAAATAAATAAATAACAAAGTCATGTAGACTGCAAGATGTAGAACCCTTAATATCTTCCAAGTAATATAAGTCAGCATGAATAAACAAGTGATGCATGGATCCAGTAATTAGTGACATAATGAGTAATTGATTAGAAAAAATTACCATTATAAGATACAAAGATCATGTAGGTAAGTTTACAGGCCATGGCTTAATTTATGAATTGTTAAGACGAGGAGTCCATTATGGCTAACGTCTCCCTGGGCTTGTGGTCCTGGGTTCTATGAGGAACTACCCAGTAAGCAGCATAGCCTCTCCTCTATGGCCTCTGCAGCAGCTCCTGACCTCCTCCTCCTCCTTCTTTTTAAAATTTGATATTTTATTTACATTTCAAATGTTACTCCCTTTCCTGGTTTCCCCTCCAGAAACCTCCTATCCTATTCCCCTCCCCCTGCTTCTATGAGGGTGCCTCCCCACTTACCCACCCACCCACTCCCACGTCATTGCCCTAGCATTCCCCTACACTGGGGCGTCAAGCCTTCATAGGACCAAAAGCCTCTTCTCCCACTGATTCCAGACAAGGCCATCCTCTGCTACATATGAGGCTGGAGCCATGGGTCCTTCCATGTGTATGCTTTGGTTGGTGGTTCCCTGGGAGCTTTGGGGGGACTGGTTGGTTGAGATTGTTGTTCTTCCTAAGGGGTTGCAACCCCCTTCAGCTCCTTTAGTCCTTTCTCTAGCTCCTCCATTGGGGACCCCATGCTCAGTCTAATGGTTGGCTGCTAGCAGGTAGAAACTCCTGACTTCAAGATCCAGCCTGCTTGTGTTCCTGTCCTGATTTCCTCTGGACAACTATTGTGTACCAAACTATTGTGAAGAAATGTAAACCAAATAAACCTTTTTTTCCCCATGTTTCTTTGTTCATGGTCATCACAGTAGTAACACTACTGAGACAGTCAGTGATACATTAAAAAGCCTCAGGTTTGAGAAATTGAGAAAAACTTGTTATTGTCAAAGAAGGATCTTAAATTTAACTGTTGAGTCTTTAAGATCAAGAATTCAACATACACTTTAGAAGGCTACAGTTGAGTGCTTTAATAAGTCATGAGATAAGGAAGGGTATAGAAATTACCTTTTTTCTATGGAGGTGGCTACTCATTGATGATCATTACTGCCACTTCCTAAATGTCCAATGATTTTATTAAGTACTTAGTGCAGGATAACCTCTGTTCTTTGATTGTAGCCACACCTTACCTAGAGTTTCTGTACCTTTAATTTTGGGTTAACTATTTATGTCTTTATATTTTCTTTTTCTGTCTTCTTTCCATGCCAAGAAGTTTCTTACAGAGGCAAAAATGTCATTTTTAAATTATACACCAAAATCAGTTATAAACTGATCATAAATCTAACAGATCAAATCTGCTATTACAAGCATATGGCTTAGTTTCTCAGTAGACAAGGCTTGTTTCCATTTGTTTGTTTGTTTTTAACTCTAATTGCCCACTCTAAGGAAAATTCTCCTATATTAATTCCATTTTAACCTTATCTTCTTAAGTTCTTCCTCTTGATGATTTGCCTCGATATATTCTGAGTGTTCAATGATGATAATTAAACTCTTCCTATTTATCAGGTACTAAGTCACACACTTGAACATATGTATGTGTCCATATATAAGTTGCACATTAAGAGAAGCTATGTAGGTAAATTTAGCTCCTACGAAATTAGAAGTTTGGATGTAAAAAGATCAGCTAGCAAAGGCACCATTAGCAGCATGAGATTTGCTACAAAAAAATAACAAGTTTTATTCCAAATTGCATTCTTACTTTGTGAAAGATGATTAAGTTTAGAGCATAATAAATTCTCTCAAATCTCTTTCATCTTTTATTCTTTGTCATTAAAATATCTTTTCTGCATTCAATATCTTTGGCTATCATAACAAGTGTCTCCTTGCACACCAATGGCATGATGGATGCACTTGCCTCCTGTCTTTCAAACTTGTCAACCTGTCCATATAAATTCTCTTTTTTGTGTATCCAGCTCTCTGCGCATATTTCCGTATTTTTATTTCTTTGTGAAAGAAAATTTGTTTCTATAATTAACTCAGATTAATTCATTGCAAATTCACTTTAGTTGATCATGTCTGTCCAAAATCTTTTTGTAAATAAAGTAAGCTTTGTGAGTTTTTACAAATATTGCTTTAGAAGGACTTTGGTTCAAATATGTATAAATAAGAAAAAAGTGCCTAAAAATCTGGAAAAGACTTTATCCTGCCTAGATATGTTAATTGTTCCTTTCATTTATTTTCTTCATTTTTTTTTTTTTTTTTTACCATGAGAAGACAAGAAATCAATTTTGCCCAATAATCCTTTGGTTGAAAACATAATCTGTTGAAAATAATATGGTTCCCTGGCATTTCTTTTCTTTAAGCACTATTTTTTTTTTAATCAAAGGTTGCTTTTGGAACTCTTTCATGACTCTACCTACTATCTCAGCTGTATAGGGTGTCTGTAGGAAAGAAATAGGTGGATGCCAAGGTAAGAGGGAAATGCTACAGGTTTGCATTTCATAGTCTGAAATAGCACTTACATTACATACTCTGAAATAAAGTGAAATTTATTTGAAATAACTTCTTTGAAGAATTAAGAAATGTAACATTGATAATATTTATTCTTTCTTTCACTAATGCTAGAGAATATCAAACTAACCCAATTTAAATGTCTTTGCAATCAATTGTTTTCCTTAAATGCTAATAGTAGTAACTAAGATTCTCAGTGTACACAAAATGAGGCTACTTTGAAGAATTTGTTGTTGAATGCAGCATTTTACATATGCTAGGCAAGCAATCCACTAGTAAGCCATGCCCACATCATAAGCTTATGTTTTTCAGCTGTACAATTTCAAATATGAATAAGTCAATATTAAGTAATATGCATAAGGGACACTTTTATAAAATCTATTACCTATTAAAATAAGAATGAAAAGATCCTGCCTCACAAAATTATAGTGGTCACAACCATTATGTTTTTAATTAATGTACTTAATAAATGTAAGCCACTTTCTGCCATTGATTCCAGTTTAAGACACTTTATAACACAAATCATAGTTCAGTCATGTTAGTTGGCATAAAGACAAAGGAAGAATCAGGCAGAAGTGTAAATGATTAGAATGTACTACATAATATTGGTAAACGGAAATAATTATTGACTGGTATATTCAAAGTTTATTCAATGAATTGCACTTCTCAATCTAAAGAAAGTATGTCTTAAAGACAAAATTTTGCTTACTTCAAGGAATTTTCAAAGTAGAATCAGACTGATATTGACAGGAATCCTTATCAGAGAAATTTGGTTACTCAGAGAAGAATAACAGATGTAACATGTCAGGAGAGGCAATCAACAAATAAGGGTGGAAAAGCAAGGCATATTAACATGATGATCATGGTATGTTGGCCATAGGTTCTTTCTTTGAAGCTATGAGAAAATAAGTTCCTATTATCTCTACTACCCAGACTGTGGTATCCCTGTTTTTTTGTGCATGTGACTAAACCACACATTGTTACCATTGATATGCAATAACAATGAATACTCCTACAGTCTCTGCAACTTGATTTTTGAATGTCATGATTCAATAAAAGAATCCAAGTCACACTATAGAAAGAGTTACTGTTATGTCTACAATAGGAAAACACAAAGGGACTCTGGACCACCTGAATTCCAAGCACTTATCTATGTTCTCCAAAAGTAAAAGTATATAAAAGTAATGGCAGATGGACAAAGAAGCCAAACTGAAAGAGATTCTGACATCAAAGGCAGAAGAATGTGGTGAATAGAAAAATAAAGCTGCATCGAATGTAACCCAAATATAATAAAAATGTAATCCAAAGTTAAAAATAAATATGTATGAGTCCATTCTGATCTATGCAAATGATTGAATAAATTCATAAATTAGGCAAAAGAAAAAATGCTTCTTATAGAATAATTTTACATATATCTTTAGGTATTCTACCAAAGTGTAACTTAATTCTCTGTACATCTTGGACAGTTTTAGAAATTACTTCCAGCAAACAAAAATGAAAAGTGGAAAAAAGGAAGAGTAGATGAATGTGCTCAAAGGTATCACTTATTACCAGTGATGTCACACATATACAGTACATACTGCCTGACACTATGTGTCAGTAGGTAAATATCTCTGTCAATGCTCTTCCAAAGCACATTAAACTCAATCTAACTGCTATAAAAAGGACCAGGCAATGTAGACTGGAGAATGAAAAATCAGTACTAGTTTAGACTTCTGTGTTACAAGAATGGATGAGAAACTACACTACCCAGAGAAGTTAAAAAGAAATGACAGCTGGATGCAGTGTGTAAATTGGAGTGGAACATAGAGGACAAAGGGGATATTCAAAGAAAATCATGAAATGTATGTTGAATTATTAGTAAATAATAGTATATCAATAGTCATTTCATTTGATTAATACTCTATAGATTTGTACATTACATTAATAGAAGGAATTAAAGTTTATATAAAAACTACCATCTTCACAGTTTTTATAAATTTAACTTTATTTCATAGCAAAATTTAACTTTATATAAGATGTAAATTATCATGAAAACAGATTTCTTAAGCAAGAAATCCCTGATCACTATTTTAGGTCTAATCTTTCCTTTTCATGTTTATGAATTTTATGTTTCTGATATAGTAAATCCTCTATAGAATAAGGCTATTCTTATGGTTTTTATGTATACTTTCCCTCTATATATCAAAGGAAGGAAAAAAAAATCAGTGATAGCTAAGGGTTCTTGTACCCACTCTATTAGTAGAATGTATAAAAACCTGTTCTTGTCAAACAATGATTTTGAGAACTTTCTATTTAACTCTCTAAAAGTAGAACCCAGAATAGGCGAGGTTCTGAGTTGTAGTCCTAACACAAATCCTTTCTATGATGAAAGGTTGACTAAATCTCGAACCTAAAATTTAAAACATTGTGAGCACATATAATACTAGGTAAAATGATACTAGCAGAGTAACTCAAAGTTTAAAATTACACAAAAACGTTAATGAGTGGTGAAGTAGTAGGGAAAGGAGGGCAGATGGAATCACATATCTATTAAAGTAAACTAAGCAGCTTGTAATGAAAGCCTTGTCAGCATGATGGTAGCTGAGCCACAGTTCCTCACATATTCTTATGATCTAACTTGTAGATTTTGAGAATACTCATTTTTATGGAGACTTAGCAAATATATCAACTATATTACATTAGACTTCCATTTTGAATGAATATGTGTATAGAAATATGTCAATAGATATTAATTTGATAGCAAAAATGAACTCTCTATGACTCTGGTATAATAGGAAAGTTATGAGAAGTATAGAGATGAATAAGATTAAGAGATAAAATAGTAATAATTTATTTAAAAAATAGATACATAATTAAACATTTCATTTAGTTAACACTCATTGAATTTATAGCAGTACAAATGAGGTAAATCAGATATAATGTGTGAGAAAACACATTAACAGAAAATTTTGCTTAGATAAATAAAATATGAATATATAATAAAATGGAATAACATCTTTCTCTTCAAGTTATATACTATATAAGAAAATGCTGTGCTGAATATAAAGGCCATTTGAAAGTTAACATGGCTATGATGAAGGTAGAATAAGTATAGAAAATTTATAAATAGAATAAGATGAAAATATAATAAATTAAATACAAAAAAGTGCTAAAATATTTAATTTCCCCAAATAAATCTTTCAATTACAGTATGAAAATTGTTAATATAGCTGAATAAAACAGCTCATCAAGAAAAATGAAAGTATTGAAAAAGATAATATTTGAGCAGCAGTGCTCACCAAGAATCACTCAGAATCCTTGGGACACAGGAACTAAGGAACAGCTGGGGGAAGGAGCCATCTGGTTTGCATCTGTGCCAGGAGACCTCTGCCTGGGCCACTAAGGCTCCATAGCCTAATAGCGCTGGGAGAAAGCTAGCCTACAAGAAGTGTGGAGAAGCCTATGAGAGGGGGTAAGAGGGACAACATTGCTCAGCTGGACTCGCCCAGAATCCATGGGACTCAGGGCCTGAGGAACAGCCTGGGGAAGGAACCTTTCAGCTTCCATCTGTGGCTGGAGACCTCTACCTGAGCCACCAGGGCTCCATAAGCAAATAGTGTTGGGAGAAAGTTAGACTCCCAGGAGTGTGGGCCAGCCTATCTGCTCAGAGGTACCCACCTGGAATCCTCTGGACACAGGGACTGAGAAGTGGTCTTCTGGTTTCATTCAGTGGCCGGGGAGCAGATCCTGTGACACAGGGCTTCATACTCAAAGAGTGTCAGGAGGAAGCTGGTATCCCAGGAGTGCTGATACACCTTCAAGCACAGGAAAGACCACCACTTCTGTTCAAATTCAATGGATCAAGAGGACCCTTGGAGAGCCATAAGGACACAGAAACTAAGGGACAAACGGGGACTAGATCCTTCTGATTTCTGTCTGCACCTCAGAGCTGACCCTGTACCACAGCTCTCCAAACCCAAATTCCTCTCAGAAAGAATGGGTCTTCAAGGAGTATTGACACCAAGGCTTGCAGTAAGGATAAGCCACAATCAGAGAGAGTAAGACCAGCTAACACCAGAGATAACCAGATGGTGAAAGGCAACTGCAAGAACATAAGGAACAGAAACCAAGGCTACTTGACATCATCAGAACTTAGCTCTCCCACCACAGCAAGCCCTGGATATTGCAACACACCAGAAAAGCAAGACTCAGACTTAAAATCACATCTCATGATGATGATAGAAGATATAAAGAAGGAAATAAATAACTCCCTTGAAGAAATACCTTCAAGAGAGGTATTTCTCTTGAACAGGGTATTTCTGTTCAAGAGAAAACAGGTAAACAACTAGAAGCCCTTAAAGAGGAAACACAAAAATCCCTTAAAGAATTACAGGAAAACACAATCAAACAGATAAAGGAAATGAACAAAAACATCCAGGAACTAAAACAGAAATAGAAACAATAAAGAAATCACTAAGGGAGACATCCCTGGAGTTAAAAAACTAGGAAACAGATCAGGAGTCATAGATGCAAGCATCACCAACAGAATACAAGAGATAGAAGAGAGAATCTCAGGTACATAGAAAACATTGACACAACAGTCAAAGAAAACACAAAATGGAAAAAGTTCCTAACCCAAGACATCCAAGATATCCAGGATACAAAGAGAAGACAGAACCTGAGGATAATAGGTATAGAAGAAAGTGAAGATTCCCTACATAAAGGACCAGTAAATATCATCAAGAAAATAATAGAAGAAAACTTCCCTAACCTAAAGAAAGAGATGAACATAAATATATAAGAAGCCTACAGAACTCCAAATAGATTCGACCAGAAAAGAAATTCCTCCCATCACATTATAGTCAAAACACTAAATACACAAAATAAGGAAAGAATATTAAAAGCAGTAAGGAAAAATGGTCAAGTAACATATAAAGGCAGACCTATCAGAATTACACCAGACTTCTCACCAGAGACTATGAAAGCTAGAAAATGCTGGACAGATCTCATATAGACCCTAAGAGAACACAAATACCAGTCCAGGCTGCTACACCAAGCAAACCTCTCATTTATCATAAATGGTCAAACGAAAATATTCTATGAAAAAATCAAAATTGCACAGTATGTTTCCACAAAACCAGCCCTACAAAGAAGAATAGATGGAAAAAGTCAACTCAAGGAGGGAAACTACACCCAAGAGAAAGTAAGAAAGTAATCTTTCAACAAACTCAAAGAAGATAACCACACAAACATAAAAATAACATAAAAATAACAGGATGCAACAGTCACTATTTCTTAATATCGCTTAACATCAATTTCCCAATTAAAAGACATAGACTGACATATTGGATCCATAAATGTACCCAGCATTTTGCTGAATCCAGGAAATGCACCTCCATGTTAAAGACAAACAATACCTCAGACTAAAAGGCTGGAAAACAATTTTCCAGGCAAATGGTCCCAAGAAACAGTCTGGAGTAGCCATTCTAATATTGGATAAAATCAACTTTCAACCAAAAGTTATCACAAAAAATAAGGAAGGACACTTCATACTCATCTAAGGAAAATTATATCAAGAAGAATTCTCAATGCCCCGAATGCAAGGGCACCCACATTCATAAAAGAAACTTTACTAAAGCTCAAAGCACACATTGTACCTCACACAATAATAATGGGAGATTTCAACTACCATCAATGGACAGATCTTGGAAGCACAAACTAAACAGAGACAAAGTGAAACTAACAGATGTTATGAACCAAATGGATTTAACAGCTATCTATAGAACATTCCACCCTAAATCAAAAGAATATACCTTCTTCTCAGCACCTCATGGTACCTTCTTCAAAATTGATCATATAATTGGTCACAAAACAAACCTCAACAGATATAAGAAGATTGAAATACTCCCATACCTCCTATCAGATCACTACGGAATAAGGTTGATCTTCAGTGTCAACAACAACAACAATAACAACAATGCTCTACTCAATGATAAATTGGTAAAGGAAGAAATAAAGAAAAAATTAAAGACCTTTTAGAATGGGGAGGTAGGAGTGGGTAGGTAGGTGGGGGAACACCCTCTTAAGTGGGAGAGGGAAGGTATAGGGGTTTCAGGAGGGGGGACCATGAAAGGGGATAACATTTGAAATGTAAATAAAGAAAATACCCAATAAAAAAGAATTCAATTAAAATGAAGGCACAACATATCCAGCCATATGGGACACAATGAAAGCAGTGCTATGAGAAAAACTCAAAGCTCTGAGTGCTTCCAAAATGAAACTGGAGGGAACATATATTAGCAGCTTAACAACACACCTGAATGGTTTAGAACAAAAAGAAGCTAATACCCTCAAGAAGTGTAGAAGGCAGGAATTAATCAAATTAAGGGCTGAAATCAAGCAAATAGAAACTAAAAGAACTATACAAAGAATCAACAAAACCAGGAGCTGGTTCTTTGAGAAAAACTACAAGATAGATAAACCCTTACCCAGAATAACCAGAGGGTACAGAGACAATATACAAATTAACGAAATTAGAAATGAAAATGGAGATATACCCTCACATTCTGAGGACATTAAAAAAAAATCATCAGATCCTATTACAAAAGCCTATACTCAACACAATTTGAAAATCTGGATGAAATAGGCAAGTTTCTAGACAGATACCAATTCCCAAAGTTAAGTCAGGATCAGATAAACCATCTAAAAAGTCACATAATCCCTAAAGAAATAGAAGCATTCATTAAAAGTCTCCCAACCAAAAAAAAAATAAAAAAAAAGCCCAAGACCAGATGGGTTCAGTACAGAATTCCATCACACCTTCAAAGAAGACATAATACCAATATTCTTCAATCTATTCCACAAAATAGAAACAGAAAGAACACTACCCAATTCATTCTATGAGGCCACAGTTACACTGATACCAAAATCTCACAAAGACCCAGCAAAGAAAGAAAACTTCTGACCAATTTCCCTTATGAATATCAATGCAAAAATACTCAATAAAATTCTTGCAAACTGAATCCAAGAACACATCAAAACGATTATTCACCATGATCAAGTAGGCTTCATCCCAAGGATTCAGGGATAGTACAATACCCAGAAATCCATCAATGTAATCAACTACATTAAAAAAAAAAAAAAAAACTCTAAGTAAAAAATCACATGGTCCTTTCATTAGATGTTGAAAAAGCATTTGACAAAATTCAATATCCCTTCATGATAAAATTCTTGGAAAGATCAGGAATTCAAGGAGCATACCTAAACATAGTAAAAGCTATATATAGCAAGCCAGTGGCCAACATCAAACTAAATGGAGAGAAACTTAAAGCAATCCCACTAAATTCAGGGACTAGACAAGGCTGCCCTCTCTCTCCCTATCTATTCAATATAGTACTTGAATTTCTAGCTAAAGCACTAGACAACAAAAGGAGGTCAAAGGGATACAAATGGGAAAGGAAGAAATCAAAATATCACTATTTGCAGATGACATGATGGTATACTTAAATGACCCAAAAAACTCTGCTGGAGATCTGTTACAGCTGATAAACACCTTCAGCAAAGAGCAGGATACAAAATTAACACACGCAAATTTGTAACCTTCCTATACTTGAAGGATAAACAGGCTGAGAAAGAAATTAGGGAAATGACACCATTTACAATTGTCACAAACAATATAAAGTATCTTGATATGACTCTAACCAAACAAGTGAAAGATCTGTATGACAAGAACTTCAAGTATCTGAAGGAAGAAATAGAAGAAGACCTCAGAAGGTGGGAAGATATACCATGTTCATGGATTGGCAGGATTAATATAGTTAATGGCCATCCAGAAAGCAATGTTCAGATTCAATGCAATCCCCATCAAAATTCCAACTCATAGACTTAGAAAGAGCAATTCTCAAATTCATTTTGAATAACAAAAAATTGAGGATAGCAAAAACTATTCACAACAACAAAAGAACTTCTGGGGGAATCAGCATCCCGACCTCAAGTTGTACTACAGAGCAGTAATGATGTACAGTGACAAACAAGTAGATCAATGGAATAGAATTGAAGACCCAGAAATGAACCCACACACATATGGTCACTTGAGCTTTGACAAAGGAGCTAAAATCATACAGTGGAAAAAAGACAGCATCTTCAACAAATGGTGCTGGTTCAACTGGCAGTCTACATGTAGAACAATGCAAATTGATGCATTCCTATCTCCCTGTACAAAGCTCAAGTCAAGTGGATCAAGGACCTTCACATAAAGCCAGATACACTGAATATAATAGAAAAGAAAGTGGGGAAAATCTCGAACACGTGGGCACAGGGGAAAAGTTCCTGATCAGAACACCAATGGCTTATTCTCTAAGATCAAGAATTGACAAATGGGACCTCATGAAATTACAAAGCTTCTGTAAGTCAAAGGACACTGTAAATAGGACAACAGATTGGGAAAATATCTTTACCAATCCAAATTCCAATAGAAGGCTAATATCCAATATCCAGAACTCAAGAAGTTATACTCCAGAGATCCAAATAACCCTATCAAAAAATGGGGAAGAGAGCTAAACAGAGAATTCTCAACTGAGGAAACTCGTAGGGCTAAGAAATACCTGAAGAAATATTCAACATCTTAGTATTCAGGGAAATGCAAATCAAAACAACCCTGAGATTCTACCTCACACCAGCCAGAATGGCTAAGATCAAAACCTCAGGTGACAGCAGGTTGTCATCCTTGCTGGCAAGGATGTGGAGAAAGAGGAACACTCCTCTTTTGCTGGTTGGATTGCAAGCTGATACAACCTCTCTGGAAATCAGTTTGGCAGACTCTCAGAAAAATGCACACAATACTACCCAAGAACCCAGCTATTCCACTCCTGGGCATATACCCAGAAGATGTTCCAACATGTAATAAAGACACATGTTCCACTATGTTCATAGCAGCCATATCTATAATAGCCAGAAGCTGGAAACAACCCAGATGTCCCTCAACAGAGGAATGGATACAGAAAATGTGGTACATTTAAACAATGGAATACTGCTCAGCCATTAAAATCAATGACTTCATGAAATTTGCAGGCACATGGATAGAACTTGTAAATATCATCCTGAGAGAGGTAACTTAGTCACAAAAGAATGAACATAATATGTACTCAGTGATAAGTGGTTATTAGCCCAAATGTTCGAAATACTGAAGACTCACTGGACAGCAACATTGGGCTGATCGTGAGGTCCCAGATGGAGGAGGTGGAGAAGGGACCCAAGGAGCTGAGGGAGTTGGCAGCCCCATGGAAGGAGCAACAGTGTCAATTGACCTAACCTCCTGATGCTCCTGGAGACTGGATCAGCAACCAAAGAATACACATGGAGGGACCCATGGTGCTGGCCACATATGTGGCAGAGAAGGGTCTTTTTAGCCATCAGGGGGAGGAGAGGCTCTTGGACCTGAGGGTGTTAGATGCCCTAGTAGAGGAGAATGCCAAGCAGGGAAGAAGAGAATGGGTAGGTGAGCATGTGGGTGAATACCCCCATAGAGGCAGGTGGAACAGGAGGGCATAGGGTAGTTCCTAAGGGGAGATTTGGAAAGGGGGAAACATTTGAAATATAAATAAAGTATCAAAGAGGAAAAAAAAAGAAAAAGAAAAAGATAATATTCCAGAGACTTCTACATGTAAATAAATGCCGAGCCGAAGCATCTATGAGACCAACAGAACTAAATAATAAACATCTAATTTAAAGATGTACTTACCTAAATTTAGATGTTTTAAACATACATTCTATGAAAAAGCCAGCAGACTGTATAAAAGAACTACATAAAAATCAAAACTTCAAAGTAATATTTTATTTAATATATACAGAAGATATAGTCACAAGTTAGATATCAGCCAATCACCTGAAGACATGCACTTCTACTGATTTTTAATACAACACTGGTTTGTAAAAATTTGTAAATTTATAAAATGTAATTTTAGATGAGCCAGTGAAATTTGAAGGTAAGTATGACTCAAGTAGCAGAAAGTATTTTATTTGGTGTACACTATCTGCATCGTGGTTCTCCTAAGATACTTACTTGGATATTTTAAAACGAATTGTCATATTAAATTCTACATATTTTTAAATAATCCTGAAACAAATTTTTTGACAATGGACAAAAAAATAAATGGAATAATAACTGTAGAATTTACAAGGAGATTATCACAATAATTATCAACATTCCAGAGCTCCTGAAAGCTTCTTAAAACATTAAAGACAAATGATAAAATAACTGGGTGAAAATAATGGCTACAAAAGAAATAGTTAAAAGTAAAATATATTTAAAATAACTGACAAGTGTTGCAATACAAAATAGTAACTGCAATGCCATATAAACACTCTCCATAGTGCTATGCTGGCATTCTGACAGCTAGGCTTCCCATTAAAAATTACAGACCTGGAGACTTAACAGTTAGTATCATTTGCTAATTGTGTGATTTTCATGAAAGATTAATTCAAAATATGGAATTAGATTGCCTGTTCCTTTACATATATATGTTAATTATGAGAAGAACCTAGCAAACAAGGGGTTTCAACTGCCAAACAATGAAAAAATCTTGCACCAATCTCAAGTCCTTGACTTTAGAAATAGATTTTATTTTACACAGTTAGTTATAATTTTTTGGAATTTATTAGAATACTTACTACAATATGGCATTTTGAATGTACTGAATGCAACAACGTTTGAGAAAAATAAAACCAGAAGCCATATTCTATCACTTTTGTACCTGTAAATTGAATAAGCACTATTCATTATATTTGAAATAACCTAAAACCCAGAATAGCAAAAGCTATTATCAACAAAAAAAGAACTTCTGGGGGAATCACCATTGCTGACCTCAAGATGTACTTTATAGTGATAAAAACTAACAGTGATAAAAACTGCATGGTATTGGTATATGGACAGGCAGGTAGATCAATGGAATAGAATTAAATACCCAGAAATGAAACAACACAACTATGGTCACCTGATAGTTGACAAAGAAGCTAAAACTGTCCAGTGGAAAAAAGACAGCATTTTCAGCAAATGGTGCTGGTTCAGCTGGAGGTCAGCATGTAGAAGAATGCAAATTGATCCCTTCTTATCTCCTGGTACAAAACTAAAGTCCCAGTGGATAAAGGACCTACTTATAAAACCAGATACAGTGAATCTAATAGAATAGAATGTGGAGGAAAGCCTCAAACATATGGGCACAGGGGAAAATTTCCTGAACAGAACACCAATGGCCCAGGGTCTAAGATCAATCATAGACAAATGGGACCTCATAAAATTGAAAAGTTTCTGTAAGGAAAAGTACACTGTCAATAGAACAAAACAGCAACCAACATATTGGGAAAAGATCTTTAACAATCCTATATATGATAGAGGGCTAATATCCAATATATACAAAGAAATCAAGGAGTTGGACTCCAGAGAACCAAATAACCCTATTTGAAAAATGGAGTACATAGCTAAATAAAGAATTCTCATCTGAGGAATCACTAAAGGGTGAGAAGCACCTAAAGAAATGTTCAACATCCTTAGTCACCAGGGAAATGCAAATCAAAACATCCCTGAGGTTCCACCTCACACCAGTTAGAATGGCTAAGATCAAAACTCAGGTGAGAGCAGATGCTGTTGAGAAGTGGAGAAAGGAACATTCATCCATCTCTGGTGGAATTGCAAACTGGTTCAACCATTCTGGAAATCAATCTGGTTGTTCCTCAGAAAATTGGACATAGTATTACCTGAGGACCCACCCATACCACTACTGGGTGTATACCCAAATATGCTCCAACATATACCATGGACACATGCTCCACTATCATCACAGCTCCCATATTTCTAATAATCAGAAGCTGGAAACATCCCAGATGTGTCCCTCAATAGAGATATAGATACAGAAAATGTACATTTACCAATAGCATACTATACAGCTATTAAAAACAGTGACTTAATGAATTTTGCAGGCAAATGGAAGGAACTAGAATCATCCTGAGTGAGATAAACCAGTCACAAAAGAACACACTAGGTATATACTCACTGATAAGTAGATACTAGACAAAATCTTGGATATTCCAGGATATGTCTCACAGAACATTTGTATGAAACTCAAGAAGAAGGAAGACCAATGTAAGTGTACTGGCTGGTTTTGTGTCAACTTGACACAATCTGGAGTTCTCACAAAGAAAGGAGTTTTAGTAGAGAAAATGCCTCCATGAGATCCAGCTGTAAGGCATTTTCTCAATTAGTGATCAAGGGGGAAGGGCTCCTTGTGGATGGTACCATCTGTGGGTTGGTAGTCTTGGGTTCTATATAACAGAGCCAGCTGAGCATGCCAGGAGAAGCAAGCAAGCAGGCAAGGACCATCCCTCCATGGCTTCTGCATCAGCTCCTGCTTCCCGACCTGCTTGAGTTCCAGTCCTGACTTCCTTTGGTGATGAACAGCAGCATGGAAGTGTAAGATCAATAAACCCTTTCCTCCCCAACTTCATCTTGGTCATGATGTTTATGCAGGAGTAGAAACCCTGACTAATACAGTGAGGATGCTTCAGTCCTACTTAGAAGGGGGAACAAAATAATCAAGGAAGCTATAGAGTGGCAGGGACTTGGGCGGACTAGAGGAAGGGACCCGAAAACAGAGGAGTAGGCATAAGTTTGGGAGGAGTCAGGGAGATATGCAGAGGGTCAGGAAATTGAACAGAGGTATGCAGCATTGAGGGAGAGGGAACTGGAATTAGCAGAAAGTCCCAGATGCCAGGAAAGCAAGAGATTCCCAGGACCACAAGGGGATGACATTATCTGAAACACCCAACAAAAGGGAGAGAGAACCGGTAGAGACCATATCCAGAGGTTAGGCACTGCTGCATTTGAGAGATTGGGACAACCACCCATCTCCAAAAGTTTAATCCAGAATTGCTCCTGTCTACAGGAAATACAGGGACAAAGAATGGAGCAGAGAATGAAGAAAAGGCTATCCAGACACTGACCGACCTGAGGATCCATCCCATATGCAGACACCAAACCCAGACACTATTACTAATGCCAAGAAATGATGACAGGAGCCTAATATAGCTGTCTCCTGAGTGGCTGTGCCAGAGCCTGACCAATACCGATGTGGATGCTTGCAGCCAACCATTGGATTAAGCACAGGGACCACAATGGAGGAGTAAGAGAAAGGACTGAAGGAGCTGAAGGGGTTTGCAACCCCACAGAAAGATCAACAATATCAACCAACCAGATCTCCCATAACTCCCAAGGACTAAACCATCAACCAAAGAGTACACATGGAGGGACCCATGACTCCAGCTGCATATGTAGCAGAGGATGGCCTTATCTGGCATTAATGAGAGGGGAGGGCCTTGGTACTGTGAAGGTTTGATTCCCCAGCATAAGGGAATGCTAGGTTGGTTAGGCAGAAGTGGGTGTGTGAGTAGGGGAGTAGCTTCATAGAAGCAGGATCAGGGGGATGGTATAGGAGGGTTTGCAGTGAGGAAACCAGGAAAGGGGATAACATTTCAAATGTAAATAAGTAAAATAACCAATAAAAAAGAAAATCAATAAAAATATTATATCTGAAATTTTAAATTACTGAAAAAATAAAGGTGATTAACATATACACATGAATACTTTTAGGTTTATGACCTAAAACCTGATTCTAGTATAAAATACAGACTGGATTGAAGTACTTGAATTAAGAAAAAATATTATATCTAAAAAACTTTTATAATGTAATATTTTTCATATGAAGAAGAATTTAGTTGTGACATTTATACCATTTTATGATTCCAAGAATGTGATAATTGCAAAATAAGTTCCAGAACTGTTTTCAGATTTCAATTTTAGATCATTATATCCGTGTAAAATGAAGCACTGAGATGAGAGTCGTACACAAGATATACAAATACACATCCTGGGCTAAACCCAGAACATTTCCTTCTCTGTTCTATCTCTAGGCCTAGGACCTGAAAATTCTAGCCTCTGAACAATCTACTCTTCCAAGCTGATTCAATCTGTCTTCTCTTGACTTCTGCCTGAACTGCTTTGCTTGGTTCAAATTTTCTGGCTCTTTCTCATTCTCATTCTCATTCTCTGAATCATTCTGTCTTCGCCTGTTTCTAGCTTGTTCTCTCTACAGCCTGTCTCTGTAAAACTGCCTTACACATACCACCCCTTTTTCTCTCTGCACTTATGTTGCCTCTCTATCTTGTGTTGTTCTCATGTGACTTGGGCATATTTTATCTCTGACTTATTCTGTGAAATCTTTCACTGATTCTTCACATTATCTGCCTCTCAGTTAGGCATAATTTTCAAAGGTGGCTATCTACAATAAAACCAAGATAGTAATATATTAGGTATCTATGAAGTACATAATATTTAAAACCACTGAAGACTTTAAGCTTTAAGATTATTTATAAACATAGTGTTTCAATTAATTTTATCTTATGAGATAATAGTTACATAAGTCTTATTTCTATGATTATTTAGTGCTTCATCATTGAAATTTTTAAGTGTAGCCTTCATTAGCCTTCATTCCATTTACTTCTGGATTGAAATATCTGACAAACACCACGAGAAAGTATTTTTCATCATGTGTTTCAGGCTCTCTCCTAGGAAATTGACACTTACTTATATCACTAATATTGTTTGTTTGTTTGTTTGTTTGTTTAGATTTAAAATACTCCCTTATTTAATTAACTCTCCATGATCCACTGGGTAACATAATGTGGTTCCTCATAGAACTTAAAGAAAAGGAACACAGCAAGGCTTTTTCAACCTCAGGACCTTTTACCTTCATTGTCTTTGCTAAACAATACACACTGTCATTGACAATCACGGTTTCACTTAACACTGTGCTCACCACATTTTCACGGAACTTATTGTCCTTTTCCATTTAATTTAATTAAAAATATGCCTACCTCAACTTTGTCACATCTCATATATTTAACCACCATACAATGTAAAACTCCTGAATATCAACTTGTATAACTTGAATTTATTAGAACAGAAACTCTACCATTGATAGAAACCCATTTTGTTCACTAAATCTCAAAGTACTTAGAAAATTTAATGGTATATGATAGAAACAAATTCTTAACAAATTGATTTTATATATATATATATATATATATATATATATATATAAAACTGTGTATATATATATCACTATATATATATATGTATATATACTGAGAGAGAGATTTTCCTTAAGATTGTCAAGTAGTCTAAAATCGTAAGTGAATATGATAACTGCTTTTTAAAATGCTGACTATCTTACTAAACTATATTTTGAGAGGTTAAGATGGGTATAGACTATGAACTCCTGATTTAATTTCAATAAGCTTCCATGAATTTTAATTCAAGAGGAAAATAACCTTTTGGGATGTAAGGCTACCTGGTGAGATAGCCCCATTTGTAAATGTCAGAACCTGAACTGAATTCTTATCCTTTAATTTGGAATCTCAAGTCCTTTCTGCTGGATGTTTCCTGTGCTTATTAAAGCCATTACCATAATTTTATTATTTTCTCTTCTGGATATAGTGGAGATAATCTGCTCTAAGTATCTATAGTGGTCAGAAGAATGAAAGAGATTGTAATAGTAGAGGCTTTCACACTCTAAAGTCCCTTTTCTGTGTCAGGGAAAGAACATGCTCTTCTTGCCTTCTTGCTCTAAAGGATGATCAGAGAATCTGTTAGAGGCTACTCAAGTGCAAGGTACTAAGCATATGCAAATGCTCTTCATACTTCAAGCTCTAACATGCAGACATTCTTAATGGAGATAATCTGCTCCAAAGTACACCAGATCATGAAATCTTTCCTGAGGCTTTTTGAATTACAAATTTTCTAAAGCTGAACTACAAGAAAGGGTGACTGTGAATCAGGCAATGTACAAAAATGCCCTTACCAAATGTCATATTTAAAAAACCTCTCCATATTCAAACCATTGCACTCTGCCCCTTTAATTACAAGATAGATCAAGAATAAAAAAAATAAATGACAAATTGGTGTTAAATTCACTCCCAGATTCACTCATGGTTAGATTTGTCTATGTCCTAAAACATCTGCTAAGCCTTCTAATGTCACTGGTTTTACTAAGTAGATAACACTATTTACTGTCAGAAAATAGCAGGTGAAGCAAACACAGTTACAGTTTTATTAACTAACCTTGCAGGCAGGGACACAAAACATTTGGTCTCTGTGGGTGTTCCTCAAGGACAAGTGGCATCTGTGTCACTTCACTCCTTTCTAGCATAGCATGCAGTGGTCTGTGCAGGGATCTAATATCTCCATTGTCTCCCAGCACACCTTAAGAGTTTTTGGTTTCCCTTCCTTGCCTTCTCAGATAAAATAAAGTCTTGAGAAGAATAAGCCAATGCTTCCAGAGGAAGAAATGTGACTTAAATCAATCTCTCTCTCTCTCTCTCTCTCTCTCTCTCTCTCTCTCTCTCTCTCT
>JADRCH010000143.1:4279913-4390660 GCA_019843965.1 Rhynchomys soricoides | reverse complement strand
TCTCTCTCTCTCTCTCTCTCTCTCTCTCTCTCTCTCTCTCTCTCTCTGAAACAACTCAATATGAGCAAATATCTAAATAATTAGTAAAAGTAATTGACAAGTCTTATTCTCAAGAATAATTCATTAAACTTAAACTAGAAGAAACACAACATAATCCTTAAGTATGGCATCTTGCTTTTTTAGTATTTTTATTTGTAACATTTTATTGAATAATTTCTAAAATACACACCGTTCACAGTATAAACTCTTAGAATGAGGGCATATTATTTTTCTAGGAATACAATAACAAATTACAACAAAAATGGTTGCATAAGAAAAAAAAAAAAAAAAGAATAGTCTTCTTTCACAGATCTCAAGGCAAGGATTTCCTACACCAAGATATCATGGAGCTCCTGCTCTCCTTGGTCACTGTGGTAAAATCTACTTGGATGATTATTTGTCAGAAATTTTTGTCTGTGTTTGGCTATTAGTTAGAGCACTCAACCTTATTTTCATATATCTTTCTCCCTATGCAGACATTTATGTCCTAAGTTCCCTTTTATATACACACCAGGAATACTGGATAAGAGTCTTCAAATGACTTTATTTCAATTCATTCTTTCTGTATAAACTGTCTCTGAAGAAAGCCCCATTCTAGAGCAAGGTATTTGAAATATACTACTTTTTTCCTGAAGAGCATAATATTCAAATTATGGTTGATACCAAGTTGAATAAGACATAATTATTATAATAATTTGATACATACATAATTTGTATGATGACCAGTTATATTTTTTCTATGCAATACCAGAAAAAAAGTATTCAATAAAATATGTTATTTTGAAAATGGAAATGTTGGAAAAATGTTATATTGAATACAAACAACATTTAAGACATGAAAATGGATTCCAATAAAACATAGCAAAGAATTTTTCGATTGTGTTTGTGCCCATTCCACAGCTAATAGCTCTGGTCACCTGTTTCATTGAGTCTTTCTTCACCCCCAGAAGCCACCTTTCAGTTCTTTAGCCTCAAATGCATACTTTTGCTCCTTTTCACATTTTTGGACAAATTCATTTTCAATTTTATTAGTTTATTTTTAATTTAATTTTGAGAGGAATTCCATGTTTGAGTTCTGTGGTTATATAAATGTCTCTTTTCTTTGACCTGTCTTACCTCCTTCCTTTACAGCGCACTTGCTTTCAAGCTAACCTTCCTCTCACTTGATTATTCAGCTCTCAAATATTTTTATCTTATGGTCTTATGGTTTTACCTAAATATACAGTTTAGTCTGCTACCATTCTATCAGTAATGCTTGGAAAACTGTCATACAGCAAAATAAAATTTGATTCCATCCATTGTCATTCATAGACATATTTACTCTAAATTCCTCACTGTGATAACTTGTACTTCACAGCTCTCCCTGCTATTCTGATAAAAACAGAATATTTTCAGACTTATTTTTCTTGCAATATATTTCCTATTGACTCAAAATTACCTTGTATACTGTTTGACATATTCAAAAGTAATTTCGTAAACTCTTTTGAAACTTAAAGATGTGTGGCATGAGTCTGTCCATTCTACTTCATTCTTATTTTTTGAAGCATTTTCTGTACACACACACACATGTGGAAATACGTATGTGGATATTGATAAAATGGACTACTGTACCTGGTTGAAATGGGTATAAGCCAATCATATTATTTTGATATTTATTATGTTTTGTAGTAATTAAAGACTACAACAATTATAAAAACTTCTTGCCATATACACAATACAAAATACGTATAAAATCATTTTACCTTCCATAGATATTTATTGAATACTTACCAGGAAGACAAGTTGGAAGATTACATGGGGCATGAGAGCAACAGGAACAATTGGAAGTTGTATGTAATCAGTCGCTCCAGGGATATTTAGAAATTTAGAATCAGGTAATTGATATGAAAATAATGTAATTCTAGAGAGGCTCTTGATGAAGGTTTATGGATGACAGCAAGCTTGTATAGATAGATTACATACCTGTTGTATTGAAAAAATGGTATCCGAAAGATAAGCTCAAAACAAACTAATTAATGAATTTATGAACTAAACTTTAAATGCAAAGGACCATTCAAATTGATGAGATTAAATTTGGGTTTGTTTGTATGCTTATTCACCTATTGAAATATAGTTGAAGATCATGGCTTATCTTTTGCTTGTGTTTATACTTGCAAAGCATGACATAACATCTACTTAGTGGAAATTACTATTTTATTATTTTCTTGGCTTTTTTTTTTGCATATATGTTAAAAACACATGATGTTCTTCTAACAAGTATAAAATAAGACTTTTTGGAGAGAAAAAAGCACCCATGGAATTGTAAGGACATAATTCTCTAAACTCCAATTCTAGTACTCCCTATTTGGTGTAGCAGGTCCTCAATAATATCATGAGATATTTTCTAAAGCCTACAAGGCAGACACATGGCAGTGGAGGGAAAAACCTCTGCTTTTTCCATTGGATCAAGTGAACATCTCTGCTCAGGGGAAGACTCATTTAAAGCAGTACTTATATGACACATTTGGATTCCTGAAGAAGGTATTTTTGAAACTATAGCTACATTATTAGCCTACAGTAAATTCAATCAAATTTTCTCACAGAAAAGTGAAGAAATGAAGGTGATACTTCTTTAAGGCTCGCTGTAGGAATTTTATACATCATATGTCAGATAAAATCTGCAACAGTGAATAAGTAGCAACAGGGTTCTGTTAGAGCAAAGTTAAACCATAGCTTTATGATATCTTGGAACATATAATGATATAGCAGTTGCCCTGAATGCATCTTTAAATACTATTATAAATATTTGACATTGGATACTGAAGTCTATGTAAAACTATACATCCTAATCCTACTCTATTCATTTTTAAATGTGTGTGTTTTAGGGGGTGAGTGTTTTCAGAAAACTAGGATCAATTGCACTTTCCAGAGAAATTAATATGGCTAATATTGTATCTCAGGAAGCAGCTGAACATCTATTGACTGTTGATACTGCCTTGAGAATCTAGACTTGCTTTCTCTAGTTTGTCTATGAGAAAATAGATACTGAATTTTTAACTATCTTACAGTAGACATTCATTTATTCCTGTTCTTAAATGAGTCTTAAATGAGAATTATGCCCATGTATCCATGCATCAAAGCAGGTACAAATTTATTTGTTGATATTATTTTAAACTAGATATCAACCAACCTTGGCATATCAAGTTACTAAAAGACAAGACATCTTCTATTGAGGCAAGACTAGGCAACCCAGTTAGGGGAAAGGAATCCAAAGGCTGGTAATGTAGTCAGAGAAAGCCATTGCTCCTACTTTAGGAATACCATATGAGGACCTCACTGCACAACTCTTAAATATGTACAGAGAGTCTAGGACAGTCCAATGTATGCTCTTTAGTTATCTGTTCAGTCTTTATGAACCCTATAGGCCCAGGTTAGCTGAGTCTATAGGTTATCTTGTGGTGTCCTTGACACCTCTGGCTCCTCAATCCTTCCACCTAACACTTCCATAGGATTCCCCAAGCTCCACTTAATGATTGACATTGGAAGAGAAGGTGGGGAGTCAGAGCAAGAGAGCACTGGGGGAGACAACTGGATAGGGTGGGGGCCTCTCTAGGACTAGGTATAAACCTATGACAATAAAAATTCCCAGGAATATGTGATCCTGATATGGAGCTTGGATCAAATATCTTCTGTAACCAGGGAAGTTTCCCAATGGAAGTATTGAGATACCAACCCAGCTGCTAAACCACAGCCCCACAATTTGTGCCTGCCTACATGAGTAGAAGGGGTAAAAGATGAGGCAGACTTTGAGGAAAGGGTCAACAAAATGACTGGTCCAGTGTGAGACCCAAACAATGAGAAGGAGCCCATCCCTGGCACTATTAATGATATTCTACTATACTTTCTGACAGGATCCTAGCATAGCTGTCTTCATTGAGGATTCATCCAGCAACTGACATAACCGAATATTTTTAAAATGCTCTTACTAGCTACAGTTAAACTTTATCTGCTTATGTACCCCAACAATGAGAAACATAGCCATGTTGGCTCACCTTATTGCTGTGCTCACATTTAAAAAGCAATGTTGTGCTAATATGTTAGTAATAAATTTCTCTCATTAAAATGATCATGTTTATTTCTGGTTCTCCTATCAGGCTGGTTTAAATAGATTACATGTTTATGTGTGGCAATGCTCCTACTGGACACCCCAGGCTTAAAAATAAATCATTGTTGTGCCAGAAAAAGGTTATATTTTTTGTTTTGTTTTGTTTTGTTTTGTTTTGTTTTGTTTTACACTCCAGATTTTATTCCCCTATAGGTCCACCCTCCGGCTGTTCTACATCCCATACCTCCTCCCCACTCCCCTGTCTCCACAAGGATGTCCCCCCTTCACCCCACCAGACCTTTAAACTCCCTGGGGCCTCCAGTCTCTTGAGTGTTAGGTGCATCTTCTCTGACTGAACCCAGACCCAGTGTCCTCTGCTGTATATGTGTTGGGTATGGTGTATGCTGCCTGGTTGATAGTCTACTGTTTGAGAGATCTTGGGAGTCCAGGTTAATTGAGACTGCTGGTCTTCCTACAGGGTCACCCTCCTCCTCAGTTTCTTCCAGCCCAACTTTTCCCTTATTCAACCACAGGGGTCAGCAACTTCTGTACATTGGTTGGATGTAAATATCTGCATTTGACTCTTTCAGCTGCTTGTTGGGTTTTTCGGAGGGTAGTCATGATAAGTCCCTTTTTGACAGTGATTCATAGCCTCAATAATAGTGTCAGGCCTTTGGGACTCCCCTTGAGATGGATCTCAATTTGGGCCTGTTGCTGGATCTTCTTTTCCTCGGGTTCCTCTCCATTTCTATTCCTGTAGTTATCTCAGACAGGACCAATTATGGGTCAGAGTTTTGACTGTGGGATAGCAACCTCATCCCTCACTTGATACCCAGTCTTCTTGCTGGAGGTGGGCTCTCACATAAATTCCCTCTCCCTACTGTGGGGCATTTCATCTAAGGTCCCTCCCTTTGAGTCCTGACTCTCACCTCCCAGGTCTCTGGTACATTCTGGAGTGTCCCTGAAACCTTCTACCTCCTGAGGTTGCCTGTTTCCATTCTTTCTGCTGGCCCTCAGGGCTTCAGGCTTTTTTCCCTACTCAATATCAGGTCATGTGCCCCTCTTTACCCCCTTGTACTGGCTTTCTTTACCCCCTCAAATGGGACTGAGGCATTCTCACTTGGGCCCTTCAGTTTGTAAACCTTTTTGAGTTTTGTGGATTGTATCTTGGGTATTCTGTACTTTATTTTTAGGATAATATCCACTTATTAGTGAGTATATACCATGCATGTACTTTTGGGTCTGAGTTACCTCACTCAGGATGATATTTTCTAGTTCTATTCATTTGCCTGCAAAACACAGGATGTCCCTCTTCTTAATAGCTGAGTAGTATTCAATTGTGTAAATGAGTCACATTTTCTGTATTCATTCTTCTATCATGAGACATCTGGGTTGTATACAGCCTCTAGCTATCACAAACAAGGCCACTATGAATGTAGTGGAACACATGCCCCAGGAGCATGGAGGGGCATCTTTGGGTATATTCCCAAAAGTGTTATTGCTGAGTCTTTGGGTTACATCTTTTCAAGTTGTTGACTGTAAGGTCCCATAAATCTCAAATCACTACAAGCAGTTGTCAATGCTTTTTGGTTACCTGCCTGAATGATATATAATATTGTTTAAGACTTCATACATTTGAGATAGGGAAGACAGAGAAATAAATTTGTAACAGATTTAGAAACTTCACACACACTGGCTAGCTCTCATCATGTAGACTGATGCTGTTCACTCTACTGCAGAAGTGTAAACAACAATTTGATCTATGCATGAAGAACTTCGGAGGTTATAATTGTGACTAGCTTAAAAAGATATGCCCACTGGTGTAAAAGTGGCACAAATGAGCTTGTAGTAACAAAGTACTTTTTTATTTGATTTAAGTTTGTTTGTTTTTGTCTTCTTTTTTTTAAAAGCATTTTTTGATAGTTTATTTACATTCAAAATGTTTTCCCCTTTCTAGATCTCCCCTTTGGAACCCCTCCATCCCATCACCCTCCCCCGGCCTCTATGAAGGTATTCCCACACTCACACACCCACCCACTCCCGTTTTCCCTCCTTGACATTCCCCTATATTGGGGCACCTAACACCCTCAGGCCCAAGGGCCTCTCCTCCCCCTGATGACTGACAAGACCCTCCTATGCCACATATGTGGCCAGCACCATGGGTCCCTCCATGTGTATTCTTTGGTTGCTGATCCAGTCTCCAAGACCATCAGGAGGTCAGGCCAGTTGACACTGTTGCTCCCTCCATGGGGCTGCCAATTCCCTCAGCTCCTTTGGACCCTTCTCCAACTCCTCCATCTAGGACCTCACACTCAGTACAATGGTTGCTGTGCAGTAAGTCTTTGGTATTTCAAACTTTTGGGCTAATAACCACTTATCACTGAGTACATATTATGTTCATTCTTTTGTGACTAAGTTACCTCTCTCAGGATGATATTTACAAGTTCTATCCATGTGCCTGCAAATTTCATGAAGTCATTGATTTTAATGGCTGAGCAGTATTCCATTGTTTAAATGTGCCACATTTTCTGTATCCATTCCTCTGTTGAGGGACATCTGGGTTGTTTCTAGTTTCTGGCTATTATAAATATGGCTGCTATGAACATAGTGGAGCATGTGTCTTTATTACATGTTGGAGCATCTTCTGGGTATATGCCCAGGAGTGGAATAGCTGGGTCCTCAGGTAGCATTATGTTCATTTTTCTGAGGGTCTGCCAAACTGATTCCAGAGAGGTTGTATCAGCTTGCAGTCCCACCAGCAATGGAGGAGTATTCTTCTTTCTCCACATCCTTGCCAGCACCTGCTGTCACCTGAGGTTTTGATCTTAGCCATTCTGGCTGGTGTGAGGTGGAATCTCAGGGTTGTTTTGATTTGCATTTCGCTGATGACTAAGATGTTGAACATTTCTTTAGGTGCTTCTCGGCCATTCGAGTTTCCTCAGTTGAGAATTCTCTGTTTAGCTCTGTTCCCCATTTTTTGATAGGGTTTTTGGATTTCTGGAGTCTACGTATAGAAGAATGCAAATTGATCCATTCCTATCTCCCTGTACAAAGCTCAAGTCCAAGTAGATCAGTGACCTCCACATAAAACCAGATACACAGAATCTAATAGAAGAGAAAGTGGGGAAAAGTCTAGAACAATTTGGCACAGGGGAAAAGTTCCTGAACAGAACAAGATTGTTCTTGCTCTAAGAGCAAGAATCAACAAATGGGACCTCATGAAATTACAAATCTTCTGTAAGGCAAAGGACACTGTAAATAAGACAAAACAGCAATGAACAGATTGGGAAAGGATCTTTACCAATCCTAAATCCAACAGAGGGCTAATATCCAATGTATACAAAGAACTCAAGAAGTTAGACTCCAGAGATCCAAATAACCCTATCAAAAAATTGGTAACAGAGGTAAACAGAGAATTCTCAACTGGTTTAAGTTTTTATCCACAAGATTAACTCCATACAAAGTACCTTTGTTTGGCTAAGAAATTGTGGCTATATGTTCTAGAGACCCTAAGTTTTAAAATTATTTTTAAGGATTTATTGTTTTTTAAAATATGATCTGTTAAGATTGAAGTATATAAATTTTAACAGGTTTTGCAAGAGAAGAATATTAACATTATCAAAGATACATAACACCATGCTGGGACTGGAAGTAATGAAAGGATGCTGAGTTTTTGCTCTCTTCTTCATTGAACCCTGAGCCCCTAAGGAAAGTGTTTGATATATACACTTTATCCTGCACATGCCAAAGTCAATTTTTCTTTGTACTTTGAACAGTTTGTGCCCTCTATTTCAATTGTGTCTACTGAAGAAAGAAGCTTTTCTGACAAGGGTTAAGAGACACCTTGAGTGAAAAAGGTTGAAAGAAATTAAAATGATGAACAGTGAATGACTACAGAGAATGTTTTTTTCTGGGCACAAAATGTCATTTACATACAAAAATCCACAAAAGAAGCATGTTGAGAACTGTACATGCTTATGCCAAGAAAATTACATCATAGAGGGAGGGGAAAGGTGGTCAGTGGTATCACACCCCCTAACTGTGGAGCTGATGGCAATTGATAGCTGCCTGAAAAGAGGGAACATTTTGGTTTTTGTTGTTGTTGTTGTTGTTGTTGTTGTTGTTGTTGTTATTGTTGTTGCTATTGTTGTTTTAAGGGTATGGCCCATACTAGGTTGACCACACTCCAGTAAAAGGCCATGTGGATTTTATGTTTTTTTAGGTTTTTTGTTTTGTTTTTAAGAAAAAGACAGAAAGTTTGGTTGGTAGTGAAGGAAAGTAGATCTGACAGATGTGTTCTGCTAAACATAATACCATTGCTTAATATACCTAAAATCATTAACCATTACTGTTGCTCTGAATATGAAACCTGCCACTGCAGGGCTGGAATAGGTAGGTATGCTCTTCCAAGTCTAACCAGTGCTAAACAAGTATAATTATAATTGAGTTAAAAACAAAAGAATGACATATAAATGTTTACGTAAATATACCTTTTATTGGCATAGGAATATTTGAAGATTTATTTGATCTTGACATACTTACAAATTTACGTGGAGTTGAAAGGGGAGGGTATAGCGAAAAATGCAGTAATACACATAGAGTCCATAGACTATTTGCTCACTTCCAGTCACAGCACACTGTTGTTGCTGATATTTGATAATATCATTGTGCTTCCCCTACAGAATTCGTTGGGATGCATATTCTCCTATCTTTAATTTACTAGTTAAATAAACCCTCTTTGGAATTTCATGGTAGTACTGGATTTATTCAATGTCAATTTTCATTTATACTATACTACATTAAGCTTTATTACATATTTACTTATAATAAGTTATATTTTTGATAATTTTATTTCATTTTAGTGAATAGTGCTACTGTAGTATTTACATTACTTTAAAACAGTAGGCTTAGAATAGTGTTCACTGATTCTTAGCATTTCTAACATTTATTCTCCTTGTCGTTTGTCCCAGTTAAGAACATTTTAAATTACTTATTTTTCTTAACAACAAATTAATTTTGTGTCTAATTCTTGGTGTTTTTCACGTAATTGATAACTTTCATTTCTGACTTTTGCTCCCTTAATTTTTATTATCATTTATCTTTTCTTCTTATTATGTAGAAATATTTTTTTAATTTCTTTTTAAAAATTGTTTTTATTTACTGGATATTTTCTTAATTTAAATTTCAAATGTTATCCCCTTTCCCTGTTTGCCCTCTGTAAACCCCTATCCCAACTCCCCCTGCTTCTATGAGGGTGCTCTCCTATCTACCTATCCACTCTTGCCTCCCCTCTCTGGCATTCCCCTACACTGGACCATCGAGCCTTCCCAGGACCAAGGGCATCTCCTTCCATTGATTCTCAACAAGGCCATCCTCCGCTACATATGTGACTGGAGCTATGGGTCCCTCCATGTGTACTGTTTGGTTGGTGGCTTAGTCCCTGGGAGCTCTGGGGTGTCTGGTTGGTTGATATTGTTGTTCTTCCTATGGGGTTGCAAACCCCTTCAACTCCTTCAGTCCTTTCTCTAACTTCTCCATTGGGAACCCATGCTTTGTCCAATGGTTGGCTGCGAGCATCTGCCTGTGTTTGATATGTACTTGAAACAAAGTCATGACACAGGGTATAAAGTGCACACATATTTATGACAATCTCAGTTCAGAGCACTGTTTTCCTAGGCATTAACTGAACATGTATTATTCTCTTTCTAAGTGTAGTATATATTTTATTGCTAAATTGATTTTGCACATACCAATTTTTGGGGGTTCCCATTTTTCCACACATTTAAATTGATTTTAATTTTGTTAGGAGGATCAAGTGGGGAATGAATTTGGAGAGAGAGAGCTAAAACTAAGGGACATTTGAAGTGCAGCATAGAAATCTAACACTGTAGAAGCTTTCTAAAATATATATTTACATGAAAACTGAAGACCATCTAAATGAAATAAGGAAATCATGGGAGAGACAAAGTCCTAATCACACAGCTCTTGGCACCAAGTGAAGCTTTCAGTATTGTCAATGGGTTACATCAATTTGAGTTGTCTGTTAAAGGGATCCCATGGGAATCACAAAATAAGCCAGGTTATTGCCAAGTTAATATGCTGCTCCCCACAAACTGATAACAAGGGCCCATTGCTAAAGACAACATTTGCATAAATAACTGAACATAAGAAGTTGAGTTGGTGCCTACCATTACCTTGTTAGAACCTTTACCCCACATGCCAGTACATATATTACGGTTTTCAGATTAGAGTTTTCATGAGATTTCTGAGTGTGCAAAAGAATAGGTTTCTGCATCTATACCTGTTCTTTGTGTCTCTTCTTTGGCATTTTTCCATCTGGTTATTTGGTTTTTGTTTTTGTTTTTTTCCTATTCTGGCATGTTAGTTTTGTTCTACTTATATTTCATTAATTGTATTATATTAATTGTTACATTATATTATTATTAAATTATGTCTTAGAAGCCTGTTTGTTCCTTAATAAGAGAGAGAAAGTGGGTAGATCACACTGAGAGAAGTAGGTAAGAACTGAGAGGAGTAGAGGGAGCATAAACCATAATCAAGTTAAACTTCATGTAAAAAAATATTTTCTAGAAAAGAAAATAAACAGAAAGGCATTATTTTAACAATTTTAAAAAAATAAATTTTAAAGAAGCAATAAAAATTTCAGATCTGTTTATGTCACAATTTTTATTGAGTTTTGAGAATTCATGATTTATTCTCATGTGTTCTCATAGCATTGCTTTATCACTCTGTCTTCTTCCATGTCAAATAAGGATATGTTGTGTCTTATTTTACTCCTAGTCAGTCTCACTAGATATGTCAACTGTACTCATTTCTTTAATAAAAATGTGACTATGCATAACACACTATTCATCATTTTCTGTTACTGATATTTACCTCTGCCTTATTTTTTAATATTTTATTTATTCTGCTTCCTTTAGGGGTGAGCTAAATTTTGATTCTTCTGTTATTCTACAGGAAATGCTAAAAATTCTTGAGTAATTTCGTATATCCATTGTATATCCATAGTAGTAATCGTTAATGCCTTGCTCTTTTGTGAAATAATATTCATTTTTATTCCTGGAATTGCCTTTTTCTTAAAGAAATTTCATATTCATTTATAAGAAATATAATAAGATAGACATTAAAGAACAAATTAGATTATAAAGGTTGCTTACATTTGCTGTGAGCTGTCATTTCAATGATAAGTGAGGGGATAATTTTTTTTATTATTAGACAAGTGGAGCCATTGACTATTTCAACTATTTCAGTGATACTAACATATATAAATTTATTCCAAATGATTGCAAAACCTTCTTAGCATCTGACATTACTACTATTGAAAACAGCTGAGAATTTCCATCATTGTGAATTCCCTTTAGTTTTGAGTTGAGGCTTGCCAGAAGTGAAGCACAATTGAAAGGTTTAAGGTAACAGAAATTCCATAGCCACAGTATTCTAATGACAGGAACTGTATAAATTAAGTCAATGTTTTTCACTTAACTTGTCTTATATATTACTATTAATTTAATAATGATCATTGTGGAAATATTTCTCATTTTAGATATTAGCTCCATAAAGTCTATTGCTGATTTCTTTTCTTATTATATAGTAGTTAACAATTTTATAATTTTTCATTAGTTTTATTTTTAAATTAACTTTACACTTTATGAATGCTAGGTTGGCCTCATAATTGATATCACTAGGATGACTTTGATCCTCTAATCCTCATGCCTTTATGCTCCTTTCTGTGCTGAAATTACAGGCATTCTCAAGCACACCAGGTTTATGCAGTGCTAGGGAATGAACCCACAGCTTTTATACAAACAACTAAGCACTCTAACAAACTGGCTTCATCTCTAGTCTCTTAGCTGTACTTTAAATTATCATGGATATACATTGATTTATGTGGTTGTTACTCCATGTCAAAAGACAGGTATTCTCTCTGTAGTCCTACTATTACTGCTTATAGTGCTTCATACTTTGTTTCTAAGTCCACATTTGTGCTATCACATCGATTTTCTTTTTTTACTCAAAGTTTAGATTTATTTCATAGTATGTCCTAATTTTGTCTCTAATTTGGAAGTTGTCTATTTATTTCTAAATAATGTGTATAGGATCTTGAGCAAAATGATTGTTTTCAGTGTTGTCTCCGAATTTAATTGACTTTCTGTAACTTGTCGCCATTTTAAGCTCATGATCACTCCCTTGTTTGAGACAGCTGAATGCACATAATGGTGTATTACTGGATTTTATTCTTTAAAATTACTATCTCACTTTAGTGAGATTAACAATTGATAAATGGGACCTCATAAAACTGAATAGCTTCTGTAAGGCAAAGGACATTGTCAATAGGACATAATGGCAGCCTACAGATTGGGAGCAAAGATTCACCAAACCTACATCTGGCTGAGTGTTAGTTTAAAAATAAAATTATAAGGAACTCAAGAAGTTGGACACTAGCAAATCAAATTACCCAATTAAAAATTGGGGTACAGAGCTAAACAGAGATTTTCAACAAAGGAATATCAACCGGCCAAGAAGCACACAAAAATGGTCAAAATCCTTAGTCATCATGGAAATGCAAATCAAAACAACTGAGAGTCCATCTTACACCCATCAGAATGACTGAGATAAAAAACTCAAGTGACGGCACATGCTATCAAGGATGTGGAACAAAGGGAAGACTTCATTACTGGTGGGATTACTATCTTGTACAAACACTTTGGAAATCAATTCAGCAGTTTCTCAGAAAACTGGGTGTATTTCTACCTCAAGACCCAGGTATACCCCAGGTATACCACTAAAGGGCATATACCCAAAAGATGCTCTACCATCTCACAAGAACACCTGCTCAACTATGTTCATAGCAGCATTATTCCTAATAGCCACAAACTGGAAAGAATCTAGATGACCCTCAACTGAAGAATGAATAAAGAAAATGTGGTACATCTAAATAATGGAATACTACAGCTATTAAAAACAAAGACATCATGAATTTTTCAGGCAAATGGATGGAACTTGAGAATATCATCCTGAGTGAGGTAACCCAGTCCCAGAAGGACATGCATAGTATGTACTCAATTGTAAGTAGATATTAGCCATAAAATACAGGATACTCGTGCTACATTTTACAGAACCAAAGAATCTAAACAAGAAAGAAGGCACAAGGGAGGATGCTTGAGTCTCAATTAGAAAGGAGAATAAAATGGTCATAAGAGGCAGTTGCATGGAGGGATCTGGGTGGGAGAGGGGATGGGGAGGAAGAGAGGAGGTCAAGATCAAGTGTGAGAAGGGACAGGAGAGATGAGCAGATAGCCATGAGAATTATTAGCACTCTGTAATTGGCAGGGGCTGAGAGGTGGAGTGCATCTACAGGATGTGCCAGATACCTGGGATAAGGGAGGTGCCCAAAAATCAATGGGGGTGACTTTAGCATTCACAGCATTCGTGATGTGGAACCTGATGAACCTACCTCCTGTAGCCAAGCAGGAACCCTAGTGGAGCCAGAAGGACACCAACCCACCCACAATTCCTTCAACCCTAAACTTATCCTGTCTATAAGAAATACACAGACGGGGGGAAATGGCCAAGCAATAACAGACCCAACAAGAGAACCACCACATGGGCAAGCCCCAATCCCTGACATTATTGAAACTCTGTTATGCTTGCACACAGGAGTCTAGTATGCCTGTCCTTTGAGGGGTTCCACCAAGAAGCTGACTCAGAAAGATGCAATGATCCATAGCTTTACAGTGGATGGAGCTTGTTGACTTTCTGAAAGAGTTGGGTGTAAGATTGAGAGCCTTGGGTTAGATAGTAACTCCACAGGAAGACCAATATGGAACCTTGGGGCTCTCAGAGACTGAACTGCCAACAAAGGAGCATACACAGCTGGACTTTGTTCCCCAACTGCCATCACACATCTGGAGCAGATATGCAGCTAGGTCTTCATGTGTATCACAAACAACTGGAAAGGAGATTATCCTAAAAGGTGTTGCCTGTGTGCCTATGTTCTTCTAGCTGGGCTGCTTTGACTGGCCTCACTGGGAGAGGATGCACCTAGCCTAGCAGAGACTTGATGTGCCAAGATGGGGGGATACACAAGGGATCCTCCACCCCTTCAGAGGAGAAGGGAATGAGAGTGGGAGGATTGTGGGAGGGGATGACTGGGAGTGAGGACAGCAATTGTGATGTAAAGTGAATAATAATTAGAAAAAATAAAATTACTATCTCAATTTAGTTCTTTGTGTAGATTTGTATTTAATTTAATGTCCATAGTTAATCTTTGTGCTGTTGCCATCGGAGTCAGTTTTATAATATTAATTATGTTCTATGTACACTAAAGTCATTGAGAAGGATACCGAGTCAATATTTCACAAGGTCTTATTCATACTATTCTCTAGGAAAACTTTTGCCCTTAAAGATTATTTAAATGTATATAGTATCTTTTGCTTGCATTTGTTTTCTTTGTATATTTTAGGCATATTGCAAGCTTGTATATAGGCCTAAGTCAGTAATGTCACTAATTCTGACTTTGAATCTACATGAATTAATCATTGTGTTTTTTAAAGCAGAAATACTCAAAGGACTTTAATTTTTTTAATTCACCAGTATCAATTATTAAAGATTGATTTTTCAGAATAGTTAATAATAGGAATAACAGAATCAGATTATATACAAGTGAATCTTATTCCAAACCAAATAAAACTATGAATAATGAATGGTTTTAAAATCTATAGTAGAGAATAAGTAACTAACCAAAAGTTTAAGAGACATTTATGGTATAAATATGCATAAAAGTGAGTCTACAAAGAGTCAGATAATCACAAATGAGTACAAAACCTGGACTCCAAAATATTATGCTGGCATTGAAAATTTTCAGTTCTAAAAAGAACCATAAATATTCTATAATTAGATAGTCATATAACAGTGAGAAACCAATCTACCACATTTTATACTTAATCATCAAAGCAATAACTTCTTAGCTGATAACAAGTACTTAGGGCCCTAATGAGTCTCCTTCCATTTTTCCTGATTATAATTTATGCTTTTTATATTTTATCAGTCTGACTATTAGTGATGTAACAGGTTTTGTAACTATAGTTTGTATACAAGCTATGTTAGAACAAAGGCAATTGTGTTTGTTCCACAAAGGAGAAGCACAATTATACAGAGTGGCACAATTTTAAGCTTGCGTAGAGTTTGTATACAGGACATTTACATTGCAGGTCACCCACATCTGAAAAAGATGTAATAGTTTTTGTCTAAAACATGTCTTTATGAGTCTACCCCTATAATCCTACCTGTTGAGTCATTAGATGTGCTAGCTACTCTTTTTTCAACTTGACAAACTCAAGTTATCTGAAATGTGGAATCTTTTCATTTTTATTGGTTATTTTATTTATTTATATTTCAAGTGTTATCCCCATTCCCAGTTTCCTCTCTGCAAACCCTCTGATTCTTTGAAGATGCTCTCCCACCTACTCCCCACTCTCACCTCACAGCATTCCCCTATGCAGTGGCATCCACCTTTCACAGGACCAAGAGCCTCCCCTCCCATTGATGACAGATAAGGCAATCTTCTGCTACATATGCAGCTGGAGCCATGAGTACCTCCATGTGTACTTTATGGTTGGTAGTTTAGTCCTTGGAAGCTAGGAAGGGTCTGGTTGACTGATATTGTTCTTCCTGTGGGATTACAAACCCCTTTAGCTCCTTTAGTCCTTTCTCTAACTCCTCAATTGTGGTTCCTGTGCTCAGTCTGATGTTTGGTTGTGATCATCCACATCTGTATTGGTCAGGCTCTTGCAGAGCCTCTTAAGAGACAGCTATATCAGGCTCCAGTAGGCAAGAACTTCTTGGCATATACAATAGTGTCTGGGTTTAGTGACTATATATGGGATGGATCCCCAGGAAGAGCAATCTCTGGGTGGCCTTTCCTTCAATATCTGCTACATTCTTTGTTCCTGCATTTCCTCTAGAAAGGAGCAATTCTCAGTTAATATTTTTGGGATGGGTGGGTGGCCCCATCTCTCAACTGGGGGCTGTGCCTAACCTCTGGATTTGATCTCTGTAGGTTCTCTCTCCTCTTTGTGGTATATTTCAGCGAATGCCATCCGCATTGGAACCCAGGAGCCTCTTGCTTTCTTGGCATCTGGGACTTTCTGATGGCTACCTCAAGTTCCCCTTCCCTCACTGTTACACAACTCTGATCAATTTCCTGACCCTCTGTATATCTCCCCCATCTCCTCCCACACCTGATCCTACCCCCTATTTCCCTTTCCCTCCTGTCTCCCTCCCAAGTGCCCCCATCCCTCTACCTTCCATGATCATTTTGTTCCACCATCTAAGTAGGACTGAAGCATCATCACTTTTGTCTTCCATCTTCTTAAGCTTCATATAGTCTGTGAGTTGTATCATGGGTATTCTGGGATTTAGAGCTAACATCCACTTATCACTGAGTATATACCATGTATGTTCTTTTGTGACTAGATTACTTTATTCATGATATTTTCTAGTTCCATCCATTTGCTGTGGATTTCATGAAGTCATTGTGGATTTTTGTTTGTTTTTTTATCTGATATTTTCTTTCTTTCTTTCTTTCTTTGATACTTTATTTATAATTCAAATGTTTCCCCCTTTCCAGATCTCCCCTTTGAAAACCCCCTAACCCCTCCCTTCTCCCCCTGACTCTATGAGGGTATTCCCCCACCCACCTACCCACCAATTCCCTTCTTCCCTCCTTGGCATTCCCCTATAATGGGTCATCTAACACCCTCAGGCCCAAGGGCCTCTCCTCCCACTGATAGGGAAAGTCTCAAACACATGGGCACAGGGGAAACGTTCCTGAACAGAACACCAATGGCTTATGCTCTAAGATCAAGAATCAACAAATGGGACCTCATGAAATTGCAAAGCTTCTCTAAGGCAAAGGACATTGTCAATAGGACAAAATGGCAACCAACAGATTGGGCAAAGATCTTTACCAATCATTCATCTGATAGAGGGCTAATATCCAATATACACAAAGAACTCAAGAAGTTAGACTCCAGAGAACCAAATAACCCTATCAAAAAATGGGGAATAGAGCTAAACAGAGAATTCTCAACTCATAGGACTGACAAGCACTAAAGAAATGCTCAACACTCTTAGTCATCAGGGATATTTTTTTTTATTTACCTTTCAAATGTTTTCCCCTTTCCAGGTCTCCCCTTCAGAAACCCCCTATCCCATCCTCCTTCCCCTGCCACTTATTTGTGAGTATATAGTATGCCTGTTCTTTTGTGACTGAGTTACCTCACTCTGCATGATATTTTCAAGTTCCATCCATTTGCCTGCAAATTTCATGAAGTTATTGTTTTTAATAGCAGAGTAATCCACGGTGTAAATGTACCATATTTTCTGTATCCATTTCCTTGTTGAGGAACATCTGGGTTGTTTCCAGCTTCAGGCTCTCATAAATAAGGCTTCAGTGAACATAGTAGAATATGTGTCCTTGTTATATGTTGGACAATCTTCTGGATTGTCCCATATTGGCCCAGGAGTGGTATAGCTACATACTCAGGTAGTACAATGTCCAATTTTCTTTAGAACCACCAGACAGACTTCCAGAGTGTTTGTCCCAGCTTGCAGTCCCACCAGCAATGGAGGAGTGTTTCTTTATCTCCACATCCTCGCCAGCATCTGCTGTCACATGTGTTTTTGATCTTAGCTATGAATTGTGGAATCTAAATGAGAACATGTCTTTGTAAGATGCAAATGTAAGTCATTTTCTTAATTAGTGATTAATGCAGAAGTACCTAGGCCATTGTGGGTTGTGTCATCCCTAGGTTGTTGGTGCTGGATACTCTAAGAAAGCAGGCTGAGTAATCCATGGAAGCAATCCAATAAGTAGAACTCCATGATATCTGCATCAGTTCTCACCTATAGAATCCTGCCAGGGTTCAATTCTCATCCTGACTTCCTTCAATAATGACAGCAATAGGGAAATAACCCCCTTTTCCCCCAATTGGATTTTTGGTCATGATGTTTTTGACTTTCCAAAAGAATCACTAACTAAGGCATTAGTAATATATCTAAGTAGAGACTTCGATGCTTTTATAAAATAATCAAAATTCTAAGTTTTGTTTATTTTATATAAAACTCACTTTACAATGTGCCTTATAAATCTTAGTACTTCAGAAATATTAACTTCTAATCCTTTAATTCCCTTAAAGGCACAGTCACTCATTATCTCTATTTTTAAGGGAGTTAGAGTTTAGAGAATTTATAACTGAAAGATTTGAAGAAATACCCTGTCTGCAAATTCTTACTAATATCCACCTTTACCATATGATAGCAAACTCCTTTATTTTCAGATGTAAGAAGTGGGTGAGCAACATGGCTCTTTAGGTAAAGGTGTTTACAGTCAAGGCAAATGATGGCCTCATTTTAGTCATGGGATTCAGACTGAGAGTTTCACTGACTACACTAACTTGGCATAAACATGAACATCCCCCAACACACACACAGACACACAGACACACACACACACACACACACACACACACACACATGTATTTCTATATTCACAGAAGATGATGAATATTAGGGTCCTTCAAGGATCATCTACTACACAGTCTTCATATGTTTATCATTCTCCTAGCAATTTCATTGCGATACATATTTGTGTGTAGGAATATGTGTGTAGAGGTAGTAAGAAAATAGCTCAGGTGAAATTTTTCAACAGGAAATGGGATGTGTTTAAATGGAGAGAAATATTGGGCATAAGTTAGCAATAAAAGCACATGACCAAAACTGTTGATAATGTCCCACAGAGACCTAGGCTTTTGTTCTTCCCTAAAACAAGCAGTTGTATGAGAAAACAGAGGAAATATAGTAAATGATAAATAACTGAAAGATGCAATTCGTTCAAACTATAATGCATAATTAATACTTTACTGGAACTCTTCTATTTAAATGAGCAGGAATGGAGTAAAATAAGAGTGAAGAAAATACACCATTATTACAATAAGTTAAAATATTGTTTACTTTCATATTTTTACTAATAGGCCCATTTGTATATTTCTTTGGTGGAAGTGTTGACTTTTGTTTCACATTATTCATAAAATAAAACTGTTCTGACGTAAGATTCCAATAAATTTCGATTGAATTATTTAAAAGAATGTACTGATTAATGATGTAAAAGTGAATAATGAAGTTTAAGAAATTGATGAACACTGTTTTGTAATAACATATGTTACTGAGCTATTTTTAATTTTACCTTAGTGCAGGATATTTACATAGAATATGAATGGACCAAGATAACCAAACTTCATTCAGGGTATTAACATATTTCATTCATAAAGACATTAATCTAATTAAGATTTAAAAATAGCCACAGAGATTGCTCAGGATCAGGAGATTATATGTATAATACTTATAATGGAAAATAAGATCAAGAGGAATCCTTGGGGTTTACTACTCAACATGTATAGCCCAATTATCGGGTCCAATTCAGTAAGAGATAATGTGTCAAAATAAATAATTTTATACAGTTGAGGGAAACACTTGAAATCAATCTCTGGATTCCCTGTTACCCCCTACACACACACACACACACACACACACACACACACACACACACACACAAAGAGAGAGAGAGAGAGAGAAAGAGAGAGAGATACACACACACACACACACACACACACACACACACTGGGATTATAGATTTCAATAAAACTCTATGTCCCTTGAACTTGGATGTTGGTTGCACGAATTTAGGTCCTCAGGTTTGCTTATAAACATTTCACCCAGAACTTCTCCGAAACCCTACTATTTAATTTTCAATGGGAAATATTGCCCTTCTAAATTTAAAATTTAAATTTAAATGCTATTCTGAAGAAACTAAAACCTGAGCTTTGATCATAAGATAGTGTGTTATAAACTTATAGAGTTCAATGCAGATTATATTTTCAAAGATTAACTAACTTGTATTTTTAAAAAAAAAAAAAAAACTCAGGGAATAACATGGAAGAAAAAGTGGAAATAGTATGAAGTCCAGAAAGATGGAGGACACCAGCAAAATAAGAATCTCTAAATCAACTGAGCAAACTCATATAAATTCACAGAAATTGAAGTAAACCAAGCAGAGAGCCTGCACAGGTTTACACCATGTCCTTTGCATATGTCCTCTGTTGGGGTTCCTTTCCTTTTGTTGGGTTACATTGTCTAAACTTGATATGATGGTTTTTGTTTTTCCTCATTATATTTTCTTAGTAGCCTGTCCTTTTTTAATGAGAGGCAGAAATGTAGTGGATCAGAGTGGAAGAAGTGGGGGTACTAGAGGAAGAAGAAACTATAATCAGAATATATTGTATGAGAAAAGGCAGGGAAGAGGGCACTGAGTGCTGAGGATGCAAATAACTGATACCATTTCTATGACTAAAAAATATGCTAGACCTGGGAAATTAAAGTCTTATGTCCAAATGTATTTGGCGTGATGTTTCATCTGTTCTTGATTTTCTTCTTGTCCATATCTTTCAGTCAGTATTATTGAGTATTCTAAAAATCTTCTGAAAGAATGTTCTTCAGAAAATAATTACCACACAAAAGCAGTTGTTCACAAATGGTCATTTATAACTACATCAAACAGTTAGGAAAAGGGAATTATTAACATGGAAATAGTTTATTAAGATAATGTTTGGAAAGTGTGAAACCACAAGGAATGCATGCACATTTTAAAATATAAATATCTTTTGCTGTTATCTTTAGATTTTATTGCATATATTGGTGTTTGTTCCTCTCTCTCTCTCTTCTTTCTTTCTTTCATTCTTTCTTCCTTTCTTTTTTCTTTTGAATGCCCAGTCTCATTTATTAGAGAATGAAGTAAAGAAAATCAGCAAGACAATTGTTATATCTGTGAATATTCCTATGTAACCCCAATTTAATAAAGTTTCAGAAATTCTCCTGTAATCAGCTATCAGGAAGGCCAAGTAAAGCTATGGGCAGCCCCATAGCTGTTATGGTGAATTTTGAAGAAAAATGTCCTCTTGCTTTCCTGTGCTGTTCTCCAGAATGTTGAGCATATCCTATCTTTTTAACACATTCTGTTAAATCTTTCTATGATTTGTCATTTCACCCCTCAATTATACATCACTTGAAAACATGGCTGTTTCTTTCTACAAACTAAGTTTACCTCCATTGTGAGGGATTAAATGTATATACTAAGGATAGGCCTGTATTCTAGCCATATCCTACTGTAATCCAGAGTAGTTATATGTTCTGGATGGATCATATAGACTTAGAAGGTCTTTGGATGTGATCCATTTACAAAGCTGCCATGTTTCTGAATTAAAATTTATCTACAGAAAACCTTAAACACAAGGTTTAACTCAGAGATATATATCATAGACTCTCTCCTCCTACGCACACACACACACACACACACACACACACACAAAACATACAAATAAACATGCCTTTAAAGTCTGTCGATATAATTCTATATATGTATTTTCTCTGCTTCTAATACTCTGAAAACAAATGACTCTGACATGAAGGTTCATTTTTAGTGTATTGAACTAATAATTCAAACAAACTGTCTGAGGAACCTCTGAGAATAGGGAGATAGTTTCCCTCTGATATGTACTTAGAAAATCAAAAATTTGCCCAGATCCCTAACAGATAAGCTGTTTCACTAATTAATTATGCCATGCCAGTTTCTCTCAAATATAATGTTTCATATAAAAGGTATTTCTAGTGACCTTATGTACTAGGTTTGAAGTTCATCTCTATTTAATCCACTGCAAAAAGATCTCTTTGTGCTACACTTGTGAGTTTTGGATAATGCCACAGTAAGAACCTTGCTTTTTCCACAGGAAATGAACAAGCCACCAAATACAGTTCAGAAAACCACAAGGAAAATTTATTTCATTTTATGGACAATGACTGAAAGAGCTCTCAAAGAATATATTTCAATTATTCTCTACCTACAAGGAAGGAGAAAGTATGTGTATTGTGTAGAAATTAATACTGCATATTTACTAGGCTCATTTTTTGTGGTGAAGTGATCAGCAATCAGCTTCTCACTTAAGAAAAAAGTATATCTGTATGATTATTTTTTAACGGAAGAGTTGCAATTGATTAAAATTTACCCATGATACTGATATACTTGATACATCAAAAAGATGAGTGCTCAAATAACAATTCTCTCACATGTTGCTCTAAATATTCCAATTCTACAAAGCATAAGTCTATGTTAGAGTACAACACAATATGCCTTATTATATCTGATCTATAAAAAAATTAAATTTCTTGTGTGTCTTAATTATTACATATGTAAAATACCAAAATATTACTTGATACAATTAGAGTTTCAGGTAATTATAATTAAAAGAAATTGAAGACACAAATTATATGCTCCTCCAAACATCTCATTGAATAACATAAACGATAGGTTCTGCTGGTGAAAATTACTTTTGGATATCTGTAGATTATTTAAGGAATGAAATTTAGACTGTTGCTGCATAACTTGTGTATGCATGCCTGCGTCATGTTGGCAGTGGCAGTTGAAAAGTATATAATTATATACTTGAATAATTTTGTTAATAATGTAAGTATCTTTTCAATAATAATTGATTTAAAGTACAGTCAAACATTTTTGAGACATTAACTAAACAACTGAAGTCTTTTAGTGCCTAACAATAAGATATACTGAAATTTAAAAGTGATCAAAAACTTCCTGCTTCATATACAAACTGTTATTAAAATAATCAACAACCAGATTCTTTATATATATATATACAAAAAATAAAAAATAAAGCCCACAGATTGTTTGTACGTCACAGTTAAGCATTGGCACGAGAACCTTAAAAAGAGGATTGAGTTGTCAATCAATTACAAGACCATAATTTACATGACACTAGCAAGTATAGTAATTTGGACAAGTGTAGAGGAATTAGACCTGTTGATGGACATATTCTTAAAATGTATATTGAATGATGCACATGTTAACTTAATTAGTTATTTAAAGCCAGACATTTCTCTCCTAAAATTCTGGCCTGTCAAATGTTAACAATCATCTTTTATAATCCAGAAACTAAACATGACACTGTACCACTTTAAATAAGCCTGACTTTTCAATAGGGATGATATGAGCATGGCATTTAAGTTTTATTTAGAAAATGAAGGCATCAAAATATATGAATGATGCACATTGTGGAAAGATGACAAGAAAATTAAAATACGCTTGATGAAATAAAAACCTTACAGAAATGGTATTATGTTCATTGTCACAGATTATCACAGTATACTCAGTACAAGAATAAATTTTATATGGTTACATATTGACATAGAATCAGTAAAGTCAAAAGCAAAATGTATCTACTGACTGTCATTGACATTATCCAAAGAAAATGTCTACTACATCTGAAAATCTCCCTGTTCAGTTCCTCGGGACATTATTCTCTTCCATTTCTCAATTACAGCTAATAGGTGAACTTTCTCGCCATTCTTTTCCAGAAATCAAAGTTACTAGACTTACGTATGGCTTCCCACAAATTTGTAGCACATTGCCTTCATATAATGTATTTGCTGTTTTATTGTTCTTCAATATATTGAGAAGTCTAAAGAATTTTTCCTTTCATTAAATATATTTTTCATATACTATATTCTGATTATGGTCCCACTTTCCAATACTAATGGTATTCTTCCCATTTACACTCCTACCCAAATATACTCACTTTTCATCTCAGAAAAAAACAGCCATCAAAAGAATATTAATAAAATAAAGAATATTAATGAAAAAGTCATAAAGTAAAATAATGTTACCTAACACAGAAAAAAAATCATAATGGAACAAAACAAATAGAAAAAAGGAGACAAATAAAAAGCACAAGAAATACAAATAAATGCAGAGATACATTCACAAACACAGGAATCCCATAAATGAACAAGCCAGAAACCATAATAAATATACAAAGATCTGTATATAAATAAATTCATGACTACGCATTATAATACAAAGAACCTCCAAAGATGCCATTGGGTTTGGTTTGTGTTAGCGATCTGCCTCTATAAATGAGCTTGTTCTTAACATTGGTTTCTGTACCCAGGGATCCTCCATTGGAGAAAACTCAGTTTTCTTTTGTGAGAAGTTATCAACTGCAGGTAGGTCCTGGGTTAGTGATATGTGCTTGCATCCACTTTGCGCATGGTTAGAACCTCATCAGGCCTAAACCAGTTCAGCTCCCATGAAGGTTGCCACATAGCCTTTGAGTTCATACATGCACTGGTCCTTCTGTATTTAGGAGGTCTTGTTTCTTTTGGTGTCCTGCTGCTTCTTTGAATATTTCAACCTTGTTTTCTACAACATTCTCTATCTTGAGAGGAATTTGATGGGAAAAATCTCTTTTGGGACTGAGTGTCCTAAATTCTTTCATTCTCTAAACAGTTTCTTGAGATACTTGTTCACATATAGTGAATTACAATGCATCACTGATGATGGCTGAGAAGGACAACGATGTATGAGTGTATCAGAATTCTGTGAGGAGTCATTTTGTTATGTTCCTTTAGTGGAATAGTACTATATGGTTTTCCACTATGTCCCTGCTCTATCTAGTCTCAGGTTCATGGCCAATCAAGCAGTGGTTGCCAAGGCATGGTTCCATATAATAAAGTATTTGATTACCATAACACTAATTAGATATTGGTTGGTAACTACAACGAGCTTTATATCACTTTTACACAAGCTAGCTCAGTTGGTGTTTATCTTTTCCTTTCGGTAGCATGCAGAGTATCTTCAAGTACCATGAGCACTAGTCCATTATGAATGCTTTAGGTAGAACTCAGCTCAATTTCTGTTTGATGGGTTGTGTGGGTGTTGTCATCAGAAATAGTGCCTTAGTGTTAGCTTATATAGTTTGTAGTAGTTTTGTTCTAATACTGCTTGTATTAATTTAGGTCCCCAAAATTGCACATCTACATGCAAGACACTGATGGACCCTGCGCCTAGTTGGTTTTGATTAGTAAATAATGTTGCCAGCAGCCAACATTTGGGCAGGGCAAACAGAATCTGGCTTTTAGGATGCCCAGGCAAGGGATCGAGGAAGGAGGAAGGAAAGAGGGAGATCTGTTATGCCAGGAGAATGTGGAGGAGAGGAGACTTCAGACCTGAGAATGTGCAGGTCAGTGAGCGTAGCCACCATGTAGGAGCCAGGGTGGCCCCAAGAAGACTGCCTGCCTGGGCCTGGGAGAGCAAAGATGGAATATAAATTTTAGTAAGTAATGACTTGGGAATATTGGAGGGAAGAGGATTAGCTACCTTAAGGTTAGGAAGTTGACCAGACATTGAGCTGTTTAAAGCATGTAAAAATATAAAGGCTATCTGTACATGTCTTTCATTCGGAAATGACCATTGGGCCAGGTAGCAAAGAACATGCTACTGTTGCTGCATCTCGCCCCCCCCCCCCCGATCAATTTGAATATTTAATTGGGTACTGCTACAGATGGTGTCCAAAGTATTGGCAATAACTTACTCTTAAAAATTAATTGGAAATCCCAAAATGGAAAATATTTGCCATGCATTTAAGATTTGGATGTGGGGATAATTGGTTTGTTAGCAGAGCTGCATGGTTTGCCCAAGCCATGGGATTTCTGGAGTAGAACAAATAAGTGTTATGCCAGCCTTTATAACTCCGGGGTTGGGGCATAAGCTAGGACAGTGGTGTGTACCCCAAGCCAACCAGACAATGCTGGGTTTCAGATCTGGGATCCAGCTTGAGCCCTTCTCAAAGTTTTCTAAGCTGGCTCAGAGAGCTTGAGCTCAGAGAAGATGGGAACCCCTACTGTGAAAGGAGACAAACTTTTCAGGGGGCAGAGAGTTAGACTGTATGCCTCCTGCAATCAAATAAAAGGAATAGAGATAAATGGACATTTAAGGAGTCAGTGCTATCATAAGCAACTGGGTTCTTTGAACAATGGCTCCACGGGAATTCTGGAATTGCTTATCCTGACACATTGCTTTTATTGGGAAATATTTTAAAAATTAAATGGCACCACCCTATACTAATGCTGGCTACTCTCTGGCCCCTGCCATCTCCCTGCCTCCATGGCAAGCACCATGCAGCAACCACCCATCTCCCAGTTCTCTTGCTTGGGATTCTGCTCACATTCCAAGCCATCCACCTCCTGTGGTTAGAGTTAACAAATCCTAGTAACCTGGTAAAATCAAACTCTAGAGGCTTGTGATTTATCAGTCAGTTTCATATTAGTAAATTCTCATCCCACAAAATGCCTGCACAATGAATTCAGAGCCAATGGATATTGATACAAACTGCTCACCTAGATAAGACAAATTGTCCTGTAATTATCCATCCCTTATGAGATATTCATAGCTACCTGTGGCTATTTAAAGCCATGCAGAATCTGATTTGTTTTTCTCTTCCTCCATCTTCCTTCCTTCTTCCTCTCTGTCCTCTCTGTCCTGTCTCTAAAATTCTCAGCAAGCCTTCCTTTTCCACTATGTAATTACAGGCTCTAACCTTATCTTGTACCTGCCCTCACCTACATATAAACAGCAATCCACATTTGCTAGCCTGAGAATAGGCTTATACAGTAAATAGCAGGGAATTTTTAATTAAAGTCAGTTAGGAAATGACATTATTTCAATTGATATAAAGAGAAAGGTAAAAATATATATCCACAGAGATAGTAATCTCCATAGAAAGAAAAAATGAATGAATTAGTGAATGAGCATTGCTTAATTGTTTTTAATGTAGGCATGTATGAATAAATAAATATAGGCCTTTGATCTCAAATATAGGAACAAAGGCAAGGGATAAGAAGATGGGGAAGTTGTTCTGTCTCAACAGATAAAATAAATTTAAGGTTTTGTTCTTAAAAAAAAAAAAAAAAAGACAGGCTGAAGGCCCCCCAGTAGTTTTGCTGTATAATGGGCAACAGATCCCACAGTCTGGTCCCAAACAGATGCCACAGTCTGATAAGAGAGAGAGAGAGAGAGAGAGGCCTCCCAGGAGTTCTGCTGCCCACAGGGCAACAGATCATCAGCTTATCTGACCCTCTAAAGACCCAACAGCCTGAATGCCTCACAGGAGATATGTTATAGCCAGAGTTCCCAGAAGACATGTAGTAACCCAGGGACACAAGAGGCAGGCTCCAGACCAAGAAACCCAGACCAGGGAAAACTAGAGATAACCACATGTCAAGAGGCAAGTGCAAGACCATAAGTAACAGAAGCCAATATATTTTGGCATCATCACAACACAGTTTCCCCACCACAGAAAGCCCTGGATACACCAACACACCTGAAAATCAGGAAGCTGACTTAAAATCCAATCTTATGAAGATAATTCAGTCCTTTAAAAAGATATTAATAATTCACTAAAACAAACCAAACACAGGTAAACAGGTTTAAGCCCTTACAGAGGAAACAAATGAATCCTTTAAGGTAATATAAGAAAATATAAAGAGGTGAAGGAATGGAACAAAGTGGTCCAACTGGAAGTAGAAACAATAAAGAAAATGCAAATGAAGGTGGCCCTTGAAATGTAAAACCTAGGAAAGAGGTCTGAAATTACAGATGTAAGCATTACCAACAGAATACAAGAAATAGAGGAGAAAATCTCAGGTGTAGAAGATAACTTAGAACATATTCACATGATTGTCAATGAAAATTCAAAATGTAAAACATTTCTAACCCAAAACATACAGGAAATTCAGGATACAGTGAAAAGAACAAATCTAAAAATAATAGCAATAGAAGAATGCAAAGATTCCAAGCTCAAAGGACCTGAAACCATCTTCAACAAAATCATAGAAGAAAGCTTCCCTAACCTAAAGAAAGAGATGACAATAAATGTAAAAGTATCCTATAGAACACCAAATAGATTGAACCAAAAAGGAAAATCCACTCACCACATAATAATTAAAACACTAAATTTACAGAAAAAGAAAGAATATTAAAAACAGTAAGGGAAAAAGGCCAAGTAACATATAAAGGCAGAAAACTATCAGAAATACATCAAACTTCAAAACAGAGATCCTAAAAGCCAGAAGAGCCTGGACAGAGTTCATACATACCATAAGAGAAAACAAATGCAAGCCTAGGCTAATATACCCAGTAAAACTCCCAATCAACATAGAGGGAGAAACCACAATATTCCATGAGAAAAACAAATTTAAACTATATCTATCTACTGATACATACCTACAGAGGATTCTCAAAGGAAAACTCCAACACAAGAAAGAACTTACACCAAAGAAAAAAGCAAGATACTAATTATCTCACAACAAAACCAAAAGCAATCACATATGTGTAATGCCACCACCACCAACAAACATAACAGGAACTAACAATCATCTGTCTTTAATATCTCTCAATATTAACTGACTCAATTCACCAATAAAAAGACCTAAGCTAAGAGACTGGATATGCAAACAGGATCCAGCATTTTGCTACATACAAGAAACACACCTCAATAACAAAAACAGTTACTACCTCAGAGTAAAAGGCTGGAGGGGGGAGGCTTCTAAACAACTGGTCATTGAAACAAGCTGGAGTTGCCATCCTTTTATCCAATAAAATAGACTTTCAACCAAAATTTATCAAGCAAGATGAGGAAGGACACTTGATATTCATCAAAGAACAAATCCACCATGAGAACATCTCAAATCTGAACATCTATGTGCCAAATGCAAGGACAACTGCATTGATAAAAGAAACTTTACTAAAACTCAAAATACACATTGAACTCCACACAATAATAGTGGGAGACTTCAACACCCCACTCTCACAAATTAACAAGTCATTGAAACAGAAAATAAACAGATACAGTGTGAAACTAATAGAGGTTATGAACCAAATTTTATATATATATATATATATATATATATATATCACTTCTTAGTACTTTCTCCAAAATTGACCATATATTTGGTCACAAAACAAGCCTCAACCTATGAAAGAAAATTGAAATGATCCAATATATCCTATCAGATCACCACGGAATAATGATCAACTTGAATAACAACAAAAACATCAGAAAACACACATACCTAAGGAAACCGAACAACTCTCTACTCAGTGATAACTTTGTCATGGAAGAAATAAAGAAAGAAATTAAAGACTTCTGGAATTCAATGAAAATGATGACACAGCATACCCTAATTTATGGGGTACAATGAAAGCACACCACTAGGTGTTCTGAAAAAGAAATTGGAGAGATCTTACATGAGAAACTTAACAGCACAACTGAGAGCTCTAGAACAGAAAGAAGAAAATACACACAAGAGGTGTAGTCAGCTGGAAATAGTCAAACTCAGTGACAAAATCAACCAAATAGAAACAAAGAGAACTACACAAAAAATCAACAACAACAACAAAACAACAAAGATGTCTATTTGAGAAAACCAACAGGATAGATAAACCCCTAGCTAAACTAACTAAAGGACCCAGAGACAACATAGAAACTAGCAAAATCAGAAATAAAAAGGGATACATAAACAACAGAAACTGAGGGAAGTCAAAAAGTTATCACATCCTACAACAAAAGTGTATACTCACCAAAACTAGAAAATCTAGATGAAATGGAAGTTCTTCTGGATGGATACCACATACCAAAGTAAAATCAAGAGCAGATAAACTATCCAAATAAGCCCATATCTCCTAAGGAAATAGAAGAAATCATTAAAAACCTCCCAACCAAGAAAGGCCAAGAGCCAAATAGCTTTAGTGCAGAATTCTACCAGACCTTCCAAGGAGAACTAATACTAATACTTCTCAAACTATTACATAAAACAGAAACAGAAGGAAAACTATGTAATTAATTCTATGGAGCCAAACTTACTCTGATACCTAAACCATGCAAGAAACCAACAATAAATGAGAACTTCAGACCAATTTTGCTTATGTATATTGAAGACCCAAAAATAAACCACACACTTATAGACACTTTGTCATTGACAAAGAAGCCAAAAAGTACAATGAAAAATAATACATCTTCAATAAATGGTGTTGTTCTAACGGACAGTATGTAGAAAAATGAATATAGATCCACATTTGTCACCTTCACAAAGACCAAGTCAAAGTGGATCAAGGACCTCAACATAAAACAGACATAGTGAATCTAAAAGAAAAAAAAAAGTTGGAAATAGCCTTGAACTCATTGACATGGGTGGAAATTTCCTAAATAGATCTCCAGTGGCTCACACTCTAAGATCAAGAATTGATAAATGGGACCTCATAAAACTAAAAAGATTCTGTAAGGCAAATGACATAGTCAATAGGACAAATCAGCAATTTTTTTTTTTTACTAACCCTACATCTGATAAAAGGCTAGTATCCAAAATATATAAAACTCAAGAAGCTCACCTGCAAAACACCAAACAAGCCAATAAAAAAATGAAGTACAGAATTAAATGGAGAATTTATAATAGAGGAATCTTGAATGGCTGAGAAGCACTTAAAGAAGTGTAAAAAGTCCTTAGTGGTCAGGGAAATGCAAATCAAGATGACCCTAAGATTTCACAATATAGCAGTCAGAATGGCTAAGATCAAATGGTGACAGCACATGTTGGTCAGGATGTGGAGAAACAGGAACACTCCTCCATTGTTGGTGAATTTACAAACTGGTACAATAACTCTGGAAATCAACCTAGAGGTTTCTAGGAAAATTGGAAAGAGATCTACCTGAAGTCCCAGGTTTATCATTCTTGGGCATATATCCAAAAGATGAACTACCATGCCATGGAGGCAAATGTTCTACTGTCTTCATAGTATCTTTATTTGTGATAGCCAGAAGTTGGAAACAACCCAGATGTCCCACTATAAAAGAATGGGTAGAGAAAATGTGGTTCATTTACTCAGCTAGTAAGAACGAGGGCATTATGTGTTTTTCAGGCAAATGGATGGAACTTGAAAATTTCATCCTGTGAGTGAGGTAACTCAAACCCAAATGGACATGCATGGTATATACTCACTAATAATTGGATAGTAGCCAAAAAAGTACAGAACACCCAGCATACAATCCACAGAACTCAAGAAGTTTAATAAGTTGAAGGGCCCAAGTGAGGATGCCTCAATCCCACTTTGGAGAAAGAACACAGTCATGGTGGGGGAAGAAGGAAGGAGCGACCTGGGTATGAGAGGAGACAAGGATGTGAAAGGGGGAACTTGACAAGGTATTGTGGGGGGCAAGAGGAGTTAAGCCCTGAGGCCAGCAGAACAAATGGAAACAGGCAATCTTAGGAAGCAGGAGATGGGAGGCCCTCTAGAATGTACCAGAGACCTGAAAGGTGAGAGATGCTCAAGACTCAAAAGCAGAGATATTAGATAAAATGCCCAATGGTGGGGATATTGATGTTGTAGACTCCACCGCTAGTAGGAAGACAGTGCATCAAATGGACGGATGGGGTTGCCATCCTACAGTCAAAAACTCTGACTCAGAACTGTTCCTGTCTAAAAGAACTGTAGAGACAAAAATGGAGAAGAATCTGAGGGAAAGGAGTTTCAGTGACCAGCCCAAAATGGAATCCAGCTCAAGGGGAAACCTCAAGTCCTAATCCATTACCGATGCTATGGTGTGTTTATAGACAGGAACCTAGCATGGGTGCCTCTGAGAGACCCAACAAGCAGCTAAAGTCAGATGCAAATACTTACACCCAACCAACCAGATAGAAGCCATGGACCCCTGTGGTTAAAATAGAGAAAAGCTAGAAGAAGCTGAGGAGGAGGGAAACCTCATAGGAAGGCCAACAGTCTCAACTAACCTGGACTCTCGAGATCTCTCAGATACTGAGCTACCAACCAGGCATCATACACCAGCTGATATGAGACTTCTGACAAATATACAGCAGAGGCCTGGTCTGGCATCAGTGAGAGAAGAAGAGAGACTTGAGGCCCCAGGGAGTAGGGAGGCCTGGCAGGGTGGGATGGGACAGGGAGTGAGATGGGTTGGTGTGGTGTGATGGGGACATCTTGGAGATGTGGGAGGAGAAATGGGATGAGGAACTGTATGTAAAGCAGAGAGGGAGGGGGATAACGAGTGGACTGTAAAAAAAAATTAAAGGTAATTTTTAAAATGAGGTACTGGAAGAGACTGAGGTAGAGAACAACCCCATAGGAAAACCAGCAGTCTCAAATAACTGGGACCCCTGAGATCTCTCAGACACTGAGCCACTAACCATGTATCACACACTAGCTGGTATTTGCCCCCTGGCACATATAAATCAGAGGACTGCATGGTCTGGCATCAGTAAGAGAAGATGCACCAAACCCTCCAGAGACTTGAAACCCCAGTGAGTGTGGAGGCCTGGCTAGCGGGCTTGGTTGGTGGGGTGGGGACATCCTCATGGAGACAGGGGGAAGTAGAATGGGATTAGGAACTATCGGAAAGCAGACTGGGAAGGAGTTAATGACTGGACTGAAAAAACAATAAAAGTAATAAATAAAAATGGGGTACAGAGCTAAACAAAGAATTCTCAACTGAGGAATCTTGAATGGCCAAGAAGCACCTAAAGAGGTGTTCAATATCCTTAGTCATCAGGGAAATGTAATTAAAAACAAACCTGAGATTTTACCTAACAACAGTTAGAATGACTAAGATAAAAAAACTCAAGTGATAGCAGATGCTGGCAAATATGTGGAGAATTAAGAACACTCCTCTACTCCTGGTGGGATTGTAAGCTCATACAACCACTTTGGAAATCAATCTGGCCATTCCTCAAAATATTGGATATAGTTCTATCTGAAGACTCAGCTGTACCACTGTTGAAGATACCACACATTAAGCTCAAGATTCCTGCAACTCCTGACAACAAGGAAGTAAACCCTGCTGGGGTACCATGTTTTAGAGCACAAGGCTGTGACCTCTTGTGGGCCCCAGTATGAGTACTGAGAGGCTCCAAGGCCTGCTTCTTTGGTGTAAGCACCTCATGATGTCATTTCCTTAACAATTATTAGTACTTATAATTCTCATCCATTTACTGTTCCTTCTCTTTCCTCCTTCCTTGATTACACTGGTATTTGGAGACCTGACAAGAGCTAGTAGGAACCTGCTTGATATCGAGAAACTAGATATTACCAATTATATTAAAGCGAAGGCTGTTCATGAATTCAAGAGAAATGTATCATACAGTCACTTGTTCAAGGGGGAAATGCAAGTAAACTAGAGCCACGGGCAGAGATGAGTACATTTGCAGCTGTTCTCCCAGTCTTAGTCTCAAATTTGTATAATAAAAACAGAACGCTTTATCATAAAACTGAGGATGGAGTAACATACAGATATTTCCCAGAAAGTCAGCAATGGATTCCTTGGTTTAAGGACATTGGTGGCAGCCCCCTAGGAATTCTCCATTCAGGTTAAGTGAGGATGATTTTGTAGACAGACAGATGGGATCCAAAAATTAGAAAGACTTCAGGGTCAGTATTTGACCTCATGTTTGCCTTTTTATGAAGCCATACTGTCTCACACATGTCTGAAAGGTACTGCTGCCCATGACTTTACTGGAGACTGGAGGTCAGAAGATATATATATATAAGTTGTGCTTACTGTAAAACTTTTATATTCGAGATTGTATAGTACTTTTTTCTGGTCTAAATCTGTACTACTCTGTATCACAAGAAAATGTTGGCACAGAAAAAGAGAGAAGCATTTACCCACCCCCATATGAACTTTGTAACCCAACTTTCTTGTATGATTTCAATAAAATACTGGGGTTGAGTCAAGACTATATGGGCATTCTGACTCCTGAGTTCAGAAAGCTCTCACGGAACTGAACAAGGCTGTCCTTTTCCTCAGTTGATGTATCTTCTTAATCACCTACTAGATATCCCTAGCCATTGGCAACCCTTAACTTGTGTTGAGGCTGAATCCTGACATACCACTACTGTCATATACCCAAAAGATGCTCCAAGATATAACAAGGACAAGTGTACCACTATGTTCATAGCTGCCTTATTTATAATATCCAGGAACATTAAATAACCCAGATGTCCCTCAACAGAAGAATGGATACAGAAAATGTGGTACATTTACATAATGGAATACTACTCAGCTATTAGGAATAAGGACAACATGATTTTTGCAGGAAAATTGATGGAACTAGAAAATATTATCCTAAGTGAGGTAACCCAGATCAAAAAATATAAACCACACATGGTATATACTCACTGATAAGTCAGTATTAGCCCAAAAGCTCAGAATACCCACAGTACAACTCACAGACCATATGAAGCTTAACAAGAAGGAAGGCCAAAGTATGGATGCTTCAATCCCACTTAGAAGAAGAAACAAAATAATTGCAGGAGGATGAGGGAGGGGAACATGAGTGGAAGAGGAGAGGGGGAGGGATAAAAGTGGGGTATGATCATGTATGAGAAGAGACAGGAGAAAAGTCCAGAGGGCCAGGAGAACAAAGAGAAATAAGTAGCAGTTGGTATATTGTGGGGGACCACTAGAAAATCTCAGATATCAGGGATTTAAGAGATTTCCAGGAGCCAATGAGCAATGACATTAGCCAAAATATCCAACAGATGGGAGATAGAACTTGAAGAAACCTCTAGTAGATAGGCATGGACCCCAGTAGAGGAATGGAGCCACCCAACCATGTCAAAATTTTTAACATAGAATTGTTCCTGTCTAAAGGAAACACAGGGACTAAAAATGGAGAAGAGACTGAAGAAAAAGCCATCCAGAGACTGCCCTTTGGATCTATCCTATCTGCAGACACAAAACCCCTATACAATTGCTGATGCCAAGAGTTACTTGCAGACAGGAGCCTAGTATGGCTGTCTTTTGAGAGGTTCTGCGAGCACCTGACTAATACAGATATGGATACTCAGAGATAACCATTAAAATAAGCCTGGGGACCCCAATGGAAGAGTTAGGGGAAGGACTGAGGGAGAAGGGGATTGCAACCCTATAGGAAGAACAACAATATCAACTAACTGGATCCCACAGAGCTCCCAGGAACTCAACCAACAACCAAAAAGTGAACATGGTAGGTCCATGGCTTTTGCTATATATGTAGCAGAGGATGCCTTATCTGGCATCAATGGGAGTGGAGGAGCTTGGTCCTGTGGAGGCTTGTTGCCCCAGAAAGGATGATAGACTGATAAGGCATGAGTGGGTGGGTGGGTTGGGGAGCACCCTCTTGGGTGCAAAGGGGAGGGGGAAGGGTGTGGAGGGGAAACCTAGAAGGGGGACAACATTTGAAATGTAAATAAATAAATAAACTAATTTAAAAAAGAGTTGACCATCAAAAGTAAATTAATTTATCTAAGTTCAGAGATTCTTTCCTTTAAAATTATAGTACTTGTTCATCATTTTGAAGGTTATTAAATCATGGAAATAGAATGAGTTAGGAAAGGAGAAATGTGGAGACAGAAAGAGAAAGAGAGAGACAGAGACAGAGAAACAGAGAGACAGAGAAAGAGATTGTGAAAAGTCCAAGGAAAATATCAACGTCTGCTCATAAGACTTAAGCTTTGGAGAAAGACAGGACAAAAAAAATAGAGCTTCCAGAAATTAAACAAAAACTGTCAAAAAGGTTTATTTTACTAGTAACAGGGAATGCAACTGTGGCTTTAATTTACAAAGCAGATTAAATTTTAAAAAAATGTATTATCTTTGGTAACTATCTTTGAATGTTTACCCATTTACATTATTACAAATAACTTTTTAAAGAGCAACGGGTGTAACTCCATTAGATTTTCTATTCACACTTACTTTACTTATAATATATATAATAGTAAGTGACAATATATATTAGAGAGGAAAGCTGAATGTGGGGGATATATTATTGCTTCCTCATTTCTTAGTTGAAATGAGAGTGTGTTGTTATGTTTCCTAATGTGAATCTATATTTATCATTGTAATATTTATTGGAAAATTTATAATCTATTTGATAATTTATAACAAACTTAAATTCATTACGACTCTTTTATCAAGGGGAATGAATATTTATACTGTGTTCCTGATGTGACTTGTTTGAGGTAGAGATGCATAGTCCAGTAATCAATGGGCAAACAAATTTTCAAGTAGAAAGCTTAAAAACACCTTTAGTTGTAGTCTCATGTGAACAATGTAGCTCAAAATGATACTATAGATTTTTAAATTTACATCATATGTTGTATGATTTCATTTGTTGTCTGGTGATTATTCACATATACACACTTTGGGAGTTGCATCTTGTCGTGAGTTTAGGGAAATTTAACAGATCTAGTCCTAGAATGCACTGACCTCATTCCACAGAACTGCCACCTACACAGTATGGCCTGACTTCTTGCCACAGAATTAGCTCTGATTCACCAGGTCTGTCCCTACTTGTATGAAGTTGATTTATGAAGCCCATATTTGTATGGCAGAGATAGAATGACTGGACATTAGCCTCCTTACATTATGAAACCATAGCTGTCCTGAACTGTACACCTGCATCTGGATTGTCCTTCCATTTATGGTGCAGACTGCATGCCAGCATCCACACTGACACTCATCATAGCAAATGAACAAATGGAGATCGTGAAACTGCATGAAAGTGCAGGTATTTAGTCATTTCCATTTTCCCATGTGGAGTATTCAAGACACACTTATCTTTTCTATGCCAAATGGCAAATTCAAGACTGATATTTAACCCTTACCATAATGGTCAGCCTCTTAGTCTAGTCTCAAAAAGTAAAATGTAAATATTTTATAAACATTGTTGTGCTGGAAAATGTTGAACACTTATAGATCAGAGAAGTGTTACTGTAAGTCATAACAGCTCTGCAGAGAACAGTTTGCAAATTTTAGACCCTCTTGTAGGGTTCCTTAATAATAGATGTGAAAAATGCACTTTTTCAGATCACTTTTTTTCTGTACTAGTTTTCAATAGACACAGAAAAATCAATGTGATGACATATTTTACAAAGAATTTTCAAATCATTGAACAAATATAATGGGTGTTCATTGATATGTGGATCAATAAATACAACTATGGCATTGATTGAAAACATTTAAGTTTCAACTATTGATAAATATGAATTATTTTAACAAGTATAGTATGTTACATTGGATAAGAATACTGTCACTGTTTTAAATATTAATAGAAAAACTAGATTTTAATAGCTTTGAAGGTATTTCAATATTTTTAAAATAGTCAAGTGTATTTTACCCAATGTATTTCTCAGGTTTTCAGACTTTATTTTATAACCTTGAATTCTTTCTTTTTTGTAAGTTTCTTTTTCTTATTACAAACAAATTAAATTAGTGGAGCAGTCTTTAAAGATAATATAATTAAAGTACTTATTTCATGATATTCAATAACTTTAATTTAGTTTTGAAATTTAGCATTGTTTTATGATAATGTCAGGCTACTTTTAAATGTGACTTTTAAAACAGGATTTTGTGGATGCTTTGATTGAAAAATAATCACATAATGAGCTTTCCTATCTGCACTATCTGTCCAATCCTAGTGTCAAGCAGATCGGCATTCCGCATTATCTTTCCAAATTGTTGATAGTTTTTCATGAAAGTAGTTGTCAGAGAATACCATATGGGAAACTGTTATTACTAGATCTTAGCAACTTGAAAACTCAGGATACTGCATACTTTAAGCTGTTGATCAGTCTGCACATTTCAGTGTGACAAAAACTTTACATGAGGATGATTAGAGTAATATGTTGTATTATGTGTTTGGAAATATTAATGGTGGGTCTCATTGATCCCTGAGCATAACAGGCATTGCCTACACGGTTTAGCACTCTCTCAAACTGAACAGTGAAATCAAATGGATGAGAATTTAAGCACTTGTTTTTAAATTCCTCATAACAAAATTATGGGAAATTATATATTAAATAACTTGGTTTTCCCATATATATATACATATATATATATATATATATATATATATACTCACACATACACATACATACACACGTGTGTATAATTTTAAAGAGACAAAAACACAAATATACAATATTATATTATATGTATTTATTACCTTTTTTTATTTCTTATTTTATTTATTTACATTTCAAATGTCCCTTTCCTGGTTTCCCTGCTACAAACTGCCTATCCCATCCCCTCTCCCCCTTGCATCTATGAGGGTGCCCCCTGCTCTTACCTCACCGCCCTATAGTACAACTATTCTGGGGCATAGAATCTTCACAGGAACAAGGGTCTCCCCTCCCATTGATGCCAGATAAGGCAATCTTCCTCTACATGTGCTGTTACAACCATGGGTCCCTCCATGTGTACTCTTTGGTTGGTGGTTTAATACCTGAGAGCTCTGAGAAGTCCAGTTCGTTGATATTGTTTTCATGTATTATTGCCATCCCTTAAGCTCCTTCAGTCCTTCCCCTTAACCTTCCATTGGGGTCCCCATGCTTAATTTGATGGCTGGCTACAAGCATCTGCATCTGTATTGGTCAAGCTCTGGCAGAGCCTCTCAGGGGACAGATATACCAGGCTCCTGTCAGCAAGTGCTTCTTGGCATCATAAATAGTGTCTGTGTTTAGTGTCTGCAGGTGGGATAGATCCATAATTGGGGTGGTCTCTGGTTGGCCTTTCCTTCAGACTCTGCTCCTCTCTTTGTCTCTGCATTTCATTTAAACACAAACAATTCTGCATTAAAAATTTTAAGATGGATGGATGATCCCATCCCTCAACTGGGAGACATGTCTATCCAATAGATATGGTCTCTACAAGTTCTGTCTCTGCTTTGTTGGGTATTTTGGCTAATGTCATCTTAGTTGGGTCCTGGGAACCTTTCGAATCCCTGGCATCTGGGACTTTCTAGTGGCTAACAATGGTTCCTCATTATCCATGGCTACATATTTCTATTCAATTTTCAGAACCTGTATACTTCTCTCCTGTCCCTTCCCAGACAAGATTATGTCCCTACCTTTTCCCTCTTCCTCCTCTCTCCCTCTCAGGTCATTTCCTCACTCTGCCTCCAGTGATTATTTTGTTCCCCCTTCTAAGTAGTACTGAAGCATACACACTTTGGACTTTCTAATTCTTGAGCTTCATATGGTCTGTGAGTTGTATCATGGGTATTCGAAGATTTTGGACTAATATCCACTTATCACTGAGTGCATACCATGTGTGTTCTTTTGTGACTGAGTTACCTAACCAAGGATGATATTTTCTAGGTCCACACATTTGCCTGCAAATTTCATGAAGTCATTGTTTTTAATAACTGAGTAATTTTTCATTGTGTAAAAGTACCATATTTTCTATATGCATTCTTCCATTGAGGGACATCTCGCTTATTTCTAGCTTCTGGCTATTATAAATAAGTCTGCTATGAACATTGTGGATCATATGTCTTTGATATATGTTGGAGCATATTTAGGGTATATGACTAGGAGTGGTATACCTGGGTTGTCTGGAAGAACTATTTCCAGTTTTCTGATGACCTGCCAGATGGACTTCTAGAGTGGCTTTACCAGCTTTCAATCTCACAAGCAATGAAGGATTGTTCCTCTTTCTCCACATCCTTACCAGCATCTGCTGTCACTTGATCTTAGCCATTCTGTCTGGTTTGAGATGGTATCTCAGGGTTGTTTTGATATGCATTTCTCTGATGACTAAGGATGTTGAACATTTCCTTAGGTGCTTCTTTACCATTTGATATTCTTCAGTTGAGAATTCTTTGCTTAGCTCTGTACTCCATTTTAGTAGTGTTATTTTGTTCTCTGAAGTCGAACTTCTTGAGTTCTTTGTACATATTAGATATTAGCCCTCTATGGGATATAGAATTGGTAAATAACTTTTCCCAATCTATAGGTTGCTTATTTGTTCTATTGACATTGTTCTTCGCTTTACAGCTTTTCAATTTTATGAGATCCCATTTGTCAATATTTGATCTTAAAGCCTGAGCCATTGGTGTTCTGTTCAGGAAATTTTTCTCTGTGTGATGTGTTCGAGGATCTTTCCTACTTTCCTTTCTATGAGAGTTACTGTGTCTGGTTTTATGTGGAGGTCCTTGATACACTTGTGCTTGAAATTTGTACAAGAATATAAGAATGGATTAATTTGCATTCTTCTACATGCCAACTGCCACTTGAACCTGCACTATTTGTTAAATATACTGTCTTTTATCACTGGATGGTTTTGGCATCTTTGTCAAAGATCAGATGATCATAGGATTGTGGGTTTAATTCTGGATCTTCAAATCTATTCCATTGATCTGCCTGTCTCTGTACTAATACCATGAAGTTTTAATCACAATTTCTCTGTAGTATAGTTTGAGGTCAGGGATGGTGATTCCCTCAGAAGTTCTTTTATTGTTAAGAATTATTTTTGCTATCCTGGCTGTTTTGTTTTTCCATATGAAATTGAGAATTGCTCTTTCCATGTCTTTGAAGAATTGTATTGGAATTTTGATGGGAATTGCATTGAATCTGTAGATTGCTTTTGGTAGGATGGCCATTTTTACTATGTTAATCCTGCTTACCCATGAACATGGGAGATCTTTCCATCTTCTGAGATCTTCAATTTCTTTCTTCAGAATCTTGAAGGTTTTGTCATTCAGATCTTACACTTGATTGGTTCAAGTAACACCAAGATATATTATTTGTGAATATTGTGAAGTGTATTGTTTCCATAATTTTTTTTCTCAGTCCATTTATCCTTTGAGTAGAGGAAAGCTACTGATTTGTTAGAGTGAATTTTATATTCAGCCACTATTCTAAAGTTGTTTATCAGCTGTAGGAGTTCTCTGGTCAAAATTTGGGGTGGCTTTGGTATACTGTCATATCATCCACAAATATTGATTTTGGATGTTTTACTTTGATAATTTTTACATCTTTATTTAGAAAATTTGGTATAATACTAGATTTTGAAAATTTCAAACATGCTTCCACTATATTTTGATCAATATAAAACATAACATTTTACAGTTATTTCATAAATATTTATATTATTTTTAATTAATAAACTCAACAAAGAAATACTTGACAAACTCATTGATATCATGACATTAGTATTTATTGTTTTAAAATATATAGCATGTTATAGTATGTATGTATTACCGTATAACCATGTTAAATATTAATCTCCACAACATTTCCAGTTTTTTAAAACTTAAAAATGTTATCAAACAGTCTGCTTCATTCTCTCCTACAACTCCTGTTATTCCCAAAATTTTGCCTATTTTAAGTATGTTAGTGTAGTTCAACAGATATTTGCCCTTTTGTGAATGGTTTATATCACTTAATACTTTTGAGGTTGAGGTATATTTATATGATATAATTTCATGTTCGTGTCTGTCTTATCGATGGTTTATTTCAAGTATGTACCATGTATTGTTAGTCCATTCATCTCTCTCTAAAGTGAGATATTTTACACTTCTAACTTTACTGGTATAAATAATGCTACTGTAAAACATAATTAACACATACGTTAATACCTGTCACATCTTTTCTTGATACATGCTACAGATAAATGGTGGATAACATACAAACTCTCTTTTTAATTATTTTTAAAAACTGGAAAACTTGTATCCATATAGGTCTACATTAGTTTAGATTCCCACCAGCAGTACACATGTTTCAGTTTCTTCAAAACTGTTATAAACAATTTTCCAAGCACATGAAAGACTAACACACATGGTATTTTGCTGGATTGCTTGGCCCTTTGCTTTGTTGTTATTCTTAGACTGCTGTTTCTTTACTTACCTGGTGTTTACTGTGTGGAGATGCTTAGAGTTGTTATGACTTCTATTTGAGAGCTAAAATTTGTATCTCAATGTCACTGTTTTATTTTCTGCTTACTTGCCTTGCTCGATTTTCCTTCCAGTACTGATTATTCACCATTGTCATGACTCTGACTCCAAGGACTGTGATCAGGGGTGGACTATCATCATGGTGGTGATCATTTCTTTGTGATCATTTATGTTTGCACTGCAATTTCCAGGTTTTGACAGTTAAAATGCATTGTGCTTAGATGTGAGTTGATTTGACGTTTTCATTCCTAAGATTCATCAAGTTATTTACGTGCTTTTGCTAATGCCTTCCATCAAATTTGGGAAATATGGGGTTGTTATTTACCTAACTAAACTTTCTTACTCTGAGTTTTCAACCATGAATGTTTGGAATGACTTTATAGTTAACCTAGTTCCTTAGGTAATTTTCAAAGTATATATTTGTTTTATTATTCTACTTTTAAAATAGATAGCCCTCCCACCAAAAATAGAAAAATAAATTAGGGACGGTAGTGCTTGTTTCTTCAAATTCCCTGAGAAGCAGTTCAATTTAAAACTGGAGTAGTTGACAGTAAAGTACATTCAACCTGACTCAAGACCACAACCTAAATGAAGCCCTATGTGCGACTTCCTTTTCTAGGAATTTGGACAATACATGAAAAGATGCTACCACTAAATGGGAAGGAATTAACTATAATTAACAATATTGTACTGCCATTAATTCTTCTCAACTTTGCATCTCTTAAATGGATTTAGGAGATCTGACAGAGTTACACTGGGCATTTCTACAACTGTAGATTCACATGTAGAAAGTCAGATTTCAGAAGATCCCCACAGTCTTCATTCTAAATAGCAATATTTATAAACATATATTTGTTTTTCTAAACAATCATATCTTGGGAAATCTTTAGGAATATGCGATCTCTAATCCAGGACTGAGAAGCATTTCCTGGAAATTAATTGAGCAATGTATATTAAAAACATTATACTGGAAAAGATCTTTGTGCACAAATCTGGAGTTGAAGAAGAATTTAGTCATTAATAAATTCTGAATTATGCAAAGAATACAATTGTATCTTTGGAAAACAGCTCAGGAGTATGTTCTTAGCATGTGAATAGCCTTTGGATCTTTCATCAACATCACACACATACATGCACACACACACATGAATGCATGCAAGCATGCATTTACACATGCACACACATATACATGCCTTAAGATATCTAATATAAAGAGTGTCATTTCTTTATGCCCAACAGCATGTATTAACAAAACTATCCTTTACCCACTACATGTTTTGATATCACTAACAAAAATGGTATGGAAATGTATAGATTTAATTGTTGACTTTCTCTGTTCCATTGGTCTATGTGTCTGTTTTAGCCCCATATTTTACTATTTTGAAAACTTAGAGTAAATGTCTAAGCATTGACTGAGATGTTTCATCCAGTTTTATAGTCTGCCTTCCATGTTGTTAGATATTTGGGAGAATTGTGAATTCTGTTATTTTGTGCTTTCTTCAGAATAATTTTCTTCTTTTTCTATGAAAATTTACAAGATTTTGTGAGGCATTGCATTGTACCTTGCTTTGTGTTATACAGACATTTTAATGACTTTTCCAATCTAAGAGCAAAGTATATACTTCTATTTATGTGTATATATTTCAATATATATTTCAGATGTAATCAGTGTTTTACAACTTTCAGTTCAGAGAAATATCATAGATTTACCCAGATGTTAAGAAGAGTTTAGTATGATGAATATCTTCTTGGCATATAGCCTTAAATTTTAGGTCCAAAATCTATGCCAAAAAAATAGAACCTTAAGGTTTATGTCTAAATAAACTCTAAATTCTATATGGATGTGTATACATGTTGCTTAACACACACTTTGACAGAGAATAAATATAAACAATGTAAATATCTTAAAAAATGTTCAGGTTCATACGTTAGAATGTATACTTCTAATGAAATTTTCTAAATAGAACAATAATGTTGATGTTATTTATATAACAGGTAAATAGGTTATATTATACAATAATAGCGAAAGACAGCAAAAAAGCAAGATGAATTTTTAAATTTATAAATATTGAGTGTCACTTGCCCATCTTGGGGTGTTACCATATACTTTCATAATGATTACAATGTAGATTATTGTTTCATGTCGAAAGACCGGATATTGGAGGGAAATTACAAAGGCTTATAGACAATTGTGAAATAAGAACAACTACACTAAACTAAACTGAACTAAACTAAACTAGTTCAGTATATATATATATAATATATATATTATATATTTAAATATATAAATTTAAATATATTTAAATTTAAATTATATATAAATTATATATATAATTTATAGGACTATTTGGAAATCATATGCATACAATAATTTTCAGAAAACTTATGTGTGCCCTGAGACATTTTTAGACACCTAATTTGAGTGTGAGCAATATTTTACTTAAAAAGAAATAAGAAAAAAATGTATCTTTCATCAAGCACATATTTTATATGCTTCCAAACAAGGAAGCAATTATGTATTTCATGCTCCATGTAGAAAATGACCCTTTGTAATGCAGTTCGTAAATGTCTGACATGATACCTTAACATGTATATGTGTTGTTGGAACCTGAACTCAGTGCCATGTCTAGCTAACTCTGCATTGAATCTCATTCAAGCACAGAACATAGTGAAATGTGTATATTTACCAGTGGCATACAGATACTTATTGAATGATGCTATATCCACTAAAAATGGTTGTTAGATATCTCATTTAATTAAACTACTTTGATTTTTTTCTCTGACTGTAAAAGTTATTTATATAATCAATAAAATTTCTGTGTCTAAAATATATGAAGAATAATTTTAAAATACCTATCAATGTAAATGTTCTAGTCTAGTAATTATTCTATGATCATTTTCCTTTTTATATTTATTTATACATAAAGATAAAAAATGTATTTAAATACCCAGGTATTTTGTGTATATAGGATAGTAGGATGAGCATTTGACATCTTTTTTTATATATATTGATATATTTTCTATTGCTATGGAAATAGCATAGTTGTTTATTCATATAAGCAACACTATTTTAATGCCCATATAATTTCTTATTAATGATAACTTATTTGATGACAGATTTCAACACTCTCAATATTGAATATGAAGATTTTTATATATATTTCTCTATTACAAATGCTAAAAGCAGCAGACTTTTATAATTTATTATAATAAGTTTTTATTTGGAAACCATGTAAAAATAAACAAACATAAAATCAGAATATATGATGTTGATCAATTGTTATAGCAGATGTTTCAATCTGGAGAGTAATCTTTTTGTTTTGTTTTGTTTTGTTTTTTTCGAGACAGGGTTTCTCTATGCAGCCCTGGCTGTCCTAGAACTCACTCTGTAGACCAGGATGGCCTTGAACTCAGAAATCCACCTGCCTCTGCCTCTGCCTCTGCCTCCTAAGTGCTGGGATTAAAGGCGTGCACCACTACTGCCCAGCAAGAGTCATCTTTTAATAAGTAATCTTTTTAGAGTTTAATAAATTACTTTTAGTAATTTTTGTTAGTGAAAAGATCAAGAGACTTGCAGAAAACAGAGCTGTTGTGGGCTCATTGCTCTTCAGGGGTGTTAGTCTATGACAGTTTATTTCATCCAAAATTACTGGTTTGTGATGAGGCATAGCATTGAGAGAAGAGAGAGAGAGAGAGACAGAGAGAGAGAGAGAGAGAGCTAGCTTAGAAACTGTATATCTTTTCATTCCATACCTCTGAGCAATCAACCACTGAGCATTCAGTTCAGTTTTGTGATCCTCACTACATCATTTGTTCTCCCATATTATAAAACCACCATATTATGACTCTTTCAATGGGTTTATTAATTGATTAAATGAGATAATTTTTGATCCAGTACTTCCAAACATCACAGCTCCGTGTATTGAGAACTAAGATTTCAACACACAGCTGTGGCAGATTTTATATCTACATAATTAAATAATCAAGAGTAAAGGTTTTTAGTATTCCAGGGGTAATTTAAACTACTGTTTAATTTTGATATTTCTTTGTCCATGATAATTTTCACTTTTTAAATTTTTAACTGCATTTTCAGGTCAGAACAATTTTCAGAGCTTTATAAAATAAATTATTTATGGAGAATTATATATAAAAGTAACTTTTATTTGCCAGATATACTTGTTGTCTTCCAGGCTTATTACTGAATATGCTTACCCCTTCTGGCTCTTTCTGAACTCTGGTTAGCTGGTTCAACTCAGTTGTTCTAGCTCAAACTCCTCTCCAAGCTGATTGATTCAGTCTGGCTTCTGTCAGCTTCTCACTGAATTGCTCTGCTTGGCCTTAAACTAGCTCTGGCAATTTATTCTAATCTGCTGATTCCTTCTGACTCTGGCTTTAACTACCTCTGTTACCCTGCACTGAAGTGCAGAAATTCAAGAAGGAACTCAACTTCACTGCATTGCACTCACTGCAATGGCTCCCAACTAACTAAACAGAACTAGCTGACTCTTGCTGCACTGCTCTGTTTTTCATTATTGCTTATTTTATTTATTTACATTTCAAATGGTATGCCCCTTTCATGTTTCTCCTCCACAAACACCCTCTTATCCCCCCATGAGGGTTCTACCCCACCCACTGATCCATTCCTGTCTCAGTGTCCTAGCATTCTCCTACACTGGATCATTGAGCCTCCAAGGGGCTCCCCTCCCTTTGATGCCATCCTGGAGCCATGGGACACCCCCCCCCAAAGTGTACTCTTTTATTGATGGTTTAGTCCCTGGGAGTTTTGGTGGGTCTGGTTGCTTGATACAAGTTGTTCTTCTTATGGGGTTGCAAACGTCTTCAGCTCCTTCAGTCATTACACTAACTTCTTCCTTGGGGTCTCCTTGCTCAGTCTGATATTTGGCTGTGTGCATATGCATCTGTATTGGTCAGGCTCTGGCAGAGTCTCTCAGGAGACAGCTATACCCAGCTCCTGTCAACACTAATGACTGGGTTTGGTGTCTGCAGATGGAATGGATCGCTAGGTGGCACTGTCTCTAGATGGCCATTCTGTCAGTCTCTATTCCACTCTGTCCCTACAGTTCCTTTTGATAGGAGGAATAAGAAGAGAATTAAGACTCCCAACTTAAATGGCCAGTAAATAACTTCAAAAAATCATAGGAGAAAACTTACTTAACCTAAAGAAAGAGATGTTTGTAAACATACAAGAAGATCACAGAGCACCAGATTGGACCAGAAAAGAAATTCCTCCCATCATAATAATAATCAAAAACACCAAATGCACAGAACAAAGAAAGAATATTCAAAGCTCTAAGAGACAAAAAGTCAAGTAATATATAATGGCAGACCTATCAAAATTACACCAGACGTCTTAACAAAGACTCTAAAAGCCAGATCTTGCACAGATGTTATACAGATGCTAAGAGAATAAAAAATGTCAGCCCAGGCTACTATGCCTAGTAAAACTCTCAATTACCATAGACGGAGAAATCAAAATATTCCATGAAAAAACAATAGCCTCCACCAGTCCAGCTCTACAGAGGATAATTGAAGAAAAACTCCAACACAAGTAGGAAAACTACACCCAAGAAAAAGCAAGAAACTAATCTTTTCATAACAAACCCAAAAGAAGATAACCACACAAACATAATTCCATCTATAACAACAAAAATGACAGGAAGAAACAATTGTTAGTCCTTAATATCTCTCAAAATCAGTGTACTCAATTCCTCAGAATAAAACATAGACTAATAGGTTGGATACATGAACAGGACCCAGCATTTTTCTGCATACAAGAAACACACATCAGTGACAAAGGCAGACAGTACTTCAAAATAAAAGACTAGTAAAAACATTTCCAAGTAAATGGTCCCAAGAAACAAACTGAAGAAGCAATTCTAGTATCCAATAAAATTTACTTTCAGCCAAAAGTTATCAAAAATGATGGGGAAGAACACTATATACTCAATTCATCAAAGGAAAAATCCCCAAAAGAAACTCTCAATTTTGAACAACTATGACCCAAAGGCAAGGGCACCTACATTTGTAAAAGAAACATTATTGAAGCTCAAAGCACACATTGAACCTCACACAATAATAGTAGGAGACTTTAACACCCCACTCTCATAAATGGACAGTTCATGGAAACAGAAACTAAACAGACACACAGTGAAATGAAAAGAAGTTATAAACCAAATGGATTAAGCACATATCTACAGAACATTTCACCCTAAAACAAAAGAATATACCTTCTTCTCAGCACCTCATGATTCCTTCTCCAAAATACACCATATAATTGGACACAAAACAAGCCTCAACCAATATAAGAATTTTGAAATAATCCCATGCATCCTATCAGATCACCATGGACTAAGGCTGTTGTTCAACAGCAACAAAAACAACAAAAAGCCCACATACACATGGAACCTGCACTGCTCTTAAATTGCTTTTCTCCTGAGAGTTGGGCATATCCCATCTCTGACTCATTCTATTATATTTTTCACTAATCTGTCACTTTGTCTTCCCCTCAACTAGACACCATTGTTTCAGATTGACGTTGTGTACTAAGGGCATGTCTGCATTCCTGCTGGATCATATAGACCTAAAAGGCCTTTGCATATGATCAGAGTAGGTATGTTTCTAAATAAAAATTCCTCTAAAATTATACACACTTTTAATAATTATTCAGACATTTTTATTGTTTGTTTAGTCTTTTGTTGGCTAATCTAAAATATGTTACAATACTTCCTTAGCTAATAAGATTCGCCTTATCTTATCTGAGGAGAATGGCCTAAATATCTTAAAGGTAAGTACAAATATCTACACTCTCCAGTTAACAAATTCACACTAATGCTACTCTAGTTGAACTCTGTTGAAAGACTCCCAAGCATAATACATGAAAATTAGCTTAGGAAAAATAATTTAAAACATCTATATTTTCATTCATTCCTATTCAATACAGTACTTGAAGTCTTGAAGAGAGCAAAAAGACATCTGAAGGAGATACAAGGGATACAAACAAGATTTTCATTTAAAGTATCTCTAGTTACAGATATTATAATTATATAAATATTTGACCCTAAGTGTTGGCTTAAATGGTGAGAGGTCCCTCGTCCACCCCCCACACCCCGGGGTCAGGCCTCTGGGAAAGGCTGGATGCAGGAAGTTTGACCTCACTCACCCCAAGGCACCACCTGGTGGGTGTTGGGCTATGAGAAGCTGCAGGTCACTGCCCAGGGTTAGGGGAGCGCAGCCTGGGGGTCCCAGGGACTGCAGGGCTCCATCTTGTTCTCAGGCACTTGGGCATCCCAGTCACCACTAGATTCCATGGAATTGCTGAAAAAGTAGTGGGGACCTCAGGCTAGATATAGTCCTGGGGCAAGGGGGAAAGGCAAGATGGAGTGCAGCTGAGTCTTGCCAGGGACCAAGTCCTTGGATTGTCACCAGCTAGCTGGGTTGGTTTGGTAGAGAACATGGCTGGGAGCACTGAGAAACCTTCTGTGGGAGCCAAGACATGGCTCTTTAGACAAATGCCTGTTCCACTGTTCCCCACAGACGATCCTGATGAAAAGAGACAATTCATGGTTTTACAGCATATTTGAGTGAAAACATACCCCACAAGCTCAGGGTGGGCCTGAGATTAAAATACCTTTTGCAGAGAGGAGTGGCTGGGAAGGGGAGTTTATTGGCTAAACCTCTAGGTGTCTCATTAAAATGGGAATGTCTTGAGGCTATGTGACCACACCCCTACCTGTGGAGGGGTTTGGGGCTACAGCTATGTGACTGATAGTCACAAACTTATGAAGAGCTGAAGCCTTCTGTCAGGAGCTGGTGCCCAGGAGCATGGCAAAACACCCACCTTCTCTTGTAGGGTTATCTCCTGCTGGGGACCCCCTACTGGGTCCCTGGGTTTTAAACCTTAGTTCAACCAGAAACCAGGCTGCCTTTCATGGTCCCACACCTAAGCATTTCATAAGGAATCTCATACAGCTGACAAACCCTTACAGAAAAATATGAAAAGACAAAATTAATTTATAAAAATAATTGCCTTCCTATGTACAAATGATGAATGGACATAGACAGATTAATGAAAGACTTTTCACAATAACCTCTAAAAATATAAAATAACATGGGGTAAATCTAACCAAGCAAAGAATAGATTCATATAATCAAAACTTTAAGACACTGAAGAAAGTAATTGGAGAAGACAGAAAATAGAAATATCTCCATAGTCCTGAATTACAGTAAAAATGGCCATCTTCCAAAAGAAATCCATAGATGCAATGCAAGCTATTACATAATTACAACACAATACTTCACAGAACTTGAAAGGACAATTTTCAGCTTCATATGGAAACACACACACACACACACACACACACACTACCACCACCACCACCACCACCACCACCACCACCTCTACCATACTGCCCTATAAAAACTAGATATCTAAAACAATTATATATATTAAAAGAAGGGTTGGAAGTATATTCTTATTGCTAATCACTTTATTAATTTACATTTAAAATTATATCTCCATTCCTAGTATCTCCTCCACAAACTCCCAATCCTGTCTACCTCCCCTTTGTCTCTATGAGGGTGCTCCTCCACCCACTCACCCACTCTGGCCTCATTGTGCTGTCATCACTCTACACTGGGGCATCAAGCTGCCACAGGACTAAGGGCCTCCCCTCCCATTAATGCCAGATAAGATCATTCTCTGCTGCATATGTAACTGGAGCTGTGCATGGATCCCTTCATGTATACTCTAAGATTGGTGGTTTAGACACTAGGAGTTTTGAGTGGTCTGGTTAGCTAATTTATCTTTCTATGGTGATGTAATCCACTTCAGCTCCTTCAGTTCTTCCCCTAACTCTTCCATTGGGGTCCCAGGGCTTAGTATGATGGTTGACTGAGTATCTGAAACTGTATTATTCAGGTGCTGGCAGAACCTCTCAAAGGACGGCCACACCAAGCTCCTGTCACCAAGCACTTCTTGGCATCAGCAATAGTGTCAGGGTTTGGTGTCTACAAATGAAATGGATCCCTAGGTGGGACAGTCTCTGGACAGCCTTTCGTTCAGTCCTTGCTTTCTCTACTTTTTGTCCCTTCCTTTCCTTTACACAGGAACCATTTGGAAAATTTGAAAAAAAAAATTGAAAAATTTGAAGATGGATAGGTGACCCCATCCCTCAACTTATGTCTGACCCTATCTACCAGAGTTGATCTCTACAGGTTTTATCTCCCCTTTTTTGCATATTTCATCTAATGTTATCCCCATTGTGCCCTGGAAGCCTCAATCTTTCCTGGGGTCTGGGATCTTCTAGTGGTTACAAACAGTTCCCCCATGCTCCACTGCTACATATTTCTGTTAAATTTCTGGACCCTCTGAACTTTTTTTCTTTCCTTTCCCATACCTGATCATGTCCCCCCTTTTTTCCCTACCCCTCCTCTCTTCTTCCCAGGCCCCTCCCTCCCTATAACCTCCTATGATTGATTATTTTGTTCAACCTTCTATGTTAGATTGAAGCCTCCACAATATTGAGATTCCACCTAACACCAATCAGAATGGCTAAGGACAAAATCTCAGGAAAGAAGATGCTGGAGAGCGTGTGGAGAAATAGGAACACTCTTATATTGCTGGTGAGACTGTAAGCTTGTAAAGCCACTTTGGAAAACAATCTGGCAGTTCCTCAGAAAATTGGTTATTGTTCTACCTGAATACCCAGCTATACTAGTACTGGGCACATACAGAAAAGATGTTCCAACATATAACAAGGACACATGCTCCACTATGTTCACAGCAGTCATATCTGTGATAACCAGAAGCTGGAAAGAACCTAGAGGTCCCACAATGGAAGAATGGGTACAGAAAATGTAGTTCATTTACACAGTGGAATACTATTCAGCTATTAAAAACAAGGACATCATGAGTTTTGTAGGCAAATGGATGGAACTAGAAAATATCATCCTTAGTGAGGTAACTCAGACAGAAAAGAACACACATGATATGTATTCATTGATAAGTAGATATTAGTCCAAAATCTCAGAATATCCATACAACTCACAAATCATGTGAATCTTAAAAAGAAGGATGGGCTGGAGATATTACTGATCTCAAACTGTATATAATATTGGCACAAAAATCATGTTGTTGAATGGAATAACACTGAGGACACAGACATAAATACATAAAGTAATGGAAACTTGATTTTTGATACGGAAGACAGAATTACACACTGGAAAAATAACAGCATTTTCAAAATGGTTCTGGTCAAAATGAATGGCTCTAAGTAAAGGAATGCAAATATAATCATACTCATCACCATCTGTAAAATTCAACTCCAAATTGATCAAGATCTCAACCTAAGGCAAGATATAGGAAAGAAAGGGTAAAAAATCCTTGATCTCTTTAGTACAGTGAAAGACATTCCAAATAGACTATCAATTGTACAAGCTCTAAATATAACAATTGATAAATAGGATCTCATGAAACTGAAAATCTCTATGGCAATGGACATCATCTTTTTGACAAAGCTGCAGACTACAGTTTGAGAAAAGATTTTTACCAACTGTGTAGTAGATGGAGGACTGATATTTAAACTATATGATGAATTTAAAAAAAATCTAAACATCAAAAAACAATATAATTAAAATATGGTACAGATATGAACAATGAACTTCAAAAAAGGAAAACACTGCTCAGATTGACTCAATATACTTAATCAGCAGGAAAATGCAAATCAAAACTATTTTGATATTTTATCCTTCAGCAGTCGAAATGACCACAATCAATAAAGCAAGTGACAGCTGGTAAGGATGTTTTGAGGACAGGAACACTCCTCTATTGGTAATAGGAATGCAAAGTTGTACAACCACTATTGAAATCGGTGTGGTTGTTACTTAAGAATATATCTACCTCAATATACAGCTGTGCTACTCTTGGACATATGCCCAAACCATATTTTATCCTATTACAGAGACATTTGCCCAACCATGTTATATGTGAAATTGGAAACAGAATAGATTTTAAGAAATGGATAAATTGATGAAGAAACTGATATATTTACACAATGGAATATTCAGGTATTTAAAAACACAACCATAAAATTCACAGGTAAATGGTTAAAGCCAGAAAAATAAGTCCTGAATGAGATAAACAAGACCAAGCAAGACAAATATTATATATATTCACTTACAAGTGGATGGTAGCTGTTAATTTTTTGAAAAGCAAAATACAATCTGTATAACTATAGAGAGTAGGAAAAAATAAGGGACTTGGGGTGGTAGTGATAGATCTTTCTAGAAAGGGCAAATAGAATTGATAATAATGAATGAAGTAGAGGCAGTAATTGGAAGAACACATGTGAAATGGGGGAGAGTAAGCGAAGCAATGGATATAGGGGAGGGAAAGCTAAAATAAAGGACCATTTGTGGGGATGTAGGGTAACCTAATACAATAGAATACATATCCATGCAAAGGTGTTCTACGGGAAAACACCAAATAGCAAGGCAGATGTAACCCCAACTAGACATCTCTTGTCACCAACTGAAGCTTCTGATTTTAGGAATGATTTACAAATAATAAAATTGTTGGCCAAATCAGCCCCATAGTAAGCCACAAATGGCCCAGGCTATTGTCAAAGCTATTGATTGGACTATGGTAGCAGTACCCATTTAAATACTCAAATTGATCCTGGCACTGCAAAGCAACCCTTGCTACATACTCCAGTGTTCTGGGTTCACTAATGAAAGACACATACACACACAGTTTTTATATATTTATATGCCTTAAACAGCTGAAAGTCTGGGCCACTTTATAACATCAAAGTGGCTAATCCGCCTACTTCTGATATTCCCAAATTATTACTTACTAAAATCTATATTCCATCTTGGATGCCCCTGACCCAGTCAGGCATCCATCATGGAGACACTCTGGCTCCTACATGGAAGTTAAGCTCTCTGACCTGCACCTTCTCAGGCAAGCAGTCCCTCTCCTTCACTTTCTTTAGACATGGTGGATCTCCTTCCTTCTATCCTTCCTTTCTCCCTTGCCTGGGCATCCTAAAAGATCCCCCTCTGTCTCTCCTGACCAACCATTGGCTGCTGTAAACTTTATTTACCAATCACAACCAACTTCAGGCAGGGACCCTCAGTGTCTTGCATGCAGATGTGCAGATTCTTGTGCAATTTGGGAGGACCAAATTAACATAATACAAGCAGCATTAGTCCAACATCACTACATTTCCCCTTTTTGTCCATTTAAAAATGTTCTTTTCTCTCAGAAATATATTGAACCTCATTATAACAATCCAGTCCATCATATTTGGCTATTTAGATAAATTACATTATCATATATCCTAACAAAAATTTTACAATTCTCTGCCTGTATTGTGTTGATTTTAATTTCTATTATCATCTGATAAAACATCCTTTCAAATCTATATCATCTTCCTAAATCATAAACAACATAAGTTTGATTAGGAGACTATAACTAGTCTTCAACCCCATCAGACATCAGAGAACAAATTAATTATTACCTGAATATAGAAGAAGAACAAAACCTTAGATTCCAAAACTTAAACAATTTGTAGAGAGAGGCAGAATGCCTGGGCAGTGCCCTATATTCCTCATAATGTTGGAGCATCTGTCTTCAGCTTTCTGGCCCAGAACCATTGACAAACCTTAAGTGAAGGAGGAATTATGAAGGACTAGCTTATAAGGTATTGGCATAGCTAATCTGGAAACTATTCTGTATTGTGTGTCCTATCATGGACAATGTATATTTTTGTCTGTAGATGAATTAGGCAATTCTTGCCCAGTGGCTACCTTGCCACAATTGGAGCAACACTATATGAAGGTAATGATGCTCAATATGTTTTTTGAAGTATGAGGGGTTATGTCTCCTAGTCAAAAGATCTATTAATAATGAAATTATCTTAAATGCCATATTATGTGGATCTCTGATGCTTTTGAAGACTATTTTTCTTTATATATAGTATAGCTGAATTGTTAAACCTTGACTACTCATAGCTATTTACTATTTTTATAATATTGAAAACTTTTTATTATAATTAAATCCGAATCTAATATTACTATGAGTTTACTATCTGAACTTACCTTGAAGTATTTAATCATCCTAAACCATTTGTAATAGCAGCTATTAGAAGGACAGGATCTATGCCTTGTATTCTTAAATGAGTTGCATAGGCAAAATGCTTATATAAGAGTAACAAAATTAAGTTTAAATATTGTATCAATATACAAAATTTATACCAATTACAACCTTAAACATGTATCAATATATAAATTCTGTACCAATTTTAAGAGAATATAATTTCAATTTTTGCATCACAACTTAAATATTTCTACCAATGTAAGATTACAAATATAAAATGTTTTGAGTGAATTTATTTATCCATTCCCATATGACTAATTTTATATAAGAGTACTCTATCCTTCTTTTTCTTTTTAACACCATCCATTTCTCTAAGAAAGAAAAGATAAAAAAGAAGAAAGCAAAAACAGAATTCCCCAAGTCTAAGCTTTCTATTTAGGCTGTGCTTCATCTGAAATTATGAATCTTTCCACAAAAGCCCTTAAAATGACAACTTATCAGTAATTTATAAAATAAGCATAACCAGACAGACAAAACTAAAGAATACAGATAACAACTCTTCATGGCTTCTTCTTCCTGAATTGGGTAGTTGAAATTTTTAAGGGATGGGGACTGATAGGAAAATTGGAACAATTGTTTAGACTAAGAAAGCTAGCTGTAGCATTTGTTATCCAGTCTCTATATGCTTAGAAATTTCAGGGCTTGACTGAAGTTCTGAACAGATCAGTTGGAAAGGCTGGACGAATCAAGTTCATTGGGAATCAGTGGCTATTCCTGAAGCTGTTCGGGAAGCAAGTTTCTAGAAAGAGCATCAGGTGAGGTAGGGAGCTGGGACAGCAGGTCATTTAAGCATGTCTGAGGATGAATCTTGTCAGAGCTGCATCTTCATGCTTCATTCTGTAATATATGAATGCTACAAAAATTTTAGTGCTATAAAGATATTACTATGGATTATGCAAGGTGCACAGATCAGTCAAAGATAAAATTTTGCTGCTTGTTTGAGCAGGTGAAAGATAACCATCTTTTTTCATCCATTAATTGTTTAATAACCAGTTATAATAAATCTTCATTTATTCCATGTAAAGAATGGTATGATGAATCTTAAAGATTTCATAACCAATAAGATTTATTGGCTAATTTTAGCTGAAATTTTGGTTTGGACATTTTTATGTCTAAACCAGTTTCAGGGCTGTTCCCCTGTGGAGGCATCAGCATATCATGTTACCTTTCCTGTTTGGTCTTCATAAATTTTTCTTTCCTGTCTGCAATCAAGATCTTCAGGGGATCTTCCCATATCACATCTGATCTTCCCACATCATATCTGATCCACATCATTTTGGAAGGGGTCCAAAACCTTTTCTTCTTCCCTGTTAACGCAAATACAGAGCCTCTTTCCCAGAAGAGCATGTCCTTAGACAAGCTACATGAAATCATTAAAAGTATAGAATGATTCAAGTTAGCAGCTCCTTTTACTTTAGACCTGTTCTATCATGACCTCTATCACAGAGAATTATAATACCATAGCCACCAAACTTATAACCTCTTGCATTTTGATAATTAAAATAATTCAAAGCAACTAAAGCAATCTTAAATAATTATTATCTATTGAGACATTTTCTTCCCCATCTCCTGCCTTTGTTCCTTTTCTCTTTTTCTTTTTTTTTCATTTTTTCAAATTTTTATTATTATTCTTTAATAATTTTTTACTGTTCAGTCATTATACCCCTCTCAGTCTGCCCTCCAACTGTTCCTCATCCTAAACCTCTTCCACCATTTCCAAGAGGATATTCCCCAGATCCCACTGCCACCCCACAAGACCTCCCTTACTTCAGTCCCTTGGTTGGGTGTGAGTATCTTTTTCTGTCTCAGTCAGATGCTTGTTGGGCCACTCAGATGGTAGCTGTGCTAGGCTCCTGTTTGTAAGCATACCATAGCATCAGTAATAGTGTCAGGACTTGGAACCTCTACTTGAGGTGAATCCAAATTTCCGTTCTATTTCTCAGTCTCTTCTCCATTTTTGTCCCTGAAGATCATTTAGAAAGGAACAATTTTGGGCCAGAGTTTTTGACTGTGAGATGGCAATCCTATCCCTCCACTTGAAGGTCATTCTACTGGAAGTGGACTCTAGAAGTTCCCTCTCTCCACTGTTGGGCATTCCATATAAGGTTCCTCCCTTTGAATCCTGAAAGTCTCTAACCTCCCAGGTGGCTGGTATATTCTAGAGGGTCCTACCACCTCCCATTTCCCAAGGTTGCATATTTTCATTCATTCTGTTGACCCTCAAAGCTTCACTTGCTTTCCCCTAAATACCTGATCATGTTCCCCTTTCCCCCTTCTTTTTCTCACCAAAATGCCTTCCTCTGTCCCTGTGATTGCTTTCCTCTCCCTCCCAAGTAGGATTACAGTATCTTTACTTGGGCCCTTTGGCTTGTTAATCTTCTTGAGTTCTGTGGATGGTATCCTGTGTATTTTGTACATTTTTCCCTAATATCCATTTATTAGTAAGTATGTACCATGCAAGTCATTTTGGTTCTAAGTCACCTCACCCAGAATGATATTTTCTATTTCCATCCATTTGCTTGCAAAACTCATGATGTTCTTATTCCTAATAGCTAAATAGTATTCTGCTGTGTAAATGAACAATATTTTCTGCATCCATTCTTTCCTTGTGGAACATCTTGGTTATTTTCAGCTTCTGGCTATCACAAATAAGGCAAACCAAATCCAAGAACACATCAAAACTGTCATTCTCCACTATCAAGTAGGTTTCATACCAAGGATGCAAGGTTGGTTCAATATACGAAAATCCATTAATGTAACCCACCATATGAAGAAACTCAAAAAAATCACATGACCATCTCATTAGATACTGAAAAGGCATTAGACAAAATATAACATCCCTTGATGTTAAAAAGTATTACAGAGCTCAGGAACTCAAAGCCATTCTTCAACATAATAAAAGCAATATACAGCAAACCAATAGCCAATATCAAATTAAATGTAGAGATACTTGAAGCAGTCCCACTAAAATCAAGGACAAGACAAGGATGTCCACTCTCAGCTTATCTATTCAATGCAAGTACTTGAATTTCCAGATAAAACAATAAGACAACAAAAGAAAATAAGGGGATACAAATTGGCAAAGAAGTCAAAGTATTACTATTTGTAGATGATTTGATTGTCTACATAAGCAACCCCAAAAACTCTAACAGAGAACTTCTACAGCTGATGTGGCTGTGGGTCAGTGGTCTGAGGCAGACAGTCTGGCATCCGGTTGAGCACAGGCTGAAAACTCATGGAGACCTGGCAGAGTAATTCGCAAGGGACCAGAAAATGTTTTTGCCAAAGCTCCCAGAAGGCTCTTGTCAAGCAGCTACAACCTCCACAACCCCCTGTAGAGAGGTCTGTCATGTGAGATTTGTCATGTAGGTGCAACACCAAGCCCTCCCACATGCACATAAGGTGCCCTTAAACTCTCAGACCAAGTCAACGGGAAGTACCGGTGGTCAGGCCCCAACAGTATATTAAACCATCCCAACCAGGGTAGAAGAGATCCCCATCCAAAAGGGATAAAGGTGTGAGAACTACTCTGTCATCTAAGAACTTCTATCATAAGAGCTGTAATACTGTTGCTTGGTAAGAGGTCTGCTCTCTCGAACTCCACCACAAACTTCCTGCACTCCTCGCTGGTTAGTCTTCCTCTCTTGGGCTCAGCCCAGGCTCAAGTTAGCGGCAGGGTGGCGGTGCGGGTTTCTCTTTCTCGGGAGCAACTGAAACAGCAATTGTGGCAATTGTGGAGGAGACTCCGCCCCTGCTAGGATCTCCCTTTCGCCTGGATCCTCGCAGTTGGCCGGGCCAGAGGTCCCTGAGGAAAGCTCCCAGCACAAAGGCCAGTATGTGGCCAGATATAAAATTAACTCAAACAAATCAGTAGCCTTCCTTTATACAAATTGTAAATGGGCTGAGAAACTAGAAAAACAACACCCTTCACTATAGTCACAAATAATATAAAATATCTTGGAAGAACTCCAACCAAGCAAATAAAAAATCTGAATGACAAGACCTTCAAGTCTCTCAAGAAAGAAATCAAAGAAGACCTCAGAAAATGGAGTGATCTACCATGCTCATAGATTGGTAGAATTAACAGTAAAAAATGGCCATCCTACCAAAAGTAATCTACAGATTCAATACAATCCCCATCAAAATTCCAACTCAATTACTCAAAGACATGCTTCAAAAGAGCAATTCTCAATTTCATGTGGAAGAACAAAACACCCAGGATAGCAAAAATAATTCTTAACAGTAAGAGAACATCTGGGGGACTCAGCATTCCTGTCCTCAATCTGTACTATTGATCAACAGTGTTGTTTACTGTCTTATTTTGTAGTACTGTTGTAGAAAATATTTAATCCCAATCTGGGGTTTCTATCCCACCTTTGACCATTATGTTCCCAGATAAAACACAAACACAACCTTTGTATTTCTAATAAGCCTTAATCAACACAATGGCTGTGCACATAGCTACACTCTATGCTATTAGAATCTACTTTTGTATTGAGAACCCCTATGTATTACTTACTATGTTTCATCTGGCTGCTCTTAATTCCAACTGGTCATCCCTCATGGCCATGCTTTTGACTCCTAACCCATGGTCTTTCTTTTCTCTCCACCTTCTTTTCTCTCTCCTCATGATGTCTTCCAACTCCCAGTCTGGGAACCCAAAAGCCTCGCCTATCTCACTCAATTCTTTACAGCTACAGGCTATAGGCATCTGTATTCATCAATGAGAAATATATTGGGTCCTCTATATTCATACTCTCTCTTATCTCTGGGGCAACTGACTTTCGGAGCTACACTTAGCATTGCAATACATAGCAACAGACCAATTCTCAACATAGTTCCACTGTTTTTGAAGCTAGGAAAGTGCATCAGTTATCTAGCTATAAGATATTTTAGTTATATGTAGCTTGAATCTATGATCAAAGCTCTTTTTTTAGTTTTGTTTTAGTTTGGTTTTGGCTTTTTTTTTTTTTTCTTCCTGAAGAACTAATCTTTCCAGGTAATACCCAGGAGTAGCTTATGATAATGGCTCTAGAACAACCAATGACAATGCTTATACAGTGGCTTGATTTGTGTTACTTCCTTGGTGTGTTCTGCTGTTCTGTAGTCTGAGTTCATAATGTTAAATGGCTTTAACCAATTATTTGCAATTATTTTGTACAATACTTTTCCTACCCTGTTCTCGGTGTTATTCCTTTAGATTCCTCTTATAGTTGCAGTGGAATTTTTCTCTGTGCCACATTCTGCTCTCTGTCTCTGTCTCTCTCACTCCATTACTTCCTACATCTCCCTCTGTCCCCTCTTTTTTATTTTCTTGCCACATTATATCTGTGTTTTACATTTATCTTTCTCTTATACTGCTGCATCCTGTTGCACAGTCAACAGACAGACTTGTTAACAAGCCTATGGAAATAAAACAATACATCTTATTATTTACAATGCCCAGTTTCTAAGTAGAGTACATTACATGTGAAAACAATCACAATATTTTATTAATTTATAAGTTCTCAGATATGTCCACTTGTTTCACTTATCTTGTTGCTATTTTTTATATTATATTTACATTTCAAATGTTTCCTCCTTTCCAGATCTCCCCTTTGGAACCTCCCTATTCCCTCCCTCCTCCCCCTGCCTCTAGGAGGGTATTCCCCCCACCCACTCTTGTCTTCCCTCCTTGGCATTCTCCTATACTGGGTTATCTAACACCCTCAAACCCAAGGGCCTCTCCTCCCCCTGATGACTAAAAAGACCCTACTCTGCCACGTATGTGGCCAGCACCATGGGTCTCTCCATATGTATTCTTTGGTTGGTGATCTAGTCTCTGTGAGCATCGGGAGGTCAGGCCAGTGGACACTGTTGCTCCCTCCATGGGGCTGCCAACACCCTCAGCTCCTTCAGTCTCTTCTCCAACTCCTCCATCTGGGACCTCACACTCAGTCCAATAGTTGCTGTGAAGTGACTCTTGGGTATTCCGAACTTTTGGGCTTTTTTAATCATAATTTTAACAGGCCATTTTACATTGCTTAAATTGTTTATATCTAAAGTATAAACATCTTCTTCATAATCATTTTGTAAGAATATATTAATAATTATATACTTTCTCTGAATAATTATTCACTTGTCTTCCTTATATTCCTATTTAGGTTGAAATTCACAATTCTAAAGCTTTTAATATAATGAACAATTTTCATGCTAACTGATTTCTACAGATTTACTTTACCTTTCAAGTCATTAACACATACTGTCAGAGGTATGTGTTATGAATCTTAGATGGAAAATTCTTTACATATTACCTAAAGTTCCTAATGTTTTAAATATGCCAAACAGGTTGATAGCATGTACCTAATACCACTAGAGGAAATGCCTACCTAATTTCATGTACTATGTTGCAACTAGGATGCAGGTACACTACAAATGCTACATAAGGTATCAGCAATTTGTTTATGGTTTAGTTGTCTATAATGACATAATTCTGATGAATAAATTCTGTGTTTTGATTGAATCCAATTCTCAGGATTACATGAAAGAAATATTTTTGCTTTATAGTATTTCAAGTAAAGGCTGCTCAACTTGCATTTACTTATAATCACACAAATCAAGGCTCATTAGAAACAAGAAGAATGGGGGCTATATTCTTAAGGATATAACAGAATAGGGGTGGAGAACAAGAATTCAACAATACATTGTAAGCATCACATAAAAATAATCAATTTAGCTGGGCAGTGGTGGCACACACCTTTAATCTCAGAACTTGGGAGGCAGGGGCGGGTGGATTTCTGAGTACGAGGCCAGCCTGGTTTACAGAGTAAGTTCCAGGACAGCCAGGTCTAAACAGAGAAACCCTGTTTCAAAAAACAAAAACAAAACAAAACAAACAAAAAAATCAATTTAGTTTTATTCCAGGAGGACAAAGATAGTTCAATACATGAAAATCAATAAATGTTGTCTGATATGTAAGTAGACAGTAGGCATCACATAAAAATCTCCATGTTTAAAATCCTTTTAAAGAATTTACTATTTCTTTATAACCGAACATAACAATAGCACTGCTAAATACATCAACTTTATATTCAGAAAATCTGAAAACATTTCACCCAAATCAATTAGAAGGCATGCTTTTCTACTGTCACCATATTTTTTTCATTATAGTGCTTTATATATTACATAGATAAATCAGTAAGAGATAAAATAAAAGTTATTAGCATAATAGATATTTGTTTAAGATTTATCTTGTGCTTTAAAATTTTCTAAAACCCTATTAGATGTAGAAAACACTTTAAGAAAATAATACAGTAAAAAATACAAAAATTATTAACTAGTCAATACATCCACAATAAATTCATTATAAAATGAACATATGACACAGCCGTATTCCCAAAAACTCCTAAAATTTCTAAGAACAAGACTGGAAGACAAGAAAGATCTCTATTACAAATATGACAAAATGATGACTAACATGAGGGCAGCAGAGAAGGTGTAATGGTCCATTGCTTCCATGAACCAGAACATCAAAATGATCGCACTGTTAAAAGCCAACTACAGAATTCCATGCAGCAGCAACAAAGATTCTTTGACATTCTTGTAAAAATTAGAAAACACATCTGGAAATCATTCTGGAGGTTCCACAGAAAATTGGAAATAGATCTACCTGAAGACCCAGCTATACCACTCTTGAGAAAACACCCAAAAGATGCCCCACCATGCCACAGGGGCATATGTTCCACTGTGTTCATTGCTGCCTTGTCTGTGATAGCCAGAAGCTGGAATCAGCCCAGATATCCCATGACAGGAGAATAGATACAGAAAATGTGGTTCATGTACACAATGGAGTACTTCTTAGCTATTAAGAATGAGGACATTGTGAGTTTTGCAGGCAAATAGATGGAACTAGAAGATATCATCCTAAGTGAGGTAACTCAGCCCCAAAAATTACATGCATGGTATGTACTCACTAATAAGTGGATATTAGCCACACAAAAAAGTACAGAATATCCAAGATATAATCCACAGAACTCAAAAAGGTCAACAAGCTAAAAGGCCCAAGTGAGGATGCCTCAGTCCCATTTAAGAGAAAGAAAAAAAAAAAACAGCACAAGGGGGAAAAGGAGGAATGGAGGAATGGAGGGACAGATCTGGGAGGGAAAATGGATAGGGGGAAAGAAAGGAACTTGACTTGGTATTGAGTGGGGGTAAAGGACTGAAGTTCTGAGAGCCAGCAGAAATAATGGAAACAGGCAACCTCAGGAGAAAGGAGGTTGTACCAGAGACCTGGGAGGTAAGAGACTCTCAGAACTCAAAAGGAGGGGTCCTAGATGAAAATGTCCTACAGTGAGGAGGGGGAACTTGTAGAGCTTACCTCCAGGAAAAGACAGGGCATCAAGTGAGCGATGGGGTTGCTATCCCACAGCCAAAACTCTGACCCATAATTGTTACTGTCTGACAGAACTGCAGGGATGGAAATGGAGAGGAACCTGAGGAAAAGAAGTTCCAGTGACAGGCTAAAAGTGGGATACAGCTCAAGGGGAGGCCCCAAGGCCTGACACTATTACTGAGGCTATGGAGCGCTCACAAAAAGGAACCTATCATGACTGCCCTCCCAAAGACCTAACAACCAGCTGAAAGATTCAGATGTAAGTATTTGCACCCAACTAATGGACAGAAGCTGCTGACCACTGTGGTTGAATTAGAGAAAAGCTGGAAGAGGATAGGGAGGAGGGTGACCCTGTGGAAAGACCAGCAGTCTCCATTAACCTGGACCCCAGATATATCTCAGATACTGTAACACTTACCAGAGATCATATGCCAGCTGATATGGACCCGGACCCATATGCAGCGGAGGATTGCTGGGTCTGGGTTTAGTCAGAGAGACTACACCTAACCCTCAAGGGACTGGAGGCTCCAGGGAATTTAGAGGTCAGGTGGGATGGAGGTGGGGTTTGGGGACATCTTCATGGAAACCGGTGAGGGGAGGGAGGTATGGGATGTGGAACAGTCGGAGGGTGAACCAGGATGGTAATAAAATCTGGAGTTTAAAATAAATAAATAAATAAATAAATAAATAAATAAATAAATAATGTAAAGGAATGCAAGTGGAAATAAAATAATAAGCTTATTAAAAAAAAAGAAAGAAAGGAAGGAAGGAAGGAAGGAAGGAAGGAAGGAAGGAAGAAAAAGCATCCTGAATTCCAAATAAAAACATCAGTTTCTCAGTAGCTAAAATGACGGTGAGCACAAAGAATTTGATTGAAAGAACAAAATATTCAACCATGATTTATAATGTAGGGCTATGTTAACAAAAGTAGCATAAAATTAATACAAAATACGATCTGTAGTCCATCTCAACAGAACAGAGGATCTAAAATACCCACAGCACCCACCATCTGATTCTTGACCAAGTTTCCAAAATACATTGCAGAGAAAACATTCTACTTAATTTATAGGATTAGAAAAGTGGATACCCATATCTAGAAGATTCAAACTAGACACATGGTTCTATGTTATATAAAAATCCACTCAAAATGGATCCATGTAATATCTTTAAATGAGCATCTTACAGAAACAACACAGGAAAATCGCTTAGTGATTTAACTTTAGGTAATGACTTTTGAACATGAATCTAACAAGAAGAAAAATAAGACCAATATTTGGTAATAGAATTCCATCAAATTAAAAGGTTTCTAAGCATAAATTAAATTTATTATCAAACTTAGAGAAAATAGTTGACAGATATCCATATGATTAGTGATTAATAAACAGAAAGTGTAATGACTAAAGACATAAACATTAAAAGTATTTCAAACGATATATGAGTAAATGAACTGAATAGACAATTTTCAAAAAATGCAAAAAAAAAAAGAAAGAAAAAATGCTGTGTTTTAAAATTGTGTTGTGATTTCATCTCACAGTAGTTGGGGAGACTTTTAAAATTAACACAATATGGTAACATAACAGAAAAAAACGGAATTGTGGGTCAAACACATATTAAAAAATGTAGCCAAATTGAAAGTTAGTCCAGAATAGCCTCAAATTCTAAAATTAAAGCTACCATATGCTTCAACCTTCTTGCTATATACAAAAGAAGTAGAATACAGACCCTCATATCCTCATGTTTAATATGACACCACTGATGATAGCTAAACCATAGAAGCACCTACGAAGCCATAAGCAAACGAATGAATAAATAAATCAGGGTAGCTGAACACAATATTTCATCACTGGTACATTAAGAATAGATTCATATCACTTTCAGTAGATGGTTAGAAAATAATTCCTACACACACAGCAAAAACTATCACACATTTTCTCCTGATGCTGAGAACTAGAAAAGACTTCTTAAGAAAGAATAAATTATAAAGTACAAACTGCTTGAAAGTATTTTTCATGCAATATGTTCTGATAGTCATTTCTGCTCCTCCAGCTTCTCTCAAATCCTCACTACCTCAACACCCACAAAATTCTACACACAGAAAATAATAAACTCTCAATACATTTAAAAGAATCAATGTGACAATCTGATTCATTGAAAATCATTAGCAAAATGAACACTTACAAAACACTCTCTGCCACATGAATATAAAACTGCAAAATGTCAGACTATAAGTAATGTAGTAGTAGATAAAAGTGATAAGAACTCTTTCAATCATAGATATGTACAACAAAAACAGCACTATGTACTTCAAGTACAATGACAATATGAAGACTTAAGCTGTAAGAGAAGCATTCAAGAAAGCCACCAGTTTTGTTTCACTTGTGTTTCCAGCTTACAGACAATTGCTTGCTCTCCTAGAGGCATAAAACCTACTACTAATAATTTCCTTATTTAATGCATCACCAAAAGAATGATTTACAGAGAACAGGCAGATATAAGAATAGTGAAATTGCTGGGCAGTGGTGGCGCACGCCTTTAATCCCAGCACTTGGGAGGCAGAGGTAGGAGGATTTCTGAGTTTGAGGTCAGCCTGGTTTACAGAGTGAGTTCCAGGACAGCCAAGGCTATACAGAGAAACCTTGTTTCGAAAAACAAACAAACAAAAAATAGTGAAATTAAGTAATAAAAATTAAATTAAAAAGCATTTAGGCAATCTCCTATATCTCTGCAAAGACTGGAGAACAGAAGAATGGCGTCATTTTCTCCACCTGTAACAGAAAAATACCACGGTATTCTAAAAATGAGAAAAATAGGTAACCGGTTATAAGAAAAATAAAATTGAGTGATTTATCGTTAGATATTTCTCATATGATAAAAAATCAGACAGTACTATGTGGGTGGGTGTACATATAGGAAGATATTTAACTTCTGAGGTACTCAGTACGCTCTAAATTAAAATAAAATCATTTAACACCTTCCTCTTGAGAACCAAAAATGTGAAAACAGACTATATTACTGCAGACGCACTGAGACAAGCATCACATCAGTTATCTTGTTTGTTTGTTTTCTGCTTTTGCTTATTTTGCAACCCTCACAGGTCTATCCTCCTACATAAGCCTCCACAATTCTTGACATATAGACATGTAGCACCACACCTTAATTTCCTAGCTGTCAAAAGAAGTCAAGTTATAATACAAGGAAACATCAACTTCTAGCGATAACAAAAATAAAAATTAAAAAATTCTTCTAGATCTGCATTTAGACATAGAAATGCATATAAATATTCTCATGGAATTTATGTTAGCTAAATATGAAAGCAACTTTAATAAATCACAAGATATTATAACAATGGCAAATATATTCAAAGTAAATATAATGAAAAATTTAAGTGAAGAGCTTGAGAAATAAGGTTTCAGTTGTTAAGGGCATTTCTGTGCAAGCAAAAAGACCTAAGTTCAAATACTCAGAATACACATAAACTACCAGGCGTGACTTTGCTTGCATATTATCTTTGCACTGGATTTATAAGCCTAGGGGAATAGTTAAAGATCCCAGGGGTGCTGGTCCAAGACTCTTATTTTTTAATTTATATGGTTATTTACCTTATATTCCTATTGCACCCCTTTCCCTCCTCTCCTCCCACTAACACCCTTATAAATCCTTCATCCCACTTTCTCTATTCCTTTCTCCTCATAGAAGAAGAAGCATTCAGTGTAACTGTGGAGCTTGGTCTTCATGTGGGTCGCTTAACAACTGGAGAAGAGGCTGTCTCTGTTCTCTGTTGCCCAACATTGGATTCCTTTTCCCTAACTGGACTTCCTGATTGGACTTCAGTTAAAAAGCATGCATGTAGGCCTACTGCAACTGGTTGTTCCTGGTTGTGTGGTACCCAAGTTCACCAAACTATTAACACATTCAGCCAGAGAATATATCTCAAGGGTATAATGTAAAGAATGATATAGCTGGACACCAGAAAAACACATTCATAAATACAGTATTCACATATGAAGTTTTCAAAAACTATATTTTAAGAATTTTTATATCTTCTTATTAATTTACAGTCTTGAAATATTTTTAATTAATTAGAAACATATACATATTTTAAAGGCTCACTCCATTTAGTAAATGGAAACATCTAAATAAATAATACAGAATATAAACTAAAAATTACTGTTCTCTTCTTCAGTAAATGTACATAGTACATGTACAAGTTAATGTGAATTACATATTTAATATTACTATAATGTACTTCATGTATACTATAATATATCATTTATATTTTGTGTATGCATATATTAATTTTAATGATGTCCCCTAAGACAGCATTTTGAGAGAACAAGGACTAGATGTATTTTTTAATATTACTATAATCATGAATTTTAATTTTAACCATTTTGATTTAAAACAAGTAGTTCTATAGTTTTTGTTGTTTTTAAAAGTTTTATTATTTATTCAAATTTTCTACATACAAGTGTTTTACATGCATGTATATATGTACATTCTTTGTTTATCTGGTGACCACAAAGCATAAAAGAGTGTTTAAGATCATCTGGAACTGGAATTAGGGACTGTTACAAGTTCACAATTCAGTTCTATAAAAAGAAGACAGAGTCACACAAGAATAGCAAGTGGTTTTAACAACTGAGCTATCTCTCCTGCCATGGAAATTTATCTTCTTTTACTATGCATAAAGATTCTCATTTGTTTTATTTGTAAATATACTGCATAGGAAGTAATTAAAATGCAATTAAATATACAGTATATCAATATCATTATATATTACAAACAAACAATATTAAAAATCTGACATATCTCAGAGAAAGTATTTTGAGTGTAAAAATCTATCTCAAATGATCAATACCTCATTGCTTCATTAACATGGTATTCCTGATTATTTTTAAATTTATTTATTTTTCTTTATTATCTTTACATTCTCACTGCTCCCCCTACCAGACATCCCCTTCTACAATCCCCCCATCACTCTTCTCCTTCTACTCTGAGAGTGTGGAGACTACCTAGGATATCCACCCATCCTGGCACATCAAGTCTCTGGGGGGTTAATTGTATCCTCTCCCACTGAGGCCAGAAAGGCAGTTCAGCTAGATAAAAAACATATCTTATAAACACATAACAGCTTTTGGGATAGCCTCCATTCCAGTTGATCAGAACGATCATGAGGACCAAGCTGCACATTTGCTACATCAAGGGCCTACGTTCAGCCTATGTGTGCTGTTTGGTTGGTAGATCATTCTCTGAAAGCCACAAAGGTCCAGATTAGTGGACTCTGTTGGTCTTCCTGTGGAGTTCCTATCCTCATAGGGACTACAATCCTTCCTCCTATTCTTTCATAAGTGTCTTCAATCTTTATCCACTGTTTGGCTGAGTATCATTAATAGTGTCAGGGATTGGTGCTTGACTGTGGGATGGATCTCTAGTTGGGCCAATTATTGTTCGGTTATTCCCTCCATCTCTGTTCCATCTCCTGTCCCTCCATTTCTTGTAGACCGAATAAATTTTGGGTCAAAGTTTTTGTGGGTGGGTTGGCATCCCTATGGCGCCACTGGGGTTCCTATCTGGCTACAGAAGGAGGCACTTAAGGCCTCTCCATATCCCCAAAGTTGTGAATCACAGTTAAGGTCACCTCCAGTTTTCCTTGGGCACTTATCCTATCACAAGTCTCTGGCACTTTCTTGAAATTCTCCTGACCTCCCCACCCCCACCAGTTGCAGATTTCCATTCATCTTGTGGCCATCAGTCCATTTATCAAGTCCCTCCCCACACCTGATTCTGAATCCCCCCATTCCCCTTTTTATCCCTTCTATCACCCAGAACCCTCTCTCCATCTGCCTCCTCTGATTATTTTATCTCCCCCTCTAAGTGAGATTCAAACATACTTACTTGTGCCTTCCTTCTTGTTTAGCTTCTTTTAGAATATAGCCTTGATATCCTGTAGTTTATGGCTAATATCCACTTGTAAGTATGTATAAATCACACAATTTTTTTGGGTCTGGGTTACCTCACTAAGGATGATATTCTCAAGTTCCTTCCATTTCCATTTGCCTGCAAAGTTCATGTTGCCTTTGTTTTTAATAGCTGAATAGTAAGATAGTGGAGATGTACCACATTTTCTTTATCCAGTTTTTTAGCTGGGGGAATATAAGTTTTTTACAGTTTCAGAATATTATGAATAAAGCTGTTATGAACATAGTTGAACAAGTGTCATTGTAGGATGCTGGAACATCTTTTGGGTACATGCCCAAGAGTGGTATAGATGGGCCTTGAGATCGAACTATTCCAAGTTTTCTGAGAAATAACCAAATTGATTTCCAAAATACGTAAGTATGTAAGTTAAATCCTCTTTATTGAATATCTAAATAAAGGGCATCATTCCTTACAAAGAATTTAAAGGATTTCTCAAAACCTTACCTATAAGTAACACTTTTCATGATAAATCTAATGCTAAAAGAGAGATATTTTAAGATGGATAATGCAAATTTCATTAAGAAAAATATTAGTATATTTTTATGAAAACTTTGTGTCTCAGGAATTTAACTTTGTTAAATGACGATATAAATATATATGGAAGAAATCATAGTAAGATGTGCAATTATTTCTTTTAATATTTTAATAAGAATAGCTCAAGTTAATTGAAACTTAAAATATATATCTTAATAGTTAATACTATTGGCAGTCACTACATGATTCTGTATGTTCATCAAAAGTTGAGAGATGTCTCGGTTCTTATCTAATATTTCTATCATTTTTCTATACCAAATAAAGTATTATTAATGATCATATTTATTATATTGTTACGTTTTAAATTACTTATATATTTGATATGTTAATTTAATGGACTTTAATGCACATGCAATTATAAATTAAACCATAAGATTATTAGATAAAGTATTACAAATAAATTAGTGATTTTAAACATACTGTCTGCAAGTATACTTAATCTTTCAGATTTCTCTAGTGAAAAACTTCCTTCTCTTTCTCTGTGGAAATAGACGTATGTTATAAAAATCGGAGATGTCTTGCCAAGTCAGAAGAGACAGGGCATGTTCTGTCTATTGTTTAACATATAGTAAAAAAGCAGCTAAGAAGGACTCTATTTTTCTATCTACCTGAATTACACAAATGTTAATTTGTGTATTATCTGTCTCACCAATTTTCCTACTGTCTTGTTCAAATTATATTTTTTGCCTACTTCATTAAGTAAATATATTTCCTTCCAATTATCCTTAAGAAGTTTTTTATCTCTACATAAGTTGTATGCACTCTAATCTTATGATTAATTTTTTTCTAACATATATTTCAAAGTTTAGAATCTAAAGACCCATTATTTGTTGATTTATGGGTGCTAATTCTTACTAATGATGAAAAACTCTTAATTTGTATTTTGTAATCATAAGCATTGGCTTCCAAACTCATTAACAAGTGGTTTTATACACTGTTGACTTACTCACAAAAAAGTAGGAGTGGTCACAGTGCATTCCCAACCGTTTTAATTTTTAGTTATAGTCCTGATGTGAAAAGATGCAGTTGCTTAATTTTGATTATTGTTAATGTTCAATATTAATCTGATAATTTACTGTCATTTGATTTATAACCTGTTTATTTCTAATAATTACTTTAAATGCTAATAGATAAAAGAAGTAGAGGGTGGGAGGGAATTGGGAGAAAGAGAAGAGGGGGAAGGGAAAAAAAGAGGAAGAAGCAGGTATGGGAGGAGATGGAGGAGATGTACAGAGGGTCAGGAAATTGAATAGAGGTTTGTAGGAATGGAGGATGGGGAACTGGGGATAGAACCAGAATGTCCCAGACTCTAGGAAATTAAAAGCCTCCCAGGATCCCACCTGGATGACATAAGCTGAAATACCCCACATAAGGGAGGGAGAACCTGTGAGACCATATCCAGAGGGTAGGAATGGCTCCCCAGGTGAGGAATGGGGCCACCTACCAATCTCCAAAATTTTAACCCAGAATTGCTCCTGTATAAAGGAAATACAGGGACAAAGAGTGGGGCAGAGACTGAAGGAAAGGCCATCCTGTGACTGCCCCATCTGGGGATCCATTCCACATGCAGACACCAAACCCAGACAATATTACAGATGCCAATAAATGCTTGATGACAGGAGCCTGATACAGCTGTCTCTTGTGAGGCTTTGCCAGATCCTGACAAATACAGATATGGAGGCTCGCAGCCAACCAAAGGACTGAGCACAGGGATCCCAATGGAGGAGTTAGGGGGCGGACCGAAGGACCTAAAGGGGACTTATCTGGCATCAATGGGAGGGGAGGTCCTTGGCCAGGTGCAGGCTTGATGCTTGAGTGTAGTGGAATGCTAGGGCAGTTAGGTGGGAGTGGGTAGGTGGGTGGCAGAGCACCCTCAAGAATCAGGGTAAGGGAGGATGGGATAGGGGTTTTGCAGAGGGGAAATTGGAAAAAGGGATAACATTTGAAATGTAAATAAATAAAATAAAAGAGAAGTATTTAGTTTGATTAAATAATTTTAAATTTTTTATTGAATTGTTAAATTATTGAATCTTAAACTGAAAAATATTGATTTTAGTTCATCTGTCAAAGGACTATAAATATTATATCCATAGTTGTTATGATAATTTGTTGTGTAAGTATTCTTAGCAAGCAATATGTTCTCGTTCTTAATATTTTTCCAGTGTAATATATTAATGAGTGTAAATAGAAGTTATTTTTCTTATATGAGAACATAAAGAAAGAAGAGGAATATTGGCTATTTATTTTCTTTTATCTTATATACCTTTACATAAATCTTTATATGCTTCATGATTTTTAATTTTATATATATACACAGAATAAATGTGATGATTCTATTTTATCTCAGTTTTCTATTAGGTATCTTAACTATTTTCCTCCTGGCAAGAAGTACAGTAATCATAGTCCCAATTTGACAGTTGATTTACCTATGTTAGTTTTTATATTAATGGTGGAATATGCAATGTGTGATGTAATATGTCTGTTCAACTTATATTCCCTCCTGGAGTCTCTAAAGCTAGTAATGCTCAGCATTTTTCACACTAGTCACTTTGGATATCTTCCTTTCAAATTACTTACATCTATCTATCTTTGAAGTGAAAATTTCTGGCTTCTTTGGGAACACAGTTTTGTCATGTGATGTTTTTCTGACTCTGACTTATAAGAGAATGTTTTGCTGAAGCAGACACATAAGAGGAGGTTTTGCTGAAGAAGACATGTTAGAGGGCATGTGATGTTTTGCTGGAGCAGATACTTGAGATGGCATGTGATATTTCTAAAAAGTATAGAGGGAACCTCATAATCAATGAGAGGTGGCTCCTGATTTGTGACATCATGTAATGCTATACTGGTCTTCACTGGTCTTCGCTGAGCTTTGCTAGCCATGCAACACTTTGCTGGCCTTGTTTTTTAATAGGTCTTCTCAGGTATAAACTTCATTTCTTGATTCACTTCATAAAGAGAAACTCACCAAATATTATCTTGGTATTTCAGCTGATTATTGTCACTTCCATTGACAGGGCAGAACCTTGTGGTTTCTCCTGGATTGAGCCACCATTGCTGATTCATGTTCAGTGTTGGTTATTAAACTGAACTGGAGGTATCCTAATGATGAATTGTTGAGTTGCCCCAAAGAACTACCAGTAAACAGGTCAACAGTACCCTTTTCCTATTAACCTTCTTTCTCCCAAACCTCTAGTTGGTGAGCTAGAAATGAGATGGAAGAGTCTAGGAACCCTAAATAAAGTAAGTATTGGAAAAACTAAACCAATAGGTGGTGCCCAACATGGCCTACACATAGTGGGTAACTTCACTTATACTGTAATAGAGGAAAAAGCAAGTTTTAATGGGTTGACAATGTTGTTTAAGAAAGTCAACAAAATAACGACAACCGCCACTGGGTAGTTTCCTGCCTTGTTTCCAGAGAGTTTCTGGTTTTGCTTCATAGTCTTTATGTATATCATTTTGAAAAAGATTGGAGAGAAAGCTGAAAACTCACAAAGTTCACCCAATTCTCTGCTGTTAGAATGTATTGCAGAGTTGACTATGTTTGTAGATAGAGGTTGAATTGCTTAGAAAGCAAAATGAGCCACTGGAAGGAGAACAACAGGGTTCAGCCTTGATGTTGGAAATCTGGAATTTACTACATTATGAAAGAGGGAAGCAAACTAGGCTGGAAGGCAAACAACTGCCCTGCCCTGCTCCATACACTTTAATTGCCAGGTGCCCAGAGTACCTCTGTGAGACAAGGGGCTAAGAAGAACAAGAGGAGGAGGTACAGGAACAATGGGTTAGTGTTCAGCAAAGTGCACTTCCAGAGAATTTGCTTAGGGCTACAGAGGAACCTTCAGCCTTCCCAGTCTTTGTATAGCAAATATCTGCTAACAATGGTGGTCATGCTTATAATGAGTTGACATGGCATTCAATAGAAATGCTAGATCTAAAGCATTATAAAGATGCTATTGTGTCATATAGCTTGCATTCTCCACTCCTTAAAAAAATGTGAAATAACTGGGCTGACATCCAAGAACAAATCTTATCTGATAATGTAGCAATTGAACAATGCTGTGTTACAACTTTAAGAGCTTGAGATATAACTGAGGAGCTAGGGAATAAATCCACCTCACTTACTAAGGAAATATAGGTTCTGCAGCAGCCTTTACTGATTTCTTACAAAGATTAGGTTCAACTGTAAATAGAGCCATTTCAGACCCTAAAACCAGACAGTCATTGATTAGAGATCTTGGCAGTTGAAAATGTAAATATTGAATGCATGTAAACAATCAGACCAATGAAAGCACTAGGAACCTGAACAGAAAAATGGATAAGAGAGACAACTGTTATTGGCTCTCAATAACATCAGACCAGTATTATAGGACAAAGTCATAACTAGAAGTCCTAAGAATAAAAGTGCCCAATGCTTTACTTACAGTGAACTTGGCCATTTTCAAAGAAATTGTAAAACCAGAAAATTCAGAACTCAAAATATTGTTTTGGTAGACAAGAATAAACACATTTTATCTACAATGAAACACAAAAACATCCAGAATAGTGTGCCACCGTGGACATGGCAAACATTGCTCTAAGGATTGTATGCCCAAGAGAGACAAATGAGGTAACCTCTTGTCATTGGAAAATGAGCAGAGGAGCTTGTCAGCTTAAGGTCCTTTAACCAACAATATGATCTGTTTTTCTTTGATCAGCCAAGAGGTACCAAGCAGGCAAGACAATCAAAACTAAGTATTCTTGATGTTATACATGCTCAGAAGGAAGTGCAGATTTGGATCTAGCCAAAAATATGCTTCTTAAATTAAAAAGGTAAATGTTACAAGTTATCCACTGATGTTCATGGCCCTTTAACCTCAGCAACAGTCAGAAAATTCTTGGGAAGAACTGGAATAACTATTCAAAAATATATTTATTGTGCATTCAGGTACTGTAAATGAAGATAGCAAGGAAGAAATTAAAGTTATAATATATGTGAAAAAAGAGATGCAAATTAATGTAGAGAATAGAATTGCTAAGCTGTCATTTCCTTACATCAAGGGAAAGGGTGCTACAATAGAAAGAACAGGGGCTTTTAGGAATACTAGAAAACATGTGCTCTGTCAAATGATCAAATGCTCAAATTAATGGGGCAAATGAATAGTGTTGAAATAGAAGGTTTGGTGGATAGAGAAGCTGACAAAAGGTTTGGAATCCAGATTGGCCACTTCTGAAGGTTTACACATAGCTTGTAGGAATTGGAAAATTATCACAAATAAGACCAAGTGTCTGATGGATTAACTATATGGGGCCAGAAGGGCAAATAAGGACATTGAGACCTTATGTGGGTGGCATACCCATAAATTTATGGGGAAGGTATCTTCTACAACAATGAGGATATTCAAATTAATCTTCTTGCAATTCCAGTGGCAAAAAAAACTTAGAAATTAGGGATGATATGGTAGATGCTCCCTGGATTAACTGTGCATCCAGAAAGGCAAACAGGGAAGTTGTAACCTATTATGAATGACACATCCATAAATTTGTGGGGAAGGGATCTTTTACCACAATGAGGCACTCAAATTATTATTCCTGCAATTCTAGGAAAAGAAAATGAAAAAAAAAATTAATGGTGACATGTTAGATGCTCTGGGGGAAGTTACTGATAAAGGAAATCAAGAACATTCACAAGTTGTGCCCACTCTCCAAAAACAGGACAATACAGGGATTGAGTTTCAAAATTTAAAAAATGGGCCACTGCTGACATACCAACTACCTTTCACCTACAATGATTATCAAACAGATCTGAGTGGTAAGAACAAGTGGCCCATAACAAAAGAAAATTTGCAGGCACTTTAACAACTGATACAAGAATCTACCAACCCATGGAATTCCCCTGTATTTGTTGTAAAAAAGAAATAAGGTAAATTAAGAATAATAACAAATTTAAGAGCAGTTAATAAACTAATTCAACAATAGTTCTTCACAGTCTAGACTTCCTTTACCTTCTTTGTTACTGAGATCAGGATCTATAATAATAATTGACTTGAATAGTTGTTTTTTGACAATACACTTGCATGAGCAGGATAGGGAAAGTTTTCTTTCTCAGGATTTACTCTGAACAACAGTGGTCCTATAAAAAAAGTACCATTGGAAGTTACTTCCTTGGGGAATGTTAAATAGTCCAACTTTATGTCAGTATTTTGTGCAACAACCATTAACAATAATTTGTAGGCAATTATTGTTTATCATAAATTACCAGTCTATCATTTATCATTACATGAATGACATTTTGTTGGCTGATTCTGATGAAGATGTTTTAGCCATGCTGAGGGATACAGATTGCTCCAGAAAAAATAAAAGAGGAGATTAACTTACTCCTTTGGATTATAAAATCAGTCAAAAAATTCAACCAAAAATGATGCAGATCGGTAGGAACCAAATGCAAACTCATACCTATTTTCAAAAATTAATGGGAGATATTAAGTGGCCAAGGTCTATAATTGGATTTAAGTAATTTGTTTCAAACCTTACAAGGAAATTCAAGTCTGAACAATCCATGATGTCTAATAGCTGAAGTAGGAAAAAAAGTTAAGTCTTATAGAACAAAGATGCATATGTTAATCAAATTAATCCTCAACTTAATGGTAGTTTGGTCATTTTGCCTTGAACTCAATCCCCTACTGGGCTATTTATACAAAGGGAAGATAGTATTATAGAACAGATTTTCTTAGTTAATAAACAATGTAAAAAATGAATATATATGTAGAAAAGATTTCTGAATTAATTATAAAAGTTAGACCAAGACATTATCAATTGTCAAGAACAGATCTGGTCAAAATTTTAGTACCTCTTACTAATGTTGAGATTATGTCATTACAGGTGATCAGTGAAAGAGGGCAAAGATCTTGTAGTAACTTCTTGGGAAAATTGAATAACAAATATCTGAAAAGCAAATGTATCCAATTTATAAAAAGAACTAATTGGCTTCTTCTACATATTCTAAGGAGAACACCAATTCCAGAGGCACCAATCTAATACAAACAAGATTGGTATGGAGGTGGCAGGATAAAGTCTCACAAAATAAGGAAGGTGATCAAAAGTCCATGTAACTCAGTTCAAAACCAGAATTGTATGCAATTCTTGTGGTATTATTATATTATTCTGAATCTTTTAATATAATTATGGATTCTTTTTTAAAAATATATTATTTAACTTTTTTACACTCCAGATTTTATACCACTCCCCTCCTTATCCACCCTCTGACTGTTCCAAATCAAATTCTTTAGTTGCAGAAAGAGTTGTATTGTATATAGTGACTTCTGAGTTTGTTCCTGATAACTCATAATTAACTTTGTTATACATACAATTACAATAGGCCATCAGAAGTAGAAACAATTTGTTATATATTATTTGTATTTGGTTTCATAGAGATTTGCAAGGTCCATTAGCTAAAAAAAATGATCAATTACCAATAAGAAATGTGTTAGATGCCTCAAATTTTCATTAGAAACATGTTAACAGGAAATGTGTAAATAAAAATATATTCTATCTCCTGGCAACAAGCCACATTTTAAAAATTCCATGTGTGTTCTCTTTATAACCAACACTGTTACCTGCTGCTAGTAACCTCATGGGTATGGAAAAAATTGACATCTAGCAGATAGATATTTCTTCACTTTGCAGAATTTGGAAAATAAATGTATATATACCATACCATTGACACATACTCAGGATTTCAATTGGCAACTGCTTTAAATTCTGAAAAGGCTGGTTATATAATTGCATACTTTTTGAAAATAAAGGCAATTATGGGGATACCTGCCCAATTAAGACTGATAATACTTCTACATATGTATCTAATAAGATGAAACAATTCTTTGTGTAATATAATATAAAACATCTTACTGGTATACTATAAAATCCAATAGGACAAGAAATTGTAAGAAGAGTTCATTGACCCTTAAAAGAGATGCTTATTAAAAAGAAGAGATGCGCCCAGAGACAGAATGAATAATACTTTGTTAACTCTAAATTTTCTTTATATTTGTGGAAAATAAACAACAGCTAAGAGATACTGTATTACCAAAAGAAACTGAGGAACTAGGCCAACCAATATATGTAAGGATATGTTGACAATAGAATGGAAACCTGCCATAGTTTTAGTATGGGGGCATGGTTTTGCTTATGTATCTACAGAGAATTAAAAACATATGGTGACCAATACAATTTATAAAGATTAGATCTGACCAGGGGAAAGTTTTTATCAGTTGAGACATAAATATCTTTACAAAGCAAATAACCCAGGTGATTTATTCTCATACTTGCTGATTTATTCAAAATATGCATGCAAATCAACTTTAAATGAGCTATACCAAATGATTGATCACACAGAGACTTGAATTCATAGACCCAGTTCAGCAGGAAGCAATTATAAGAAGACTGTCACCTCAGTCCCTTAAGTTAGTGTGGATAGTTTTGGTAGTTTGATGAGTTATGGTTGTCATCTAAGGTGATAATTTCTTATAGGTTATGTTTAAGGAATAAACAAAATAAAGTTTTACTCAGGGATTTCTCTCCTCTATTTTTTTCTGTTTCTTTTAACTTTCTCACTTATCTAATGATGGAGAAAAAGACAGAAAGTAGAAATAATATAACAATAAATTTTAAACTATTTTTCATAAAAAGAATCTACTTGTCTTAAATATTTTACTTTGATATAGATAATTTATATTGACTGAAATTTAAGGTTCTTTTGTTTGACTATTGTTTAACAATAGAAATGTAAGGTTGTTATTTTTGATTATTTTTTGATATATTGTACATAAGCCACTTATTTAAAATATGATATAAAGTTCTAGTTTTATGGTACTTGTGATTATTTTTATTGTGTATAGATAGTTAATGTTAGAGAAAAATCTAAACAGAAAGGAGAATATGAATTGGAAATTTCTGGGGGGTTTTGTTTTGTTTTGATTTTTGTTTTTGTATTTTTTATTGAAACTCAGACATGTCACATGATGTTTTAATGGAAGCCGTCTTATGAGAAGTTGTTTGACTGAAGGAGACACATGAAAAGGCATGTGAAGTTTTACTGGAACAGACACTTGAGAGTACCTTGTACTGTGACTCTGTGCAATGCTTTGCTGTTCTTCACTATTCTTTGCTAGTCTTTGTTGGTGTTCACTTTGTTGAGAGAAACAATTTCTAGTGGTATTCTAGCTGAGTGTTGACACTTCTGTTGACTTGGCAGAGCCTGTGGTTTCTGATGGACTGAGCTGTTCCTAGTGATTCATGTTTAGTGTTTGCTATTTTACTGGACTTCTGGTATCCTGACAACAAAGAGTAGAATTGAACCAAAGAACTGCTACTAAATAGTTCAACAAGCCCATTTTCCTATTAATCTTCTTTCACCCCAACCTCTGGTGGTGGGTAAGAATGGAAGTTGAAGCATTTAAGCACCTTAAATAAATTAGGTATTAAAAAAATGTAAGCCTACACAACTGTTTATGAGTCCTTGAACTCAATTTTCATTTACTCTGTATAGAAAAAATAAAAAAGTAAAACAAATAAGTAAGAGGTTTTTTTTATGTCTTGTAGCAACTCTCCTTGCCTGACACATATGTGTGTGTTGAGTGGTGAGCTTCATGTACTTGGTTATTCTACAATTACACAAATACACACACACACACACACACACACACACACACACACTTAATTGGTTTCTATTTATATAAGTTTTATAAGAAGACATGCATACATCCACAATACCCATCAATAATATCTCTATTTCATGTTTTTTTTTCTTTTTTTTTTTAAATACAGATTTTAACCTATAGGATGATCAGCTGAGCTTATTCTGTCACTCTACTGAATGCTGAGGTTTTTTATGTTATTTTGCTAAAAAGTCTGTCTCGAGTTTCTAAAACACATTCAACTAGATGAAAATGTATTATCCTTTGTTTATACAATCACATTCCTTTATGCTTTCTATAATCATTTGGTAGGTGCTTGACTGGTAAGATTCCTTCTCAACTTCTTTTATTAAAATCATTCTCTCATAAAACAACAGAGGCAGTTTCTCTTTTATATCAACCCCAAAGGAGTTTGTTGAAAATTAGTAATATTCAAGGTTTAATGTTTTTATACAAATCAGAAATCTATGCTTAGAGATATTTGGGAAAAAAGATTTCACCACCAGTTTAATACCTGCAATACATATAAGTCACATTTTCTTCCCTGCCTGTTTCTACTAAAATTTCTTCTTTTGATGAGTGCCATTCTATGTATCTGAAGTTCCAATGTTTTACATTTATATGTTTATAATAACTTTCCTAATAATGCTTTGCTGTTAATTTTAAGAATCCATGATTACAAACATCTCACCTTTTATGGACAGGCTTAAAATTTATAGATGAAATCACTGAAATAATAATTATACTCATGTTATATATACATTTAAAACCTAAAAGAATTGAGTATATTGTAAAGACCTCTCTATCTTTTTAAAGTCCAAATAAAATTTTTAGAAATGGGGAAAATTGCCTAAGGTAACAACACAAAATTTGAAACTTCATCCCCACCAGTCAAGGGCACAAAAACCATGTAGTTGGGTCTATTACAGCATCACACCACTTTCTTGGTATCAATATGCTCTAGTATACCTCTGTTGCTGTGGTGAACACCATGAAAACAAAGAGGAAAGGCTTTATTTGACTTACAGGTTATATTTTGCCATCAAGAGAAGCCACATGAGGACCTGAAGCAAGAACCTTGAGGCAGGACTATATAAGAGACATGAGGGAAGACTACTTCCTGCTTTGTTACTGGGAATTCCTAATCTTGATTTTCTATATAACTCAGGACCATTTGTTCAGGTCTACAGTAGTATGGAATCTGCCACATCAATCATTAATCTAGAAAATTAGCTCACAGGCAAATCTGATATACACAATTCCTCATTGAAGATTGCCACCTCAAAGATGACTTGTGTGGGGACCATCTAGAAGGTATCAGAGATTTGGGAGATGAGAAACTGTCAGGACTCAAGAACTGAAGGGGCAAAAATGAAGAAGAGACTGAAGGAAAGGCAGTCCAGTGACCAGTCCAACTTGGGATCTGTCTCAAGGGGAGACTCCACGGCCTCACACTATTACTGATGTTATGTTGTGGTAACAGACAGGAACATAGCATGACTCTCTCCTGAGAGGCCCAACAAGTAGCTGATTGAAATAGATGCAGATACTTACACCCAACCATTGGACTGAAGTAGGGGAACCCTGTGGTTGAATTAGGGAATTGCTGGAACAAGCTGAGGAGGAGGAGGACAATCCCATAGGAAGACAAGCAGTTTCAACTAACCCAGACCCCTGAGATCTCCCAGACACTGAGGCAACAACTAGCTGTTACAAAACTCTGACTCATAAATAGCAGAATACCCAACTCTGGAGACATTTGATGGTCCAGGGAGTGGGGAGGCCTGGTGGGTAGGGAACATCCTCTTGGAGACAACAGGGAAGAGGAGTGGGGATGAGGAACTGTGAAAGGGCAGACCAGGAGGGGGACAGTTACTGGACTGTAAAAAATAAAAATAATTAAAAAATTGAAAAACTAACTACGAAATATAAAAAGTTCCTACTATTTAAAATTGTGTAGAAAATATTATACTGATTTAGAGCAATAAGACAACAAAAGTAAATCAAGGAGGTACAAATTGGCAAAGAAGAAGTCAAGGTATCACTATTTGCAGATGATACTATACATAAGTGACCCAAAAAATACCTGCCAAAGAACTTGTACAGCTAATAAACACTTCAGCAAAGTGGCTGGATGTAAAATCAACTCAAACAAAGCTTTCCTTTACACAAATGATAAATGGGTTGAGAAAGAAAATAGTAAAACAACACCCTGCATAATAGTCACAAATAACATAAAATATCTTGGTGGTAACTCTAACCAAACAAGTAAAAGATCTGTATGACAAAAACTTCAAGTTTCTCAAGAAAGAAATCGAGGAAAATCTCAGAAAAATGGAGAGATCTTCCATGCTCATGGACTTGTAGGTCTAACATAGTAAAAATGGCCATTCTACCAAAAGAAATCTACAGATTCAACACAATCACCATCAAAATTCCAACACAATTCTTCAAAGACATGGAAAGAGCAATTCTCAATTTCATATGAAAAAATCAAATAACCTAGGACAGTGAAAACAGTTCTTAACAACAAAATAAATTCTGGGAGTGTCAATACCTTGACCTCAAGCTATACTACAGAGCAATAGTGATAAAAAACTACATGGTTTATTTACAGAGATAGACAGGTTGATCAATGGAATAGAATTGAAGACCCAGAAATAAAACCACTTATTTATGGATACTTGATCTTTGACAAAAATGCCAAAAATATATAATGGAAAAGAGAATGCATCTTCAACAAATGGTGCTGGTCTAACTGGTAGTCAGTATATAGAAAAATTGAAATAGATCTACATTTGTCACCTTGAACAAAGATCAACTCCAAGTAGATCAAGGACCTCAACATAAAACAGATACACTGAATCTAATTCAAGAAAAAGTGGAAAGAGCCTTAAACTAATTTGTATGGAGATATATTTCCTAAACAGCACTCCAATTGCTCATGCTCTAAGATCAAGAATTGATAAATGGGACCTCATGAAACTAAAATGATTCTGTAAGGAAAAGGATATAGTCAATAGGACAAATCAGCAATGTACAGATTGGAAAGAAAATCTTCACTAACCCCACATCCTGCTAATATCCAAAATATATAAAGAACTCAGGAAGCTAACCTCCAAAAATCCAAACAAACCAGTCAAAAAATGGGATATAGAACTAAATGGAGAATTCACAATAGAGTAATCTCAAATGGCCAAGAATCACATAATGAAATGTTCAAAGTCATTAGTGATCAGGGAAATGCAAATCAAAATAACCCTGAGATTCTACCTTACACTAATCAGAATGTCTAAAATCAAAATATAAGGTGATACCACATTTTGTTGAGAATGCAGAGAAAGAGGAACACTCCTCCATTGCTGGGGGGATTGCACACTGGTACAATCACTCTGGAAATCAATATGAAAGTTCTTCTGAAAGTTGGAAATAGATCTACCGGTAGACCCAGCTATACCACTCTTAGGCATATACCTAAAAGATGCCCCACCATGCCACAGGAGCATGTGATCCACTATGTTCATTGTGGCCTTCTTTGTGCTGGCGATAGGCTGGAAACAACTCATGTTCCACAATGAAAGAATGGATACAGAAAATGTGGCTCATTCACACAATTGAATACTACTGAGCTATTAAGAATGAGGATATCATGAGTTTTTCAGACAAATGGATGGAACTAGAAAATATCAACCTGAGTGAGGTAACTCAGTCTCAAAAAGACATGCATGGTATGTATCCACTAATAAATGAATATTAGCCAAAAAAAGTCCAAATAGCTAGGATACAACCAACAGAACTCAGGAACATTAACAAGCCTAAGGGCCCATGTGATGATGTTTCAATCCTACTTGGGAGGAAGAAGAAAATAATCATGGGTTGTCAGAATGAGGAAGGGACCTGGATGAGAGAGGGGAGAAGGAGGAGTAAAAGGGAACATGATCAGCTATTGGGGTAGGGGAACAAGAGTGAAGCCCTGAAGGCCAGCAGAATGAATGGAAATGTGCTACCTCAGGAGGAAGGAAGTGGGGAGGATCCTCTAGAATTGACCAGAGACCTGGGAGGTGAAAGACTCTCAGGACTCAAAAGGAAGGATGTTATATGAAATGCCCAACAGTGGGGAGAGGGAACTTGAGAAGTCTATCTCCAGTAAAAAAGACAGTGGAAAGTTGAGGTTGCCATCCCACAGTAAAAAACCCAGAATTGCATTTCCCTGATGACTACGGATGTTGAACATTTCTTTAGGTGCTTCTCAGCCATTCGAGTTTCCTCAGTTGAGAATTCTGTTTAAAAAAATGGAGAATTCTCCATTTTTTGATAGGGTTATTTGGATCTCTGGAGTCTAGCTTCTTGAGTTCTTTGTATACCTTGGATATTAGCCCTCTATCAGATCTAGGATTGGTAAAGATCTTTTCCCAATCTGTAGTTTGCTGTTTTGTCCTATTTACAATGTTCTTTGCCTTACAGAAGCTTTGTAATTTTATGAGGTCCCATTTGTCGATTCTTGCTCTTAGAGCACAAGCCATTGGTATTCTGTTCAGGAACATTTCCCCTGTGCCCATGTGTTCGAGAGTTTTCCCCACTTTCTCTTCTATTAGATTCAGTGTATCTGGTTTCATGTGGAGGTCCTTGGTCCCCCAGTATAGGAGAATGTCAAGAAGGGAAGACAAGAGTGGGTGGGTGGGTGGTTGGGGGAATACTCCCATAGTGTCAGGGGAAGAGGGAAGGGATAGGGAGGTTCCAAAGCAGAGATCTGGAAAGGGAGAAACATTTGAAATGTAAATAAAGTATGAAAAATAAAAAATAAATTAAAAAAAATTTTAAAAGAAAAAACCCAGAATTGTTCCTGTGTAAAAGAACTGCAGGGAAAAAATTGGAGAAGAGACAGATTATGACTGACCTTAATTGGAAGCCATCTTAAGGGGATGCTGAAGGCCTGACACTATTACTGATGCTATGGTGTACTTACAGACAGGAGCTTAGCCTGGATTCTCTCCAAAAGGCCCAACAAACAGCTGACTGATAGAGGTGCAGATACTCACACCCAACCAATAGACTGAATTCAGAGACCCCTGTGGTTGAATTAGGGTAAGGCTGGAAGAAGGTGAGGAGTAAGACAACCTCAAAGGAAAACCACAATTCTCAACTAATGTGAACCTCCAAAAAGTTCTCACTGAGCCACTAAATAGGCAGCATATACTAGCAGATTGGAGGTCCTTGACATATATACAGCAGAGGATTGCCAAGTCTGGCCTCAGTGAGTAAAGATGCACCTAACCTTAGAGACCTGAAGCCCTGGGTAGTGGGAAGGCATGGTGGGGAGTTAGGGAGCATGTGGAGGAATGGTGGGGAGAGGTTGTGGCAGTTGGGGACATCTTCTTGGAGACAGGGGAGGAGGAATGAAATGAAGACCTGTTGGAGGGCAGACCAGGAAGTAGATAAGACTGGACTGTAAAAACAATTAAAGATTATTTAAAAAAATAAAATAAAAAGAGTTGAGCATCCCCTTGGCAATCCCATTCTCTTCCTCTTAGTCTAGGGATCATAATTTGTCCCTCAACATCTTGATGAAAGCAGAGAGCAAGGTTGATCCTTCAAAACCCCTAATACCTAAATGGGTTCTCTAAGAGCATCATAGAAAACTCCAACTAACTCTAGAATTTTGTGGGGTATTTATTTTCACATGTATCCTGAAAAGCTTGTGGTCCAAAATTTCCCATAGACTTATACACAACTAGAATCTATTTCTTTATATTTAGCTGCAGGTCACCTAACAAGTTCTTAGGTGAAACATATTATTTTGCTAGCAGCAGAATAATAAATACTGTATTTGTGTATTTAAAAAAACAAACAAACAAAAAAACATAGAGGCTAGGTATCTGCCCAACTCTTGTGCTGATCAAGGCTTTTTAAAAAATATTAAGGCTGTAAGTGTGTCTTTCATTCAGGAACTCAATAATGAAAGATGGGATAGAAATCCTGGGCCGGGAATTAAGTATTTTTCTACAACATGTGGGACCTTAATATCTGGTAAAAACTCATTTTAAAAAATAATAATAATTCGAGATTCCAGAATGGAAAATATATGCTATCCCTTTAGGATTAGAAGGTGGGAGATTTGACTTTTCTTAGCAGAGCCCTGTGGTGTTTCCCTAAATTGCTCGAGTTTAAGACTAGGACAAAATATGTGCTAAACTGTCACACATAATTCTGGGGTTCATGGTGTCAGCTCTGACACAGCTGTATCCCCCAAGGCTGACCCATACATCATGCTGTGAAGAAGGTTTAGATGACAGCAATCAAATATACAATAGAGATTAATGGAAACATAAGAAGTCAATGCTATAGTAAGCATCTGGGTTCTTTGGATGTAGGCTCCACAAGAACAGTGGGGCATATGACACATATCTTGGCCTGAACATAGGTTTGTACAGTAAATAGAAGGGAATTTAATTAAAGTTAAATATATAGGAAAGAATATTAATTCAATTTATACAAAGAGAAAGTAGATATAGGTATATTTATCCACAGAGATATTAATCTCCATAGAAGGAAAATAAATGAAAATTGCTTTAACTGTCTTTAAGGATGGAAGGGAGAAATAAATGGAAATTGATTTAAATGTTTTTAAGGATGCGTGGATGAATAAATACATCCAGGCCTTTGATCTCAATGTGTAAAAGACACAGTTATGTTTATTGTTTGAAGCAATCCTAGTCTATATACACATATGGGTCAGGCTCAAGTTACACAGAGATCTTGATAAATAATAAAAAGTGTTTTAATTGTTTTAAATTGTTTAATTATCAAAATGAAGATGGTTCTAAGTTCAGTGATTATAATGGTATTACAAATCCTCTGTGAGAGAGGTTGAAGTAGAGAAGGCCTAAATGAAAAAGAGGTTGCTAAACTGTACCAATCTATAGTCTGATGACTTCAGTTTGCTGGACCAAGGATATGTTCTTTTGGGAGAGAGGCACTGTATTTGTTCTAACAGGAAAGAAAAAAAAAAGCTCTAGTCTCCTTCCAATGTGATATGGATCAGACATGACAGAGGAAGATCCGCTGAAGATCTTGGTTGCAGCCAGAAAATAAAACTTCAAGAAGACCACACAGGACAGGTAACATAATTTGCTGATCTTTCTACAAGAGAACAGCCCTGAAACTGGATGAGACATGATAATGTCTCTAGCCAAAATTTCAACTATACATAGCCTGTAAGTCTTTTTAGTTACAGAATCCTCAAAAATCCATCATGCCATCCTCAATATGGCATGAATGAAGATTTGTTATAATTTGGTAATGATCAAATTAATTCATTGATTCACCTACTCAAACAAGGAGCAAAACTTCTTTAACTGCAATGTGCACCTTTCACAATCCATTCAAATATCTTTATACAGCTAAATATTATATTTTTTTTAGAGAATTCATATATTACCAATAATGCGGCTCTGATAAGATTCACCCTCAGGAATGCTGAAATGATCTGCTTTTCCAGCTCCCTGTTGGATTCTGCATCAACTGATGCTGTTGCCAGTGACTTGCTTCCAGAAGAGCTTCAGGAATGGCTCCTGATCTCCAATGTGCTTGGTTCATCCAACCTTTCACATAGTTCCAGTCAGGACTTCAATTAAGCCCTTAACATTCTCAACATATTTTAATTCTCAAATTCTGCAAAATGAAACATATAATCTCTTGTATTACATTGTTGTAAGGTAGCATCATTAAGTAGAATCTAGATCCTCAACTCAGAATATTTCACTTCTATGGGGTGACATTCTAATTCCTCAAGCCTTTGTGCATTTTATTTTTTACCTGGAGTTACCTTTTCTGCTGTATCTGTAGGTTCCAGATTAGATTCCTTTGAAGGTCTTTTCAATCAAGTTTAAATAATCCTCTAACCTTTGTTCAATTATTTATAACACAGCATTCTATCTTTTAGCCTTCTCCTTATCTGTATCTGTTTAATTCTGACCTTTCTTAAGGAGGACATATACATCTACAATCATTACTTATCATATAAATATTTGCATGCTTATAATCAGAACAAAATTATAAAGTCCAAGTGTTCACTGTCATTTTGTTTTATTTTAACATAGAATATATTTTTTCATTTTAATCTCTAACTTTCTCTTTAAGGACTTCTCAAGTATCTACCAAGTCTGTTGACTTTTCAGCTTTTGCTGCCTTTTTCATATATCTAAAATTGGTATCTGTCTGCCACTCAGTTAACATGTTATGCAGGCTGCTGGCTTCTGGCTCCAACCCCTAGGGTTGGTCCCTCTCAGCATGACATTGGGTGGTTGTAGTCTTTTCCAGCTTAGACCAAAACTGGGGCATCTAGCCTTCTCTAGCACATTTCAACTTTTCACTGGAACTTTTGTGTGCTTGGGAAGAAGCCTTCATACTTCTGTCTGAGAGAGATCTCATTGCAGCCTCTGCCTGCATCCTTTGCTGGCTTTGACACCGGTTTCTTTTAAAGGAGCTATACCTCTAAAATACACTTAGCTTTGGTTCCCCATGTCTATCAAGGACCTGCTCTGTTTCTAGGAAGCGCTTGTTTTTAATCTTCCACCTAGAACATTTCAGGCTCTAAGCGTGGTTCTGTGTTTGGATTCTATGACCCATATTGGGTACCATTTGAAACACTGGGCTTTTTCCAACCTGATTGTTCCCTCCCAAAATGATCTGGGACTTAGATATGCCTAGAATGCCTTTTAAATGACCTTGCTTACCATAAACATTGCACATTTTGAGTTTTCTTGAAACTCTTAGAAATTACTTCTCTAATCAGAGTAGCATCATAAGAGTGAGATCCAATATAAGATGTCCTTCTAAAATAATCCATGTATCTATTGGTACTTATTTGTCCTTTAAAGGTCTAATCCCCCTTTTTCATTCTAAATTAGCATTTTCAAATGCCAAAGATGTGATTAGTACTTTTCTGACTTCTAGATCTGATACTAGTCTGTTGACAACTGAAATCAATTTTTGCAAAAAATAAGTGAAGGTATTTTGGGGGCATTGCGTAATTTTAGTAAATGATTCAGACTTCGTTCCTGATTCTTCAACCCTGTCTCCAGCATTTAAATCTCCTAAACATCAAAGTGCCAAGCTGTGATCATCAAATTCAAGCTGCCTTTGTAACTCAGTATATTGACCTGAATCTATCAACTGATCCTGGGAAATATTAATACCTCTAGACTTATGTCATTGTTCTATGGCTCTAGCTTCCCCTTTCCACAATAATAATTCTATTCTGAATTGCCCATAAATTTAATCTGCTAAACATAGGACAAATGTAAACCATAGGAAATAATCACTTCCTTAAATCTCCTAAAATCTGATATTTCTATAATATTCCATTTAATTTCTTCATAACTTTGGGGATACTTATCATTTGCTGCTAGATAGTATATCATAACTGGATAAACTAAAGTCAGTATTTCAACCACCTTGGATTACCAATTTTAAGTTTTATGATGTGGTGGCATGGTATGTTCTTATCTAAGTACCTGTATCTGTGCCTTAGGGTTTTTTAAAATTTTTATTTGTCTTTTAAAGGCTTTTATCTTATCAATCCACTTTTCATATTTTTCTTCTTCCTATATTTCTAAAGATATTTTGTTTGTTTTTCTTGAGTGGATACAGAAAGTCGCTATGGTTATTAAAGATAAAATATGCATTGCCAAAATGATAATAATAGTCATCAATATTGAGCCAATTTCAATTAAGTCATTTAGCCTTTAATTTTCTGCTTCTATTTTCAAGCAATGTAAAGTAGCACTATACAAATCCCTAATGCAATATATTATATTTCCCATCCTTAAATCTCCCCTAGAGGACTTCCCAGGTGACTAACCTGGGTCTTCTTGGTTTGTTCATAGCTGGTATGATTTCTCTATCTGAGTCATCATGGCACATGTTAGAGTACAAAATGCTGTTTATAAAACAAAATCTCAAATATTCTATTTTACCAATAAACACTCAGGAGCCAGATACTGGCATGAAAGCCTGCTAGCTCAGAGAGAGGCAGTGACAGCACCCAGCTGACCTTCCTTCTCAGCAAGTGTGCAAAAAGGAAAAGCTCTCCTTCTTCATGCAATCTCAGAAGTCCTTCACACTGAATCTCCCTCACTTTTGCTTGTTGTTTCTCTATCTATGGTTCTGATTTCCTCTGACTCTGTATGTTCTTTTTCCATATGTCCACTCCCTCTCAACAGGTTCTTGCAACACCACTTGACTCTTTATTGACTATATTTAATCCTAATTACAATAAAAATAAAGGTCTTGGGTTAAATGTGTACCCTGTCTGAGTCACACCACAACTAGAAATGGTTTTGCTTTTTCTGTTTGTTTTATTTTGTTTTAGTTTTTGTCTCTAGTAAATAACAAAATCTCTGGGTTTACTGTATGATCAAATATCCTGGAAAAAAGTTCAGTCCAATTTTCTGTTCTATTTGTCAGCTAGCAATATTTAATCCCTCACAGGTGTAGTAATTTATTATGTAATGAAAAAAACTGATGCTTGAGAAACACTTGAGGATGTCATCACAATGCTACATGACAATAATAGTGTGGGGTATTTATATTCATTGATTTTTTTCTTCCACAGTCTAATTAAGTTAATAATATTGTATATGGTAACATGATTGTATCATCTCACTATATTCCTTTATCATGGTAAATTAAGTAACTAAATATATGTGCATAATATAGGGATATAAATTGATAGTTGTTATTAAATAAATTGTACATATCTACATAATAACTAAGAACACTGAACACTTAGAAGTCTTGTTCTTTCACTGTATTTCTAAAACCTAAAATTTAAAATTTAAAACATATATTCCAGTGTCTTATGGACACTAAAATACATTCATTTATATTTACATACATACATACATACAATAATATTCTTATACAATACATACAAATATAATAACAAATTTATAAAAATAATACAATATATAAATTAAATTATTGGGACTAGAGAGCAGGCATTAGTATTCACAGTATATACTTTGGTTTATAATATTCTACTTTTTCAGGCACTGTCACTTAAAATCAACAAGAATTGATTTGTATTGCATAATACTATAGTATTATATGGAAACTATGACACATTTTCACCTACTACTTAAAAGAGATATGTTTGCCAATAGTATAATATAACCAACATAATTAGCTATAATGTGAACATAAACAAATTTGTATTCTTTTCAAAACTGCTAAAATAAACATACATGATTTTAAAGTTTTTTGTATATATGGTATATGTACACTTGTACATGATTGTTTATATTGGTGTACATGCATGTATATGCATACATTCCATAGCCTATGCTTGGTGGTCAGGCAATCGACTCCAATATCTACACAAGAGTCCGCACCTAGTTTTAACCAGAATTTCTCTTTTATGTAGCAGGCCAGCTGGATCAAGGGACCCTGAGAAATCCGCTTCTCTTCATGCTGTATATCCTGTTTTTGTGTGTTCTGGGGATCTGAACTGAGTTTGGTCAGATTTGAAAGACAGAGGTAATACTTAGCCATCTCCAAATCCCACACTTTCGATTTTTGAGACATTGATTCTCAATACTGCATTAGTATATTTTAAATCATGCAGCAAAGCTAAATTTAAAGAGTAAGCTATCTGAACAAGGATAAGTAAACTAAAGTAAGCAGATGGGAAGTCTAGATGTATGCAGCCAAAGCCAAAATTTTAATAATTATTTTCTTTCATACTGCTAAAGCAGATGTCAATGTTACAACAGATAATCTACACCCCTCAAACATGGAACATTTACTATTATCCATAGAATGTGAAGTTGCAGGTGTATGAACTAGAAGAATGGACATGGGATTGCAGAAGTTATATATATATATATATATATATATATATATATATATATATATATAACTATATATAGAGAGAGAGGACATAGTCTCACTCAGTTTCAGAGTCCTTATTAGAAGATAAAATGACTAAATTTGACAATAGGATTTTTTCTGTATTTGAAAAATGTGCATAATAAAATAGAATAGTCAATCACAACTTGGGAGTAAAATGTATTTACTTGGCTGATGGAAGACATATATTACACAGTCAAAAACTTATGACAAGGAAGAATGAGCTCTTTGGACAAGGGTGGTTTTACTTGTATATATGAATTTACTGACTTTTATAATGTTTATGGATGTCTCCAGCTCACATTTTCTTGAACTAGATTCAGGAAGATGAATTTCAACAAAGAAGAACATAACCATAAACACTGATAAAATCATTCACAGACTCTGGTTCCCCAAAGAAGAAATGTAAACTATCACTTTAGAAATGCATGAATTTATCCATTAAAGAAAAAATTGACAACAGAAAATTTGACAAAGGTGTGAAAATAATATTGAAATTCTTTCTATTGTTATAACACAGGGAATCATTAGACAGGGAAAGCTGTTTCCAGTATAGTATTATTGCAATGAGGCAGGTACACATTATTATTTATTGACACCATTGACATCATCATTTCTTCCTAAGTGACACCCATTGGGACTGACTGTTAATATTCAGGATCAACACAAAACAAGGTATTTTTAAATAAAAAGGACTTGCTGAGACAGTATCATAGTTGTTTTGTTTTATAAATCTAATTAGTAAATATTTAAAATTTCATAAGATTAAAAATAATATTTTCTATAAACTTCAAAAGTAGCATTTTCAAAGAAGAAAAGAGAAAGGTTTTTCCCAATAAAGTTCAGGAAAAGAAGTGTTCAGCAACAGCTTTATGGTATCCAGAGATTTTACAATTCAAAGAGAAAGAAAGAAGGTAACACAGAAAGTAGGATTGAAGAGCCTGCATAACTGAATCCATGATTGGAATAGCAGTCTACTACAAGTCTATTGGGGAAATACACTAGATATAGATACAAATATAGAAAGAACAATATTAAAAGCCTAGCCTGATTAGAAGGTACACATGGTATGTTGTTATATTAAATACAAGGAATAATATAAAAATTTAAGTTATATTCTAACTAAAATTCTAAAGACAATATCGGAATAACAAAACAAATGTGAATAGTGTGGAAGAACAATTAAAATTCAGTTATTGTATGTGAAAAACAGAGCTGGCTCGAAACCTGTGAAAATCCACAGATCTATAGTCTTTAATGTTTTATTAAAGTGCATGATGTTTTCATTAAAGTGCATTTTATTTGAGTGCATGATGTGTGTTATAGGTACTCATACTCCTGCACAGGCTGAAAACAACATTCTGTGCCTTTTTCCCCTGTTATACCATTGTATTCAGAGATTTGAACTCATATCACTAGGTTTGCTATGCAATTGTGTGTACAGTGAGCTCTCTCTGTAAAGCTTTCAGATAGAGAATTCTTTATCTTAGGTGTTAGAGGGACTCAGAACTGAGCATGATTATTACTCATACAGCTTCCCAAACTACTATTACTTAATGTAGTGGCAGTACTTCATAACTTCCTATATATACTTCTTTATCTCATTCTTTAGATTTAGATTATTTAGGTGTACAGTGCATCTTATCATGCCATCTGGTTTACCCTTCTAGAATACTGAAGCTATTTTTATTTGCTTTAATATAAACAGACTGTCATTTAATGATCTTGTATTTTTCAAAATGAGTTCAATAAGCTAAAGGGTGTGTACACTATTATTAATTCATTTATAAATGCAAAATTATTACTATTTAAAGACACAAGGACATCAAAATTTGAAAATCAGTATTAAACCGTTTATGAATCTTTAGGGAAAGTGTGCTTTGTTTTTATCAATAATACCTTAAAATTATTGACTATGATATAAAATTTTAGAAAATACCACTGTGAACTCTTTACATTCTCTAAAGCATTTTATTACATTTTTTCAATAAAGATATTAGTGGAGTCCCTAACCCCATTAGGTCCCTCAGTCCTTTCCCAAACTCTTTTAAAAGACTCCCCCCAAGCTCTGTCTATGTTTGGCTGTGGGTCTTTGCATCTGTTTTGGTCATCAGCTCAGTGGAGCTTCTCAGAGGAGAGTTATGCTAGGCTTCTGTCTGAAATTATAACAGAGTGTCATTAATAGTGTTAGGAACTGGTTCTTAGCTATGAGGTGTGTCTAAAGTTGGGGCAGTCACTGGTTGGCCATTCCCTCTGTCTCTGCTGAATCTTTGTCTCTGAACATCTTTTATACAGAACACAATTGTGTCAAACATTTTGTGGGTGAATTGGTGTCCTTATTTCTTCACAGGGAGTCCTGCCTGGCTACAGGAGGTGGCCACTTCAGGCTACATATCTTACTTCTAGAAGTCTCAGCTAGAGTCATCCCATAGACTTTCTGGGAGCCTCCCCTATAATAGGTTTATGGCAAGATCTAAAGATGCCCTCCTTGGCCACCAATTTCTGATCTTTCTCTCATGCTATCCCTCTCCCTATGGATGATCCACCACACTATTCCACTCCTCATCCCTTCTCCTACTCAGTTTCCTCCCTCTATCCACTTCCAATGTCTATTTTGTTTTCCCTTCTGAGTGAGGTTCAAGAATCCTTCCTTAGGTCTTCCTTATTGTTTAGTGTCTTTGGATCTGTAGATTGTAGTGTTTTTATCCTGTACTTTATTAATAATATCTACTTATAAGTGAGTACATACCATGAATGTCCTTTTGGATTTGTGTTATCTCACTCAGGATGATATTTTCTAGTTCCATCCATTTGCCTGAAAACGGTATAATGTCTTAGCTGAGTAGTAAGTATTCTCTTTTATAAATAAACCATGTTTTATTCATTCTTTAGTTGAGGGACACCTGGATTCAGTTTCTGGATATTATGAATAAAGTTGTTATGAATGTAGTTGAGCAAATGTCCTTGTGGTATCGTAGAGTATCTTTCGGGTATATTACCAGGAGACCCTTGGGGAATCCCAGAGACTGAATCACCAACCAAAGTGAAAGCATGGGTTGGACTGTGGTTCCCTGCACATATGTAATAGATGTACAGGCTTCATGCAGGTCCCCAACAACTGGAGCAGGAACTGCCCCTGAATCTGTTGTCTGCCTGTGAATCCTGTTACCCTAACTGGACCACCTTGTCTGGCCTCAGAGGGAGAGTTCTGCATTGACTTGATGTGATATGGTGGGCTGATACCAAGGAGGGCCTCCGCCTTCTTGGAGGAGGATAGGGGATGATGGGAGAGGGGCTGTGTCAGAGGGAGACTGAGAAGAGGGATACAAATAGAATAAATAAATTAATGAAATAAATAAAAAAGAAGATAGTGTATCAGAAAATATTTTAAAAGCTTTACATGAAATGAATGATAATATACAAAAGTCCCTCATACAAGAACAATATATTGTGGATGTAGGTACATCTATTTTCATTAGCCCAAAGGTTCTCCCAAAATATATTATGAAAATATATTGGAATTAATGTTTACATTTTATAGAAGATAGAGCCAAATTATAAACACTTTGAGGAATGTATGTTGAGAAACTGCAAGGCTATTTCCCTACCTGGGCAGATAGTCTGACTAGACGTAGAGCCCAGCCCTAACCCTCTTACTGTTTCTACAGAATTGTCACACAAAGTAGAGTGTTTTGCAACTGCAAAAGTTGAGAATATCATGAACTGAAAATTTGAAAAACAATATATTATTTGACAAGTTTAATCATATGTGTTAGGTTTTTAGTAATTCATGAATACATTTCTGTAAAATTAATATGTAATTAAATCTGATTTAAACAATTTTGTTTGACAATTCTTATAACGAAATGTTGTTAGGCATTGGGCAGAAGTGTCTCCTGAGTTTCGCAATGAAAAGAATCAATCCCAATTCCATGGTTGTAATATAAAAAAGTAACCAGAGCATCTGGATTTTTCCTTTAAATAGATGTCTGAGTTCATGAATCTTTTGCATGATATCAGAGGTCCACAAAAAAATTGTATTAGAATATATAAGAAAGCATTAAATACTTGTATTATACCCACATTAATCTATTATGAGGATTCAGTCAATAAGAAACTTGCTCTGGAATTAGAAAACTAGAATTTTTGAGCACATTTTTCTCTGAGATTTTAGGTAAGTATTATGCAAACACCAGTCCTATTGTCATTCTCTATAAAATGCATTCTAATATTATCAACTCATGAGTTGTAAAGATGAAATATAATAACATGTGTAGGAAACTGTGCCCAATTCTGATTGTAAATGTTAAATTAAATATGTTTATAATTATTTTATAATAAAGCATTGTTTAATGTTGCTAATTAGGATTATTTCCTTTTTATTTTTCTTAGCAGTAGAGAATTTATATTTTTATATTCTTATCTTTTTAGAAATAGATTTTTTCCATTTATACACGACTTTACAGAGATCAGAGGCTACAGTTTCTTTGAAGGTGGAGTTACAGTCACTGAAATTCCGGGGTGGATATTGGGAATCGAACTCAAGTTTTCTGCCATGGCAGATCATACTTTACTTTTTTGAGCTACCTTTCCAATCTTTGATTACTATTTTTAAGTTTGTATGTGCTATACATTAGGAGGGTATTAAAATGTGTTTTTTTTTTTAATGTTCATAATGTTTTAAGTAGGTTCTACTGACATGATCTACTCATTTTGTTTGCTAGAGGAGGGAGTTTTCTATGGACTATTATGTTGTCTGAATCACATTAAGCCACATAAGAATAATGCCAAACTGTTCTTACCCAAGGTTGAAATAAATTGGATGATTCTAGATAAAATGAAACTATAGAGTCATTAAATATAATTTATAAAAATTCCTAGGCCAGAGACATTTCAGTAAATATCACTTGGTGCACAAGTGGGAGGGCCTGGGTTCCATCCCTGGGATCCATGTAAAAGACTAGAAATGCTTGTAAACCCAACCTTTTGATTGAGAAGGCAAACTGGTCTAGGCTAAATGGTGAGCACCCAGTTAATCCAGAAGCACTAACTCAATAAATAAAGAGAAGTTTTGAGGAAGACATTCCAATGTCAATTTCTGGCTACTATGTATGCCATAAAGGCTAGCAACCCTCATGTGCTGACATACACCACACTATACCACACACACACACACACACACACACACACACACACACACACACACAAATACAAACACATGTCAAATGCAAAACTAACAAAACATTCTTTAAATATATAATTTTTTTAGAGTTGCGATATGGAATTCTTGAGTGAGCAAAACAAGGAATGAGACTGGGTATAAAAGTGAGGTGTGGAAACATTGGAACACAAAGATATATGCTTGTATTTCACGTAAGAACCCTTAAAATGCACTAAATTCAGTTGCATGATTAGTCCACTGCCATGAAGGTCCCGGTATTTCAAGAATCAATCAGAGAAATACTAGAAATGAAGAGATTGGTATGGATGTGGTAACAGAAACAAGACGGGAGTTGGCAGCCCCATGGAGGGAGCAACAGTGTCCACTGGCCTGACCTCCCGATACTCCTGGAGCCTGGATCACCAACCAAAGAAAACATACGGAGAGACCCATGGTGCTGGCCACATATATGGCAGAGGATGGTCTTGTTAGCCATCATGGGGAGGAGAGGCCCTTGGACCTGAGGGTGTTAGATGCCCCAGTATAGGGGAATGTTAAGGAGGGAAGACAAGAGTGCGTGGGGCAATACCCCTATAGAGGCAGTGGGACGGAGCAGGAGATAGTGAGGTTCCAAAGGGGAGATCTGGAAAGGGGGAAACATTTGAAATGTGAATAAAGTATATATATATAAAGAAATCATTTGTAAATTTAGTCTGGTTAGTTTTAACTGTTGGATTATCACAAACTGTAATCACCTGAAGAGAGAGTCATAATAAAAAATTTTCTAGACCATATTAGCCATCAGACATGTCTATGGGGGGTGTTTGGATTATTAATTGATATATGAAAAGTCAGTGCATTGTGAATGATATCATTCTGTAGGCACAGTGTCCTGAACTGTAGAAGAGAGAAGAAAACTAGCTAAAAGTAAAGAATTCTGCAACGACGTATTTCTTTCTCCTCTTGGCTATTGGTGTGATATGAATAGCTGATTGAGTTCATGCCTAGACTTTCAGAACTTCAGTGATGAATTGTAACTGGAATTTAAACTTAAAGTCTTTTTATCTCCTACGTTGCTTTTCCTCAGGCTGTTGTCACAATGATAGAAGTGAAATTAGATTGAATTACAATGTCTTATTTAGGCAAAGATCATCTGACATGCTTGCATTCCAGTGATTCATAATAATGGAAATATATTGGGTGTTGTTCATCTAAGGACTACCTCTGTAAACAAATATCCAATTCTCACAGTAGTTCTCTTGAAGAATTTTCTCTTGATTGCTGTGTTTGATCTATTAAAATTCTGTAGAAGTAAATTAAAAAAAAAAAGACTTAAGTTAACTAGAGGTAGATGTGAGCTTTAAAGACTCTTCTCTTTGGTAATTCACAACCAGAGCTGCTAGAATGAAGACACTTGAAGAAAAGATGGTTTGCAGAAACACAGGGAATCCCATTTAATACTGGACATACTGAAGCTAAAACCCCAGGAAATATTCAGCACAAGCTGGTCTGTGGAGAAGAAAGGTCAGCAAAGTCTGAAATACTAACAGGCTAAACCATAAACACGTGGAAAACTTCTCAAATGTCCTGAGACTTGATCATGTTTGTTACCTGGCAAATGGGTTGACCTACAAATATGCCACAAGTAAGCAGAGACTTCTGGGATATAAAGGGTACATTCATGTTCAAAGCTGTTTAGACATCTTGAGACTGATCTTTAGAGTTGTTACTGCAGTCTCCACAAGTCCCACAGGCATCACTGAGCAGCTTTGTGAGTACTTTGCACACAGTTGAGAAACTGAAATTTAGGAAAATCTCATCTTTTTAAAGAAGACACTAGACCAAGCTATGACTGTCTCAGAGGGAGACATTTTCCTACGGAGGCATTATCTTTATTGTACTCATCATGGAAAAAAATGTCTAACTTACTCTCCAAGGGAAGATTTATTTCCCAGGCTGTTGGTTATGTGAATATCCTTGAAATGATAGATGTGTACATAAACTCTCAGATGAGAAAATCCAGAGAACTGTCTCTCAGTCAATTCATTTTCTCTCTCGCTAAGCCCTCTGCATATCATCTCCTATGACCAGCGCTCTTAAGTGGTTAGATGGATACTGAAAGCCCTTTCTTTTTGTGGTACTGGGTCTACTTAAAAATCACGACTAAAAACCAGTGCTCAAGTATCACACACCTAATAATATTTAAAACGTGTTCTACAATATTTGTAATTCTTATTTTGTTAATTAATGATGGAAAGCTCCATGTGCTGGGAGATTCACAGTTTACCTACCATCTTTGAAATGTGGATTTTTATAAGATGACAAAAATAAAATTTTCAGTTGTGGCAGCAATGAGTAGGCATGATCTCCTGGTTAGTGGCAAACTTACCTGGAGCATATCCTCAAATGGAAATAAGTTTATCCTATGGGAGACAATGGAGTTCTCTGAATAAGCAACTTGAATTCAAAGTGATGCAACAGTAGTGTAAGGAACTTGAATAACTACCACTGCTTCAGCACTTTTTTGTAACATCTGAGTAATGGAGACTTTACTTTCTTTCCTGAGTAGTACGAGTGTCTCAGTCAAGCACCAATCTCTGGTTCCTAGAACCATGATGCATGAGTTAGATGAACAACTGTCATGCAGGACATCATAAATGGGTGGGGCAAAGCAGAGCTTCAGGTACAGCTAACTCTATGGCTAATGGTCAGCACATCTACAGAGCTAAAACTTATGTTGTATCAAGTTAATACTGTGACAACTAATCTAAATGTACAGTTCCAGTGTAATGTGAATAACGTAAACAGTTTCTTTCCCATCTACCATTTCAGGTGAGACTTAAGACATTATTTTATGTTTACATATGCTTTAGGCACCACATTTGCATACATATTACTATTATAAACACACATTGTTAAAAACATTAATTACAAAAAAATATTTTATTTAATCTAATGTCAATTTAACCCTTAATGTAAGTGCATTTTCTCTTTATATAGGTCCATATATCTTCTTTTGAAAATATAGTTTAGGACTACTTGAATAAGAACTCTACCAGCAAAGAACTCTGTTCAACTGTCAGAGACAGTCGTTACTCTTTTTTCTCTTCAAATATAATTATTTTGCATATGGATTTGACTCTTAACCCATGGCCACTGTTCCTTCCTCTTCCTGTGCCTTCTCCACTCATGATCCTCCTCTCACTCCAAGCCTGGAAACCTCCAGGTTCTGGAGGCCTGCACTTGGCACTACAATAGACAGAAAAAGACAAAACCTCAATACATTACTACTTCCTACTTCTAAAAATATCACTAGGACTGTTTATTTTCTGTATTGTCTTACTTTTATCTCAAATTTAATTTCATGTTTTTATATTTTAGTGTACTGCATTAGACTCCAACTACATTATATGCAATTTTCACAGAGCACAGCATGCATAGTCTTTATCATGAGGCTTATTTAGTACACCTGATAACCACACTACCTTAAATTAATCTTTGTCTAACCAATTTCTGTTTCTTAAAACCCTGTATCTAAAATGTGTACCCTGTATCTATTATTTCTGAAAGTGCATCTTACTTATTTTTTCCACGGAGGCAACTCCCCTAAAATGGTTTCCATACTATAGAATTGTAATTCAAGCAGAAGAGGCATTTTATTAGGGGACATGGAGTAAAACAGTGAGTTTATAGGAAATACTACATATAATCTTGTTACATTGCTTTCTTGGGATCTAAATCCAGTCACTGATAAAAATGGATGAAAATGAAATCTATGATGAATATTCTACAAGTATTAGAAGTGTTGTGCTACAAAAGACGTTGACAGGGGTCACAATGTTCTTAACTGAAGTTCATAAGAATTATTTGTAATGGAGATTCTATACCATCTTTCTGTGTATCCTCCACACCTGCTTCTACCCTGTGTTGTGCTGTTCATAGCTTTTGACATCCTGCTATTGTTGGGATGTGTTTACTCAATGTCTATTTTAATGTAGTTAAGATGCCAAAAAGGCTTTTTGTTTTCAATTTTTACATTCTCCTAGGTGCTATAGGGATTTGTCTTCCTTCCTTCCTTCCTTTCTTCCTTCCTTCCTTCCTTCCTTCCCTCCTTTCTTTCTTCCTAAAAGTACTTTGACACAAGCTTTAGAAGCAAATCTCTGCTTTGTTTTCATGGACTTCCCTTTCCACAATCAGTTGTCATGCAATTTTATGAAATGCATGATTAAAATGAACATATTATGAGCAAGTGCTATAAAAAGCAAACAAAAGACAGACACCATATGGGAAAAATAATTGCTTTAATAACTTTATACAGCAACATGGCATTCCCATGGGCCATTTTACACATAGGAGAGGAAAAAATGTTTCTGAAAATGAAATTCATTTTTATAATGATCCTGAGGATATTTTTTCTGCTAAAACATATATATTACTGTTCTTGCCTTTGGCAAATGTGGTAAAAATGAGAACATACTTTATAGATAGTATGAAAATCTTTTAGTTTCTTTAAAACGGACCATAAACTTCTGGAATCTTAAAGGTTTATCTCTGCAATTTTTATTGAATTAACTGTTCTGCTTCTATTAACATTATCAATATTTAGACTGCTTTCATAACATCCGTTAAGAACTATGATTTTATTAAATATCTACACTTGCAGAATAAATACAAGCAAGAGATTGAACAGAGCTAAATTTCTTAGAGGATGGTAGCAGATCCACAGAAATGAAGCTTGAGCTGCCATTGACAAAGAAGATTAAAAGCACATGTATGAGTAAGAAAATAAGTATTCTCCCCAGTGTGATGTTTCAAGAGAGTTTGATGATCTCCAGCTGAATCTTAGAAGTATCGTCATATCAGATCATCAGCAAAAATAAAGGTCCCATTATCCAATTGTGGAAGATTTATGAGCTTGCACATATATACACACACATGCACAAATATACATATGTCCACTTAAAAGTATAATGAGTAAATATAAACTATGTTATCTATCTAGAAACTATCCTTGATTTTTCTGAGTTAATTTATGAAAGTGTTCAAAATGGATGGAAGAAAAATAAGCAAAACTCTCTTTGTCCAAATTTATATTTGGAACAAAACAGATGTTTCTGTTTATTATTTTCTGAGATTATTATTTTTTTGTTTCTGTGACAAACTAGTGAGGATAGCCCTTGAGGGAAATGCTTTTCTAAGATGCATTCTTTAGGGCTTTATTCAACAGCAAGGAAAGATGATGGAATCACAGGTCGATTTGATCATAATCTTGATATTCAAATATCCCCTCACCTATAGTGATCATAAGGCTAATATACCATGCTTAACTTATTAATATGTTTAGAAAACTCATGATATTGAATGGAAAGAAGCAAAATTTAAAGCCTGACATTTGAAGTAAAGATAAAGCATATTCATATCATATATTATATATAATATATACATATAATTTAATATATATATATAACTATTATAGGTATAATATAAATAAATATATTATATATTGACATATAATTGTTATATGATAAATATTTATTGCATATAATATATTTATATGTTATATAAATATAATACATACTGATTATATATAGAGAGAGAGAGAAAGAGAGAGAGAGAGAGCCATTTTGCTTATCACTGTGCTTAAGCAAAAATACAAACACTATATGTCCAATTGTATCTTCACCCAATGCTAGCTGAGGTGAATTTGAAAATGTATTTAACCCTCTTACCCTTTACTCTACATGTATAAAATGGAATTATCAAACTAATTATTATTAGTTTGTACATATGATAGGATGAATAAATAAATTAAGTACAGAATGATGCAACTGGCTAAAACAGATTTTTGTTAAATCAATTTAACAGGTTTACTCTTTAGAAACTTAGAAAATCAATAACCAGATATATTTGCATAAAGTCCTTGGAGGTATGGTCTCTGCCCATCTTCAAGCAAAATCTCTCTACTTTTATGAGTGTATGAGTCTCTGAGTGTCCTATACATGTGAGAACTCAATCCTATTTTCTCCTATCTTTGTCTTTAAGGATCTCTTTTGCTTCCTATATTTTTTAAATCACATGTTACAAATATTATGTGGCTTCAAATGGAGAGGACAGAAATGCATTTCACAGTAAGGAGAAATTCAGAGATAGAGAAACAGAAAGGCACAAAGAAAGAACACAATTGTAAATTAGAACACATGGTACCTGATATACATGAATGCTAAGTTCACTTAAGCAAGAACAACTTAAGAAATATGTAAAATTTTACCTGTATATTACTATTATACCTAATGCTGTATTTAGTATTGCACATATAATACCATCCATCAATATCATAGCACCTTAGATCACTGTAATTACCTTCTGTACATTCATTTTTCACTCTCATCAAACTACCCAATTTTCAGGTCTCTATTCATTTTTTTTTTTTTTTTTTTTTTTTTACAAAGTCAGTCCCAAGTTTTTATATTCATTACAGTCTTCTATTTTGGTAACAATTTGTATAGAGATTTTCATCCTGCTATTCAAGAGAGAACCTTGTACTTTAAGATGAAAATATGTTTCATATTGCAGCAGACTTAATTTATCCCCCAGGCATCATGTAGCTGTTTGAAAAGTAATTACTTGACATTCATAATATACACTGGTCTAGAAAATGAAAAGCACATGTAAGGAATGAGGTTGTCTTAATCATTAGCTAGTGCCTAGCATTAACCTATTTTATTTTCTCCAATTTACAAAGAAATACACAGACAAAAATAGGGTTAAAAAGACTTGCAATTTTTGGTTTCCTTAAAGATTTGAAAGAATAAACTACTAATGCTGGACATTTGCTATGATTTAATGTTCTGTTGTGATGGATAGTATTATGTCATCTTGACACAAAGAAAAATAATGAGAGAAGGGAGCCTCAATTTGAAAAGGAAAAATGCCTCTAAAAGATCTGTCTGTAGGAAAGTCTTTTGGGGATTTTCTTTAGCAGTGGTTGATATGGTTGGCCTCAGCACTTTACGGTTGGTGCCATCCCTGGGCTGGTGGTACTGGGTTCTATATGAAACAGGCTGACAAAGCCAGGAAGAGCAAGCCCAATTAACAGAACCCTTCATGACCCCTGCATCGGCTCCTGTATCCAGGTTCCTGCCCTGCTTCCTACTCTTACTTCCCTCAATGATAAGCAATGTTGTAGAAGGAGAGTGAAATAAACGTTTTCCTCCCCAAGTTGCTTTTGGTTATGGTGTTTTATTAAGAGAATAGAAATCCTAACACAGAAACTGATAGATTAACAACCTCCTCCCCCATCCTCTTCCTTCTCCATGTTATGACTGCACCTTATACTTCAAGATGGAAAAATCTATGATATATTTCGGTGGAAATAATTTACAACCGAATCATCATATAGTCACTTAAAAAGCAATCACTTGAAATTCATAATGCATGTTGTTCTAGAAAATGAGAGAGCACATACAAGGATACTCAATAACTTAAGCATAACTTTAACCCATGTTAGTTTTTCCAATTAAAGGTTTAGGTAGTAAGATATGCATTCCTTAGTTTCCTTAAAGACTCAAATGAATGGAATAACAATGTTGGGACTTTAGTAGGGTTTCATTCTGTCTTCAATAATTGACATAAATCCATATATTGCAATCACAGGAAAAGTTGAATTTGTAAGAAAACTATTGGTAAGTCATGCTTACCTTTGATTATGTTTACTGGTTGATTTCTCCCTGTCCAGGAAAATACAACCATATCTAGTCTAGTTAGGTGTCATTTAATATGGATGTACACTTTTCACAGGGACAATTTAAAAAAGAATGCATAAGGATTTAGGAATACTAATGTTCAAGGAGCTTGGCGTTGCTCCCAGAAATGTGACAAACAAACACCTGAGCACTCTTTCTTTCAGAACCAGCAGGTTTAAATAGAATTCTGTTAAGTTTCCGAATTGAGACATATGTTAGTCCCTTAGACTCTCTGCATGGGAGAAACATTAACAGTTCCTTAACATGGCATTAACAGAGTTCCTTAACAGAGCAACTTGCCACATTGCAGTGAATATGCTATAAATATCTTGCAGAATATAAATATATATTATATATATTTAAAATATATAGTTAAGAATTAGATCATATTTTAATCCATTGTAACAATGGTTTTTAATAATATATTTTCACAATATTTGTTCAGATGCAACATAATATTAGATATAACATTATTAATATACCAGTTATATTGACATAAATTCATTTAGCAAGCTTTCTTTAGTGTTGATTAAATAGGATTTATTTATAAATGACAAATATCATATTTAAAATGACATATCATAAGTTAAATTTTCAAAACACAAATACTAAAGGTTTCTGTGATTTTTGTCTTGTATTGGAATTACTTTGATAACTGTTCAAATATATTAGAAAATAAATAGATATATCCATGTATTTTTCAGTAATTTTCACTTTTAGGATTTCATAGCTTAATTGTCATATTATACTTTTAGACACAAAATTAGGATCAATTTAAAAAATTCATTAATAAATCTGTGCAAACTAATTTCCTAGGTTGACTCAATTAATTCTAGTATACAGTCTGTATTTTATCATTTATATGAATATGAGGTAACTTGAGATAGCCAGAGGGAGGAAAAACTGGAGTCATAAAAACTAAAAGGGTTGAGAAAGGAAAGAAAAAAAAAACTGTCATTGCTAATGTGATCCTTTACTTGGAGGATATCCAGACATCCTTCCTTGGCCTCATTGTTTTATTGATAAAGGACTGTATCCAAAAGCATTTTGATAAAGTCCACAATTTTCCATCTCATCCAAAATTTCCCATCCTCCATTATGAGGATTCCAAAATTCCCTCAAATACTCAAATACATGTGTTCTCTCTCTCTCTCTCTCTCTCTCTCTCTCTCTCTCTCTCTCTGTTTCTGTGGTATAAGTGTGTGTATAAGTTTCTGTCTGTGTCTGTGTGTGTAATTTTTAAATTTTATTTATTTACTTATTTTGACCTTTTTAATGTTTGCAATCTAATTTTGACAGGTTGTCTTCCTTCTTTGTCATCTATCAAAACATTCCTATAACCCTCCCTTCTCTCCTTCAAATTCATGTCCTCTATTTTTCAGAAATTGCAATGGCATTCAAATATGTATCTGTATATGAGTATATATCCCTAAATATAGCTTGTTGCATACATAGGTATGAAGGACCAATCATCTCCAAATAGTGCCTTTTCCTTTAGGATAGTCTATCTCCTCTCTTCCCAGCTTTTGTCAGTTGCAGGTAGTTGTTCCTATACAGTTAAGACATTATGGGCTTTTCCATGTTCTATTCATCATAGTGATTGGAGTTATCCTCACATTTGGGCAGTCATGTTGATGAGACATGTGGATATCACAATTCTGTTTGGGTATACATCTAAATTACTCTATATTCCCCTATTTTTTTCTCTATTTCTATTTTCTCATGGGATCTTGGTCATTAAGTATTTTTTATCTATTTTGTTTTGTATTGATTTTTTGGTTGGTTGGGTTTTTGTTGTTTTGTTTTGTTTTTGAGACAGGCTCTTATTATGTATATCTTATTGTCCTGGAACTGTCTATATAGAACAGGTATCTAAGCTAGGTTATTGTGTTCTATTGCTCTAAAACAAACAAATGAACAATCAGACAAAGCTATGAATGAGATAACTTTGTTAAGAAAGCAACTATGAGGGAGCTTACTCACAGCTTTATGGTGATCCATGAACCACTATAAAAAGCATAGTGGATGGGAAGGTGTAGGGGGTGGTTCTGATGCTCTGATCTGGGCTGAATGCTAAAGGTTCTATTCCCCAGTTGGTTCTTGATCAATCAATAAAGATACTTAGATGCCAGTGACAGGTTGGAAGAGGTGGGACTTCCAGTTTCCCTCAGACAGGCTAGCACATGCAGGAGGAGGAAATTAATTTACCATATTTTGGAGAGGTAGAGAAACACCAGCCATGTGAGATTTTGGGTGGAGTGGCCATTGGCTGATTCCTCCATCTGGGCCTGGGATAGCAGGCAGGAGATTAGAACTATGCATGCTATTGAAGGAGAAATGTATTCATCAGTCTTACTTTGTGACTAACGATAAAGACTGGCCTGAAAAGATATGACCACTAGTATCATCAGGGCACAATTGTTATGGGAATAGCTCACTACTTTCTGATGTTTCACAAGACTCAACTCATGCCTGCATATGTAAAGGTGCTAATAACTCAAGTTTATTAGGTCATAGGTGAGTAGGTCCTAGGTCCTAGGGGAGAACTTACTGCTAGATAGACATAATACTAAAACATTCCTAAAGATTTATTGTTACGCATACAAATTATTGTATCCCACACTCTCATCAGATCTTTCTGCTTGCCCATGCTTTTAAAGTATTTATGTAGCAACGACAAAAGAAGCCATGAGTTTGAAAGAGTGGAAGGAAAGGTATATGGAAGATTTTGGAGGGAGAAACAGGAGAAAGAAAACACGTGTAATTATATTATAAATATATATTATGAATATCAAAAAAGATAAAAGAAGGGGGAATAGCAAACTGTGATTGAACTAAAGTTCACCATTAGTTTCTATTTAAAGAAAATGTTTATCAAATGAGAATCTCTGTGACTTCTGAGGAGTGAGAATCTTTTGTCATTATTTTTTTCAGCAGTGTGTTAATTTTAACCTATGTATGCATGCATATATATGTGTAAACATTAGTGAAAGTAAGCTAACCCACACTTTTTTAGAGCAAAAGTGAACACAAAGTATTTCCCTTTGTTACTTTCAACCCTGTTTTGAGACTGACTCTCTTACTGGACCTAGAGCTAACTGTTTAGGCTAGATTAGCTGGAGAGAAAGTCCCCATGATCTTTCTGTTTGTACACAGCAGAGCTTGGAATTGTAGACCTTTATATCTGCCCTTTTTGTAAGTGCTGAGAATCCAAACTCATGTACACAAGTATATTTGTACAGCAAGAAATTTACCAACTGAGCTACCTTCTAACCCTATTTTCAGTTATTGCAATTACTATCATTTCATTATTTCAAGACATTTAAAGTTATAAAATGAGTACAATAAATGTTTTTTTAACATATGGATTCTACAATGTCAGGAAACCATCAAGATTAAAATGCACATGAAACAATCGTTTACATGCTGATTCAAGCAAACAGAAATCAAACTTTAACCAATTTATACTCATGAAGAACTATCTCTAAAGACAATGCTCCCAAAATAGGGAGCATTTGTTTCATCAACATGGGTAGAAGATAATTTATTCTTGAGCCTTCCATGCTTCTCTGTAAAAAATATATTACCATTTAGATGCTTAAGAAAGAACCATATCTATAATCCAAAGCTCTAGTCTAAAATGTGCTGTGTGACATCACAGCCCTGGGAATGGGCAGGAGATACTATCTCCACTCATAAAATAAGGACATTGAAACTATAAAAACAAAACTACTAGCTAGTATTTATCTTCTAATAATTGTGAGATAACAATTAATAAGCATTCTTTTGAAAAACAGGAACAGATGAAGGAACAGAATGTAAGGTTAATTATACATACTTATTTTCATCATGTATCTCCAAATCTTGTACTGGTGTTTTTTGAGAAGGAACATCAGAGACCCTGTCTTATTCAACTTTTATCTATATTTTATTTGTTATCTCCTAAAAATCAACTGCATAGTGAGGAAAATTCAAGCAAAATATGACCACAAAGAAACTAAATTTATTCCCTGAAATTATGAATAGTTTCAAAGAAAATTTAGATTATTTATCTAGTACTAGTTGAGGTGTAAAAACCTATTTGTTCTAAAACTGTATTTTGTTCAAAAGAACATCTATATAGCTGTAGGTATATATATATATATATATATATCACTTATGAAACTTTGATATTTTTTCCAAATTTTCTCAAAATTCTTTGCATACAAATTACTACTTACTTAATTTGTTGCCAAACCCTGCCTACTAATGCAAGAATGAAATATGTACTAATAATGACTCACCATTGTTTTTTTCTATATAGTGCTACATTTTATCACTTTTTAAGTTTATACATACATCTACGAGTGTTTTCCTTGATATACTTACAGTTAATGATTTTATTTTATATTTTATTTCCAAATGTATCCCTTCTCCTTCTCATCTCCAAATCACACAACCTGCATTTATTTGATCACTGGCTTTATATTGAAACTCAAAATATACATTTACTTTTAATATTAGAATTTATTATTTCCACAGTAGCTCTCAAATTATGTCAAAACTATTCCCAAATACAACCTCAATAAATTTTACCTTCTATTCCTCTCCACAGATGTCTGGGGCACTGTCAGTCTCTCTGGACCCCTGTACTTGGGTCTTGTGCAGCACCCTTCTTGTGCTGCATAACATACCTCTTTTACAATAACATCACTTTCAACATTTCCCCAGTTTACCTTATCTTGAAGGGCATTAAATAAAACCAATTTAAGGTAACTTTCTATATAATTAACACTTGAAATATTATTGTATCAGTATAGTATTTTCTTTCTTATGAGACATCCTAAACAAATGTTCCTTTCTAAGCCATGACTCCTAGCTCCACATCTTCAAATATAAGTATATAACCTTGAGTAATTGCAAAACAAAGGAAGTAAAAAGAGGTAATGGTAGAGGAGAGTTGTTTGAGAGAGGAATACCAAGACACTCTAGATATGATGGGAAGAAATGAGGAGCCAGCTCTAGTTCAGGAGTTGAAGGGAGGTCAATACAGAAAGGGAAGTAGGTAATAATATTTCTCAAGGAATAATATTACTTTATAGTTATCTAAAATCATACGCAACTTGTGTGTGTGTGTGTGTGTGTGTGTGTGTGTAGTGAATTTATACCAATTGAGCTGACAATGATCTCCTCAAGAGCTATAGATTATCTAATAAGAACCCCAGCATTGAGCATGAGAAGTTCTCATTCTTCTTGTTGGCTAGTTTGTCCAAGTGACTCACAAAATTATGTAGTCTATTGCTGGTATTCTTAATTCCTTCACTAAGTTCCTATGAGAACATACTTAGGTTTCAAGATTCTGATGATGTCTAGCTGAACCTAACTCCAAACCCTTCTACAGTATCACCTACATAGTATCAAAAGGCCCTAGGCAAACTACCAAAGAAAAAAGCTGTCAATACTGCTATAGAGTATTGATGCCTATATTCTATACTAATGATCATAATACATGATAGTCATAAAGGTGTAATAGTTAAAGTTTGATGCTGGTAGTAAGGCAACATATGGCTTAAAACATACTCACCTGGAAGGGAACTGTGTCTGGAACCAGAATCCTAGCCAACTACCAAGGCATAGAAGTATGGATCTTAGGAGACAATATATGACTGCTACTTTACTAGACCAGCATAATTATTAAAAACATTGTCTCTCATCCCTCATCAAGACGGCTTGTTTTTACAACTGATGGAGACCATCGTAGAAAACTACAACCAGACACAATTCAGAGAACACTGGAAACTGTGGAGTCCAGCTTCAAAGAAAAGACAACTCTTGGGCCAAAGTCTCAGGGATCATGGCAAAATTGGGAGTAGAAAAATTCTGAGAACAGAAAAACAAGAAAGTTTGCTGTGATTCTGTATCTACTATGACAGTTGCATAAACAAAATGAACAATGATAATATCAATAACAAATGCTAATATGGAAGAGGAAAAACTCATGGAGGTTAATCCTTAGACCAACAACTAGAGACAGATGTTGACTTGCTGACTGCTAAGAGAGGGGGAATTTGCCAAGGGATGAGATCCCTAATGGGATTTACAAAACAAAAGAGAGAAAGAAAGAGAAAAAAAAAAGGAACCACATGCATACACACACACACACACACACACACACACACACGGTTATGTAATGATTTAGAGGTAGGAAAAAAGGGAAAAATAATCTAATTTTATTTTCATTAAAATATATTTTAAAAATAAAAAAGTATGCTAGATGTGGTAGATGAAAATGTTTCTGTTTAGAGTATAACTCTACTATGCAAGGAAGTTGATGGATCTCTGCTATCTCCATTATACTTCTATATTTACAGTTTGCAAATTCCACGT